>JBBMOI010000003.1:24760000-25200000 GCA_038088405.1 Porites divaricata | reverse complement strand
AATAGACTTTTCAGTGACTTTTTTGGTTTGTTGTCATCCAAAAGTTTTAATTGCTACCATGGCAACTTGACGTAACGACTTCTCCTCTCTATTCTATCAATATTTAAGCCAGCTACGTGCGGACAAGATCTCTCATAACTATCATGCTATAATAGTTCCCCTTTAATATTGTTTCACTGAAGTGAAGACCATTTCATAATATACAGAATCAAGATCCCAGATAAGATCCAAAGGAGAAGTCAACTTGTTTGCATGATTAAGCTCACACGTTTGTCCATTGGATTTGTAGTTGAAAGAAAAGCAGCTCACTGTATTCAAACACTTCAACGCGCACATCAGTTCACTATCCGCCAATAACGAAATGATGATATGTCGTTGTAAGGCTGAGTTCTCCCTAACTCGAGGAACGATTGCTTCGGGCTTTCTCGCCGCTGTAACGAAAAAAGATAAGAAATCTACCGTTTATATTGTTATTTATTTGCACCAGTATACCAAAAGAGATCCATGAGAGAAATTTAGCAGATGATCGAAATCAAGAGAGAATGATCGGCATTACACAAATTTTAATCGTGACTTACCAGAAAACAGACAAACAAATCATATTTAAACATTGACTAAACTTCCCCCCGTGTTATGTGAAACTAACCGTTTGGAAGAGTGGACTCGATCCTGACAGAATCTCCCCCCTCCCTCCCCCCCTCCTTGTTACCGTCTTTAACTAGTCAGATAGCAACTATTTAAGCAATAGAAAACGTTTTCCGTGTTTGCATAGCCTGATATAAACACGAGAGGGGTTGGGAGAATTCGAGACCGTTATCCAAACCCGAGACGAAGTCGAGGGTTTGCATAGCTGTCGAGAATTCTTCCAACACCTCGAGTGTTTATATCAGAATATGCAAACACGGGAAAAAAGTTTTCTATTGCTTTTATAAAATAACTTTCCCCAGAAAAAAAGCAAAACTCCTTTGTTTAAAGCATTGATTAAAAGAGAAATTCTTACCAGTCGCAAAGTCTTGTACACGAAGCTTGTACGCGTAATCAGTCTTTGTTTTGCAAAAAGGATGCTTTCCAAAATACGGGTTTTTCTCGCTTAGAATGTCAGCTTAAGCGAAAAATAATTGACACACCTTCTTTGTAACGATTTTCCAACTTTCAGCCGACGAAGAAATGGGTAAATAGAGTAAACTTGTCGAGTTTTGAACTCGAAAACTTTTTCAAATTCGTGCTTGCGTGATTAGCGCGCGAAAAACAAAACATCTTGACATCAAAACCATGTTTACATACTCTTATGCAAACACTCCTCTCGGCCAATCAGAGCGCGCGTACTATCTTAGTTATTTTATAAATAATACTACCGTTGTGCAGTTTGATTATAAAGGAAAAAAGACAGTATTTAGATCAATTGAGTCATTGCATGCAGTCTAATTTTTTGATATATAAGATTTTTCCCAAGAATGAATAAACGGGCTTGAAAAAATTTCAGAGCCACTAGATTCACGCTAGGCTAAGTCCGACTGATTAACTGACCAGTGACTAGCTATGGTAGATTAGTACGTCACTGATTTACTACATGGATTTTTAGAGAGTAAGTTATTACTAATAGTAATTGACGCTTTTTCACCTTTGCAAATCATTTCAGTGATTTTATCAGAGCTCAGGTCTACCCTAGCCGCTGACCCTGCTAGTGGAAACAGAAGGAATTGTTCTTTTGACGATGCGATTGTTTGTAAAACCTCTTCGTTGGTTTTGGGCGAAGCTACTCCAATCGTTATGATTGTGATTTCCTCTTTCTTTACTCTATGTGAAGACTCCACGGCTCGTTCGTGCTCTTAATAAAGAACCAAAAGTGTGGGAGTTAAATTGTCTGTAGAGATAACTGCGAGCAATAACCATCCTGACTCTGTTGTGATCAAACTCAAAATACTATATAGACATCACTGATAGCAAGAAACTACAATTTCACCCCCCTTCCTCGCTCCGCCCCCCCCCCCCCAAAAAAAAAGGGGCTCGAACCTCTACGTGCCCCCATGAACCCCCGAAGTACCCCCTTGGGCGCAAACTTACTCTGGTAGTCGCCATCTGAGACCAACACAAGTACTCGTGTCACGTGACTTCGTCCACCCTTGGCGTTTGAAAACAAATCCCGAGCCTCGCCAAAGACTGCAGTCATGTTCGTTCCACCTCCGGGATGTGTTAAATGCTCTATGGCGTTATGGATAGCTGTGATTGTCTGTTTGTCCTTAAACGAATGCAGCTTATTTTCTTGTTGGGAAAACGATACAAGCGACACATGCGTCTCTAAAATGGAAGCAAAGAACTGAATCAGTTTATTTGTTAATCCTCTTGTGACATCTGTATCATATATCATGTTTTCTAATAGCATAATGGTGAATTATTATTTATTCTACACTGTCGTTCAGTCAGACGTCAATGACTGTAATTTCTACACCATCTTTGACGTCGCGAAGATAGCGGCGAGGCAGCTTAGCTATTTTTAGCATGAATGAAGAACTGTAGAAAATGGCGTAGAGTTAACGGTTGTTTTACCCTTTACAAAACTTTTCTGGAAAATCCTTTTGGAAAGTAAATGAAAGGCGAGTACTTTTCGTGTCGTTCCAGCGGAAAATTCCCGGGAAGAAGGGAGCATTTGAAAAAAATAGTCATGTTTTTTCCGAACGTAATTTTGCAAATGCAAATTCGAGTTCCATTTCTTCAAAGCAACGTGTTTTTTTTTTTTTTTGCCAGGGTCAGGCCTTCTCGGCCGTTTTTTTGTAAATGGTTTGGATTTGTACAAATTGCAAACATGATTCCGGGATGAAATTAATTAGTCCTAAATTTTGCTTACTATTTGCCCAAACCGTGAACCGGTTTGTCAATGTAAATAACAGTAACTGACAAGTTGTCAGGATGGCCGAGCGGTCTAAGGCGCTGCGTTCAGGTCGCAGTCTACTCTTGTAGGCGTGGGTTCGAATCCCACTCCTGACAGCTAAGCCTTTTTTCTGTCCCACAACATGTGAATTTCTGAGAAACCCATTTTTCCTTTTGTTCGTGAGCCTCGCAGTCCAGGATCGGGTTGCAAAAAACATCTTTTAAAATGGAAACCGTAATTATAATTTCAAAACAATAGGTTATTGTTTAAGACTGAAAAAGCTACGAGCCCTCTTATCTTAGGAAGGCTTGTATGCAACCCGGCCCAGGCCAGCACAAATATGAACTTCTCCGTGTCGCTGTATGTCTGTCTACAGCTCTGCACTCATGCTAAAAACAGCCAAGCTGTCTCGCCGCTATCTATAACTTTGGGAGTTTTACGAGTTTTGTTGAGATACGTATTTCTAGTATAACTGAAGCGTGAATGAAATATGTACCCCTTTCGGGCAGAGCCTTCCCGTGTAGGACAAAAGACGCAAGGCTGATTTTACAGTCGGGAATATATATATATAACTTTTAACCAATATTTTGGAAGGCACGGCCTTCCTTCTTCAGGGTCTTACATATAATGAGACGTTACAATTTGAAAATAAGAGAATAGCGTGCAATATATGATACTATGATAAGAAGTGAACGTTGAAAACAAAAACCGTTGAAGTAGTGATAGAAAGTATAAATAAATGATAACAAAGAAAAGAAATAAAGACTGTATTACATTTCATCTTTCTTATTTGTACCTATAAAGGTTCAAGAGTTTTACCTCTCTCGATGAGGTATGCTTCTCTAGCCGTGTAGGTCGATCAAAGGGAGTACCCCCTGATGGAACGTGTATTTAACGTACAACCTCCTCAGTTCCAAAGCTGTGCTTGTTGTAGATCAGATTACTGAGGACGAGGTCGCCAATGGTCAGTAACTTACAGGTAAAAGGTTACTTACTAGTTGAAGAGATTAAGAAACGTGACGTGACTTTCTTCATCATCTCTTTTACATCCGCAATGTCTTGCCATGGAATGCTTCCTGACACGTCAATCATAAAGGCTATATCCATAGCAATAGGGCATTCTAAGGGGTGAATTACACACGAAATGATCTCAACAGAATTTGCGCAAGTGCTGCAATCATGGACAGAACTCCTTGGGACAATAATGCAATATTCATATTTTTCTGTCATTCTGGGTTCTCTCATAAAACAGTTCATTCTTTTCGAAATTTTCTTGCAGTTCCCCCTCCCCCCACCCTATACGGGTACAAAAAATTCTGGGATTGGGCCTGTGTGAATTGGAAAACGCCCAGAAATGTAAAAGCGTCCCAAGACTTTTGTCCATGATTGTAGGCTTATGTACTGGACGCCTAAGTTTTGTCATATCACCCTGGTTGGCAGTGCGTCCGCACGTTGAATTTGAAATTCTTCTTATTATCTTTAAACATCTTTCTGATTTAATAGCAGTTATGCCACCGTCGAACTATGATCTACGTCGTAATAGCAACGGAATTCCATTTAGCGCGAAGCACCTTAAGAACGAGGAACACAATGGGTGATTGCGTGTCCGAGATCACAGCACCAATATTTTAAAATAGCTTGCCTTTGTCAGTTAGACAATTAGGTACTATCGACAATTGAGACTTATTTATTTACTTAACGGTATAATTAATTTACTATCTTTTGCT
Organism: Porites divaricata; assembly: GCA_038088405.1. Taxonomy (NCBI): domain Eukaryota; kingdom Metazoa; phylum Cnidaria; class Anthozoa; order Scleractinia; family Poritidae; genus Porites; species Porites divaricata. The sequence continues at coordinate 25,195,404 of JBBMOI010000003.1, read as the reverse complement.
TGTTTTGAACATTATTATTTATTGTTTCTTTCAATCGTACATTCCTTTTACAATAGTCATGAACATGAGATTATTGTAAAGAAAAAAAAAACATGCACGATATACGTTTTTAGTTATTTCTTTTTAACATTACATAATCATATCATCGTAATGAATTAGTTATGAACATATACATAGGATACGTTAATTTTTTAGCTATTTTTAGCATATAATCATGTGTCCGGCATTGTAATTAATTACTTATTTTTCATTTTTTATTAGATTTTTTCTGTAAGATTGTAATGCGCATGTGATTAATTTCATAGAATATCCGCACTATAAAACAATAATAATTATATTATTATTATTATTATTATTATTATTATTATTATTATTATTATAGTATACTAGCACAAATTGAAATTGCTATTAAACTCAGTGTTTCTTCAGACAACCTGAATACGAAATATGACATAAAATATTGTTCGAGTAAGGCAACTGCTGTAATTAAAAATAAAAAATTTTGTGTCTTTTGTTTATTAGAGTCAATAGAACTTATTGTGCGCCTGCTATTCAAAAACCATTATATAACTGAAATTATAATCTTCAATGCAAACACTCAATTTTTTACAGTGCAGAAATTTTGCCAGGCCCGACCATTTCTAGGAAATTTTGAGAAATGGAGCCCATTTTAAGCATTAGAAATATAAATATACAGAGGAAGAACAACAACAAATGGTAAAATATATACGATATTTAAATTTTTCTTTCAAATACTTACCTCTAATGTGCGTAGATGCAATAACAAATAATTGCTGCGGAAGTCAGAACACGTTAGTCTTTTAATGATTATGAAGTCAGCATATCAAAAAAATTGTTTAAAAACATTCCTACGACGTACAAAAAAAGAACCGGTTAAAACCCATTTGAATTTTTAGTCCGTGTTTTCTACAATCATGTTAGTATGGAGTGACTTTAGAAAAAGGAAATTTTCGGTTTGTAGAATTGTTCTTTTGCCGTGAAGTAACTCAATATTTATCTATGTATACATGCAGTTTCCTTCCTAAAAGTGGCCCTTGCATATGATACAAATTTTTCGGGAAAGGTTTCGACCTTTACTTTGACCGCCAAATGAAAATGAAATAAAATCAAGTCGATTTTCAGACCCGTCATATTTTTATTTCTCACATTTACCCACACCATGCCATTACCCTTAGAGAGTTGCGAATGATAACCGGGCTAAGTTCTTTTACATTTCTTCCCTAATCAGATGGTCACCTATCAAAAATTGAAGAAGTGGGATCCGGGACATCTTAGTTAGAACTTTAGTTTTTCTCCGTTCATCTTTAGAAGGACGGGTGTGTTTTTCTGTGGAATCAGACCCTGTGATACCTATGGTCAATAAAAATAGTAATACAACTTCACGAATTCATAGCCTACAAACACAACTGGACAAGGAGCAGCTGTATTTGCAACCTAATGCATTCAAGGCAAATATAAGGTATAAAATTTTCAAACCGTCTTTTATTCCTGATAATTGACCCCACCAAAATACGCAGCCCCTTTTGTTCTGTCTATCTCAAAATGACGTTTACCCAAAAGCACCGGTTCATTCGCTGAGAGAGACGGTAACTTGACGAAAGGGCAACAGAGAGAAATTAATTTATTTAGCTGTTCTCAACTTGCTGGAAAAACAAATGAAAATCTTACCTAACAAATATAAAAAAGCAGATGTCACACAGCATAATATTCGCGTTATTACCTTACAAACGCAAGAAAAAGAACATCTCTCAGTGCAAGGGCAAATTTACACTATATTTCGGTCAATACTTTTATTTATTCCTGCTGGTTGGTATTCTGTCTTCCTCTTTCCTTTCGAAGTAAGCACTGTAAAAGTGTCATTAGGGTGGAGCCAGTAAGCCAGGACCCGTCATTTGACAGCCCCTTGATAAGTGCAAAAATTTACATGCATAGTGCTGAAGAAAAAAGCCGCTGGACGGTTCGCGCCGCAGGAAACTTTAAAGCAGGGCTGATTTTCTGAGAACGGAATGATCTTCAAATTGTTTAGCTTGCTTGGGTGGCGGTTTCGTTTGACGCGGTAAAGAAGAAAATTTACTGTCTTTTGCTTGTTTGTCTTGTTTGTTTGTTTCATTTGACGAGTGCAACATCAGGAATTTCGACTCGCTACGTAATTATTACGTCATTTTTCGCAAACACTTTTTCGGGGACATTTGAGTTCAGTTAAGGAAAGTGGCGGAAGCGAAAGGAGTGATGGAAAGGGGAGCAAACCACTTTTCTGATCGTTTTCCTTACCATCATTCTCCGCTCGCGCTCTGCGCTAGTTCACATCATCCCTCTCTCGCACTTCTCGCTTATCTTGAGCACCATCGCTTAGTCCGTGCACCCCACTAAAAGACCTATAATGGGTAAAAGTCATCAGTAAATTCGGGAACCTACAATCTCCTTCCAGAGCCTGGGAAGGAACGCGTGATGACCCCCTATGCAAAGAACAACGTTAAATATTTTTAGGAAACAGATACGCAAATGCGATATTAGTCTGCTCATAGATGATGGCTGCAAGGGCTGTTCCCTCTGCTCCTCATAATTATTTTATACAGCTTTAAGTATTCTAATAACTGCTTATCATGATCATTTCATTTTATTTAGCTTTGAGTTAATGTTTTATATAGTTCTAAGTATTTCTAATTATTCTTATACATATTTCAATATCTGTTAATTGTGTCCCCAAATTAGTATGAGATTTTCCCAGGCTATGTGGCCTTGACACATTAATAAAGTTTATCTATCTATCTATCTAGCCCTATTCATCCTGACGGGGATAGTTGTTTTAGTAGATTTACCAAATCAGTTGGATAAAAATGTGAAGTAAAAACGTCACTTAGTAGGAACTTTGTTTACAATTAACAAACATTTCGGGGATTTTGTCAAGTGCATTTTACAATTTTGTTGCAAATTCAGCATGAAAATAATGTCGGCTACCGTGAATTGCAACCAGTGAACACCGACAAGCCAAAGTTCGTCGCTTTCTTGGTATTTGTTTGTACGACTGCTACATTTATCGCACAAATTTTGTCTTCCGAAAATGTCCATCTTGGCTCCGATCGCAAAATAGTGAATAGCCAACTGAGGATATCCCGAGTTACGGGAGCCAATCAAAACGTGCGAAAATTGCTTTTCACTGATTTGGTAAATACTAAAGAGGAATATAGCTTCAAATAAGTGAAATTTCTCGCGAAAAATGTACACACTTACATTTTGCAACCGGCCGAATTCCCAAAGTGATGGCTCAAAATCACCTTTCTTCAATCCCATCGGGTAAACCGAGCGTATACAAGTTCAAAAATCGGCGCATTTGTTCGTGTCTAGTTTCGCGAACTCTGGGCACTAGAATCAAACAATAACCCTCCGGGAGAGGTTGGCATTTTCTTGCAAAGAAACCTCTCCTCATGTAAGAAAATTCGGATTCCAGAATCCGGTGGAATAATTTTTCTTGCGTAATCTGGAATCCTGGGTTTTGGAATCCGGAATACAGCTCAAGGAATCCGGAATCCCATTAACGATTGGAATTTAGAATCCAAGTTCGACTGACAAAGACTGAAATCAAGTACCTGGAATCAGGAATCCAGGGTGTGGAATCCAGGAACCAATTTCCACTGACAAAGACTGGAATCCAGTGCCTAAAATCCGGAATCCACGCTGTGGAATCCACAATCCAAGACTGTCTTGGCGTCTCCTGTATGGGGTGACAAGCCTCTACTTAAATATCACTTATTTGTAATTGTAAGGATGAGACTTTTGTGGAGCCTAACCGGAAATTAACCGCTTTTAAGTATCATTATCATAGAGACATGCTTTTCGCCTTGGGTTGTTAACCCTTTAAGCCCCAGTATCCACATACAAATTCTCCAAACTGATCTCCATACATTTCCTTATAGAATTAGTTGAGAGAATTTGTTCAAAGATCAAAGTATTTTCTCTTGAGTGATCATTTTATTGATTCGCATAACATATCTCTTTACAGTGTATGGATAATTGTAAGGAGAAAATTGATCTTGGACATGACAAATGGAAAGTCTGGAAAGCCCCTGCTTACTGTCTTTCAGCTTATAGCAGCCTGTCACCGCATTCTTCCAGCTCTAGTATCACAGTTTGTCACAGTTTAGATCTGTGAAACACAATCGTGATTCTTAAGGAGGTCAAATATTTGTAGCAGAGCAACCAACTGGGAGGAAAAAAATTAAACCACGCAACTTCTGAAAGACATCTTTGTTCCTCTGTTTATAACAAACAATTGGTGTGAACACGTGCTGTGAGCGGAACTTTGAGAGGAAAATTTGACAGTTCTCTTCATAAAAGGCTGAATTCAGACGGAAAACTGACGGACTTGAGCGAAATTGCTCGTCATAATGAAGCTCTTGATCCTTTTATTTGCTTTGACATTGTTTTTCGCATTGAGCGCCAGCCAGATTCTTACACCGTGTCCTGAGCAATGCGCCTGCGAAGAACAATTCTTTGAGGAATCTCGTGGAGTGGGGGCGAAGGTGAACTGCTCGGGAAGACGTCTAAAGAAATTTCCGTGGCCTCTGCCGCAGCTCACTACAACATTGTAAGTTGACCCTAAACGTCCTTTAATTCTTATTGCCTTAATGCCTCATTCCATGATTATGTTTATCTCCATAAGTCGGACAAACATTACATAACCACTAAAAAGAACTGTCGAAATCAAAAGCCTTCTAAATATTCAAATAGGCGGCTTTCATCCCAATCACAACTTAGATTTGCCCTCAAAATGGTTAGGTTGGAAGTAATAGCGTGACATACACGACATGCATTTTAAGTATTTTGCTTCTTTTAAAGGGATTAGTCGTTTAGTGTGTATTTGCAATCGAGTACGTGTTTAGTTGGGTAATTGATTGTTTTTCGTCACTTATCAAAGGTTCAATATTTACAAGGAACTATTCATTTGAAATACAAGAGACCTTTTTATCGTCTCTTACAGAATATTTTTATGGAAGGAGTCAACAGTTAAGGGGCTTCAAAAAATTGCCCAAAGGGAAATACGCAGTACTCATCAACGTTGAAGTGAAGTGCAATTTCGATTATCAAGGCTGGCATACTTGAATCGTAAAAATGAAAATTGCAGGGGAGGAAACTGATTTTTACGCGATGACACCTTTTAAAAGCTAAATATGTCACCACCTTTCAACACATGATTCTTTAGCACCTCAACAATATTAGTATTATTTTCATGGTACAGTAGAACCTCGATATAACGAACCTCTATATAACGAGGTCCTCGATAAAACGAACGATATTTTCTTCCCCAGTTATAGTAAAATGTATGGAAAAGAACCTCGATATAACGAAACCTTGCGTAAGCGATCGTATTACTAGTATTTGGTTACCCACTGTAATCAAACATTTTACTCTTACTGGGACAGAAAATATCTTTCTTTATATGGAGGACTTCGTTATAGAGGTTCGTTACATCGAGCACAGCTCAAAAGGATACCTTTTCCGCATGTTTTTCAGACTTAAGGTACGGTAAATTCTCTATTAACTCCCCCGGGAGCTTATTTATTTCAAGCATGTTTGGGGCGAGGACTTGATAGAGACGGGGGGCTTATTAGAGAGTGGGGCTTATTCAATTTAGCGAAGATTGTGGTATCAGCTCTCCATAGAAAGCTAGAATGCAAAGTGGAAAAGCTCAAGTACAAGAGTTTAGAGGTCCGGTAGCCGAGGATCAAACTAAATCCGAACTTCCAACACGTGAATAAACTATCGCGGATCAGTCCAAATGAAGTTTGACAGTCATGATTGATTTATACACTATATCACTTATCAGTGAAGAATAATAATTTTAGTTCAGGGGAGGGGGCTTATTAACTTTCTTCCCCTGAAAAGGTGGACGGGGGACTTATTAGAGAGAGGGGATTTAATAGAGGATTTACGGTGGGTAGGGATTCTAATTGACTGGTTGGAGTTTGTGAAAAGGCATGAAAATCTGTCAGCAATTCGGTCTGTAAAGGGACCTAAAAAGGCTAACAGACCCATCTCGTTGCTGTGAAATTGAAACGACGTCCTGGTTTCTACCATGCCTTTCCGCGCGAGTTGGTCGAGAAAGCTGGAGCGAGAACGAGAAAGAGCTACGTAGGCTACAACAGCCCACGTTGAAATTAAAATAGAGGCATAGCCAATGCGTAGTTTTGTACCATTTCTTCAGATTTCTTTGTTTCGTCTGGAGCAAGAGCTTGTAATATAAAAAAAAAGTAATGGCTCTTACATCACATCTCCTGATAATAAAATAGAAACGGGACCGACAGCCAGTTGCAAAAATGTTGAAACGAAATTTCGTGCTTCAAATCGCTGCTAGTCACAGGTCTGTGAGATAATACTGATCTCCCTCCTCTCTCCCATTCAAAGTTGTTCCTCCAAGTTTTGAGCATGGTCTTGTATTGCGAGCAACTTTGATAAGGGGTGGAGGGGGTTCACAAGCACAAGGTCATGGATTGGACAGGCCATTTAAGCCACAATACCGTACAGTGTCTCAAATATTTTTGCAACTGGTTATAGCAATTTGTAGCAGAAAACTGCCAGTTCACGTGGCCTTCGTTTTCTTAAACATTACTAGGCTTCTCCAGAATAACAGGATTTCAAGGCTTGAAGGATGGCATTTGAACAATATGGTCTATTTGATGGAACTGTAAGTAAATTCAGTTTATTCTTGTAGCTTTGAAGACAAGCCCTGATTTTTAAGTCAATATGTTTATCTGTATCTAATAACCCCTTTACACAACCACGTTCAAACAAAACCTATAATGTTTCAGATGTTACACTCGATAAGATATTCAAGTTCTTTTCAACTCAAATTCACCGTTCGATCAGCCTTAAGTGTTAAACTCACTGAACGAGCAATCTGTAATTAACTCGGCTTCTCCTTTTTGTTTGAGTTGAAAGCAGAGAGTAGCGAAAACCTTACTTAAAAAGAGCATTCGCGCTGTTCAATTGTTTTAAATTTATTCCATCTCGTTCAGTTTGTCAAAGTTAAGCAAACTTTTCTAAAGTTGAGTTTAATAGCCTGCGTCTCAAACGTAATCTATAAACCCCATCTAGTTTCGTCCTAGGGGCGTAGGTAAGTTCTTAAGATCTGCATGTCAAGTCCCGTTTTAATGGAGAAAATCTGTCCCGGGTTTCGGGTCAACCTCCCAGCCCAGTCAAATTTAGTGAGCATTTATATGAGAATTGCTCGAGCCAACAGTGCTCTGATTGTATCACTTTGTATCACCCGGTTGGGCGAGCCAAAAGTGGTTATATGGAGAACAGATGGCCCAGTTTGGAGGGTGGCCACACCATCACAAAAGACTGGTCACCCTTCTAGCTGAACGAACTTTTTGTTTATCATCCAAACGGTTCGCCACTTTTTAAAAGGAATGTATGAAGTGTTGGCTCGCCCAGGGCAGTTCGGTAAGGCGGTCGACTTTTTCTCCCCTGGACAGCTTTTCTCCATATAAACGAGACCTTAGAGAGATGACCGATAATAACCGGTTAACTGATTTTATTGCAAGATTATTCATGAAAATCGATAATCGGATAAATCGCGGTTTTTTGTTTGTTTGTTTGTTTGTTTGTTTTTTTTTGCTTTTGCCATTTTCTGTTTTCCAAATCTCCAGAATACATTTTACGCAATGTTTTTTACTTATTACGAACGCAGCGTTTCATCAAAGTGTCAAATTTAAGCATGAAAGGAGGGCATTTTTTTAGACTTGATCAAAGAGGGGCTGTGAATATTTTAAACAGTAAAAGTCCCCGGAGAATTGCATTTCAGATTTTATTGGTTGATTTTTTTCGGTCTTTCACCAAAGACGTGCTTGATTAAAACGTACAAAACAAGAACAAACAAACAACAAAGTTGATGAACCTTACGTACTTTAATTATGCATGTACTTTGTGGAACTAAAGTACGCAGAACCGAGCTTCCATTTGCCTTCGCGGGATACCGATATCTAAAAGTAAATTTCTTAGGTAAATAACTTACAAGAGACAAGAAATGAAACAGCTTGATAAAAGTGTCACTCCGGCAACACAACATAATAGGCAGTCCAAATGTGTTCGGAGGTGTAATAAAATAGGTAAGTTTATCCGTGTTGTTGTCTATTCTAAACTTGACAGGCAGTTGCCTCATCATTGGCATTTTGTCCGTTTCAAACTTCGTGTATCGTTACTTTGAGCTTTGATTGTTCAGCAATCTGTCGTTCGTTTTAGGTTAAATATTTCTCATATTTTCTTTGAAATTGTGTTGCTTTATTAATTTTAATTTGACAATGAATTGCAAATTAGAATAACCGTTTCATGCGAGCTTAAGCAACGAGAACGCTTACTTCCCGGACGTCATGAATAGCAACAGGAGATTGGATGTCTTGCTTGATGGAATGCTTCTGCCTCACACCACGAATCTTATGCCCTTGTTTTAACTCCCGCTGTACGAATTTGTCGAGTCAGAACACTGAAAGAGAGAAAATATAAACTTCCGGTTGCCGTTCTGTCTTCCGGGACCCAACTTTCTCGTTGCTTAAGGTCCCTGTTATTCTTTATATCAAGGGTATCAGCTTTTAGTCAAATCCAATTAGTGGTCTATTATCAATGCTGCGTTCTGATTGGTTGAGTTACTACTAGGCTACATGTTATAGCCTACTAGTAGCGAAAAGCGCTGACTTGTTTGTGGCAAAAAATGATTTTTTAACTAGCTAAAGTTGCTTTGTCTCGATATTTTTGACCAACTAGATGGATTTTACTAAAGCAATTATTCCTCTCGCCCTCATGGTCTTTGAGTCCGTCGGCCTCATGGGCTATTGACCACTCCAGAAAATGCCTTAACATACCATAATACTCTTTCTGTCATCCCAAAATTTTGTATAAGCATTGCTTTCAGTTTCTCTTGGGGCCATTTTAACTCCCAACAGAAACCGAAGACAATGCTTATGCAAAATTTTGGGATGACAAACAAAGAGTATTATGGTACGTTATGGTATTTTCTGGAGTGGTCAAACAGAGCCCATTCGGGCTCGAGGAATAATTGTTAATAATCAGTGTTCGTTTGGGCTCTCAGACCCTGAGCTCCTCTGAATGTTAAGTTGGATGAATTTTACTTAGTCAAAGTTCTTGCAAGTGATTTAATAGGCCCTTTTCACGATGGCGATTTTGACGATTTTGATGCCATCGTGCAGTGGACCTTTTTCGCAATATACGCAATCTTTCCACGCGGTTACGGACTGATTGGATAAAAGCGACGTTACGTGGGTTAGGGGCAAACAAGTGATAAAATTTAACAATACGAGTAATCGCGGTCGAGTTTGTTTATTGTAGACAACAGAAAATGAACAACTTTTTATTGTAAAGACGATAATGGCAAATTATGGGTGCAAGCAATAGTGACGTAAACTTGCTGAAACTCGAACTGTACAATATTTGCATGACTAAAATTGTCTTCTTGTTTTGAGAGGATAAACAAACTCGACTGCGATTACTCGTATTGCCAATTTTTTATCAGTTGCTTGTACTCTGAGGCGTAGGCCAAACGTCGATCTTCACATGCGACGATTTAAAACAATAAATTAATTTATAAAAGTTTGTATGTATATTTAGCCTCATTCGGAGAGAAAATTTTTTAAAATTGCTTTTGGGCTGCTTCAGTTGATTGGTTTAACGCGTCTTACGTTCGACGTCTTACCCAACATACGATCTTCACTTGATTTAGGTCGACCCAAATTAGAGTTTGGTTCGTCTCACGAAAAGTTCAACGTTTTGCCTAGATCCGAAATACCACGTGACACTGCGCGAGTGCAAAGAAGGCGCAGTATCAAGACCTTATTATATTGCATAATATGCCTCCTAAATATCAATGACTTTTTAAATTGACTTTCAGACATCTGGAAGGAAATCGAATCAAGAAAATCAGACAAGGATCCCTTGGATATCTTCCTTCCCTTCATACTCTGTAAGCTGAGATGAATAAATCTTGGATGCGCTTTTTTTGTGCATAAGCATCCTTAGAGAAAAAAAGATGAAAGCGATTTCTGCCACATATAAGTTCCCTTACTAGAGAGCCTTTAGTCTTTAATCTTTATTGAATATACAAGTACAAATACATACCTATATTTACATGCTTAACTATCAAGCAGTCTTTCTTTTCCTACTACTTCATTGGTTAGCTCCCAAGTGCGTCCGATCCCATGCTTTGTGGTTCTTCCCATTTTATAGTATCTACCACAAGCATTGGGATTCTTGAGAATGCGCAGTTAAAGGCACGAGGCACGAGAGACCACGGTTAGCTTTCCACTTGCCTTTTTATATTTCTACGCAATCTACTTGCGCACCTGCTATCGCGATTTAGTTTTTTTAAAGCCTACAATGATGCTACTCAGGCTTTCAATTCCCGGCCCGCAGAATCCAAGTTGATCTGCGATTTGGGTATTGTTGTGGAAGAATGAAACTAAAATATTTCTGGTCATAAATTTTTCACGACTCACACCTAGCTTGTATACGCTGTAAAAATCCACTACCACTTATTTATTTTTCTCTCGTAAGGTACTTACAGGACAACCGCATCGAAGAATTGGCTTTTGGAGTATTCAAGAACTGTTCGAGGCTCAAGACTTTGTAAGTAGAGTACATGGCATTGCTGATGCGAAACAATGGTATCAGTTGATGATGCCGATGATGATGATGGTGATAATGATGATGATGACGATGATGATGATGACGAGTAGTCAACCTGGTACACCCTAAAGTCTAGTCTACCCCAAAGGCCCTTTTTTTCAACTTTGTGAAACTTTCTAAAATTACAAACCTCTTCTGTAACCACTTCACATAACAAAATCGAGGTTTTTCTTCAGATATTTTTGGGCGTAATCTTTGAGTGGTTTGAAAATTTGTTCAGGACAAAGCGTCTATTCATCCTGAAAGGATTTGACAAATGCTTACTGATTATTCTTTTAACAGGAATCTCGCAAGGAATAAGCTTCCGAAACTTACTTATGCTGCATTTGATGGTTTGGACCAACTAGAAACCTTGTAAGTGAACAAAAAGCAATATAAGTTAATTACAGGATGGAGATTACCATAAATGATTTAATAGAAGCCAGGGTCATTTACATTTAAAACAAAACAAGTGCAGCATGAGTCTACTTTTAAAATCATTAAGTTTAGTGGGGTCCTTTTTATATTTAAGGAAAATTGGGTTGTTGGACACTTATCCACCTTATCGGTAGCGTTGAGCATCGAGTTCATTCAGTAAAAGACCTGGAAGCTTGCTATATAAGAAGCCAATCTTATCTTTATTCTTGTTTATAGAAATGGCAAAAACCTCATCGTGTTAGAGATTAAGTAATGGTCCAGATAAGAAGGAAAGGACCAAAACGCAGTGAACACGTCGGAATGCAGAAAGTTGCTAACTTTACTATTGTCTCTACTATGGTTCTGATTGGTTTAAACATCAAATTTTACGAAATCTTGGCAAAGCAGCATATATATTAATCCCTTCTTTTCTATTCAACTTCCTTATAACAAAATCTCGTCTTAGTCTAAGTAACACAGAAATCGTATGTGCGGATCATGTAAAATTGTAAACATTTCTTGGCTATTGTTTGCAACTCTTGTGATTGGTCGAAATGTTTTAACACAAAAATACACTCTTTAAAAGTGGAGTTTAAATGCATGTTCTTTCGTAAACTGCCTTTTTGTAGGTTTATGCATTCTCTGCGTAAAAATGAAAACATTTCTCTGTGAGGAAAGCGTATTGCGCCACAACAAAAGAAATTGCTTCCCTTCTTACCTGGTCGTTACTTAATAACAGTTATAATAATAATAATAAATGTTTTATTTCGCCCGTGGCAGAGAGTGAAGTATACAAATCATGAAAATCGCTTACATCATTTACATTAATATTTCTTATAAGCGATAAAGTTGCGCTTTTCACGAAGGCAGTTTTATTCACTACTTTGGCTTACTTACAGCTATAAATTGTTGTAACGCAAACTGTTTTTAGTGGCGTTTATTTCATTTTTGCCATAATACCGCCTTCATCTCTTTATCATTTAAAGTTTTGCATTTTCTTTTAGCTAGTCAAGATGCCTCTTTCAAATAAAGAGTTATTTGAACTGTTTTCTCTCTAAGGGACCTGAGTGCTAACGCAATCAGCTCATTAGAAGATGGGACATTTGTAGGTCTCCATCGTCTTCAAACCTTGTGAGTATTTCATCGTACACATTCACTAACTGGCATACCCCAGCCCTCTAAATTCATGAGGAGATCTTGTAATAGAAGCCCTTTCGTAAAGGAGGTTTTGAAACTACAGTGGAACTTCGATTTAACGAAAGGCTAAGGGACGGGCCAAATACGTTCGCAAAAATGAGGTTTTTTTTTCCATACATTTTCCTATAACTGGGCAATGGCGGATCCAGACCTTGAGATAAGGGGGGGGGGGGGGGGGGGGCGGTCATCCAGACCCTTGGGGGTGCGGGGTTGGTCTCCAAAAAAAAATTTTTCGGCCCTTCGTGCGTCAGTTTGGTCTAGAAATAAGGGGATGCCTGGCCCCCCCGGGCCCCTCTCCTGGATCTGCCACTGCTGGGGCAGAAAATATCGTTCGTTATATCGAGCACTTCGTTATCTAGGGGTTCATTATATCGAGGTTCCACTGTATTTAAACTTTTAAGACGTTTATAAGATTTGAATATCTTCCAGACTGATCGTTTGTTTAGAAATAGCCGGCGTTTTCGTTTCTTCCTTTTCTTTCTTTTGTTTGCGTAATCGACACGTTGAAACCGCCATATTGAATTCCGTTTCTACTCTCCCTAATCTTCCTCTTTAAAAAAATGGCGGTTACAGAGTTACGAACATGAGGGAACTTTGCTTCGCCCCAAAAATACGCCTGCATCGCAGTCTAATTTAGAAAGTTTTACGGGACACTCCTGTTCGGTACATTACCTGTCCAATGTACTACGTGCGCAATGCGATACGACCTTTCTTAAATTGATAAAGAAATTCAGAGTATATAATTTCTATTGGTTTCTTCACTTTGCAGGTTCCTGAACTCGAATCAGATTACAAATATTGGTGCTTACCTGTTTGCAGATGTCTACTCTCTTACGTCACTGTGAGTACGCAAGACTTGAACTGAGAATTCATTATGTGTACAAAGCTGGGATCCTTCCACTTTAAAAAAAAATCCGGAAATTCCGGTCGTGATGAAAATTGACACACATGTTTTTGGGGGTTTCCAATATAAAACACTCGGAATTAAGTAGAACTTTCAAAAGAAAGTCCTTTTTCCTGTTGGAAATTTTTCTAGTAAAACTCCGTGTTAAATTTACCAGTTTTCACAAGGTTTCAATACGTATCAAGGCCATTTTTAATTTTGGCAACGTACGTAAGGGAATTAATGGTGGAATAGGCCATTTCCGAGTTCCAAAAAATCTCACTTTCAAAGCGAGGCTAAGTGCGAAGCCATTGATATGAAAATGATTTTCAATTATTATGCAAATATTTCTCATTTTCACAACAAAGGTTTCGCACTTAGCCTCGTTTTGAAAGTGAGATTCTTTGGAACTCGGAAATGGCCTATTACTTGCTATATAAAAAAACTCGTTTGGAGCTTGGTTGGTCTCGGTGAGGGAATCCGGATTCCAGAATCCGGGAAATTTTAGTTGGTAAAATTCGGAACCCTGGTCTTTGGAATACGGAGTACAGCCAAAGGAATCCGGAACCCTACTAACGATTGGAATCCGAAACCCAAGTTCTACTAACAAAGAATCCGGTATCCATGGCGTGGAATCCAAAATCTAAGATTTTTTTTGGCTTCCTTTGCATGGGTAAATTCGTCTGTTAAATGTTTTATCTTTGCCTTCAACAAAAATTAAGCTTATATGCATTGGAAATTCCTAGTATTATATTGTGTTGTCATTGATAGTGTGGCCATGCACCTATTTGGTGCGAGTGAACTTGTGTTCTCTTTAACGTGTTTTATGCCAAAAAAATCTTACCCTATTATTTCAAATTTCTCTTCTTTAGATATTTGTACAAAAATCGCATTTCCGTCATTGAGAAAGACGCCTTCTCCAGGCTTTTGTCTCTCAAAATTTTGTAAGTAATCCTTGTAGTTCAGATGGCTTGAGATTGGGATAACTATACGGGCAGTTAACACTGTTAAGTGGCAGAATATACTCTCTATAAAAGGCTTGTTTACACTCTACGATTAATTGGCCCGATTTAGGGGGGACAATTGTATGATGAATCACTAATATATAGATTTAGCCAGGGCTAAAAGCGAAGCTCCCATTAATAAATTTATTATTTAAATCAAACAATAAATTTGTAATCCACAAATCAGTTAACTTAAGGGCAAATTCATATGGGAAAGGCTAAGTGATTTTAGAGTGAAACATCTTACATCGAGTTGATAGCCATATAAAACATGCAAACATAGCAATCATCTTCGATCACATTCAAGAGCCGTAATGGTTCTTGATCACAGTGGATTATACCTGGAAAACAAATTCTTGGAAAACAAATCAGGCCGAATTTTTTGCTTTCGACAAGTTTACTTTATATTAGACATATATTAGACATATTTTTATTTGGAGTCGTATACAATATATAGTACATTGACTAATTCCAAATAACTAATAAAAGTTATACACAACAAGAATTTATAACTGTATATGGCTTAGGCCAATAAGTTAATAATTAATTACGCCTTATATTATTCACTTTCTATCGATTCGCATGTCTGTTCCTCGGCAAATTCAGGTCATAAAGAGATCCGCTTTACCTGCTGTAACAAATGACTTCCTGCTGTAACAAATGACTTCCGGAATATCTTAATCAAAGCTTTTGTTTTGTATCTTAAAGTTACGTGCAAACGGATGCAACAACTCCCAACATTGTTGGGAGCAGTTGTGTCCGTTTACACCCAGCTAGAAGTTTGACCGATTTCAAACTTTGCGCAACAACTCCAAACATCAAGCAATGTTTTGTATTGCACACTTACTGTAGTCAAAGTTAACTTAAACAGCTAATGATCTTCTCTTCTCATAGCAGTCGAATACATATTTTGCAATTAGCTTTTGCACTGGTTTGTTCTTGCTCGGGGGGTTTATTAACAACAGAAAAACATAATCTGGTGCCATTCTGTCTACTGATATTCTATATTTTCTGCTTAGGTATTCAAATAAAGTACTTCTTTTTTCTTGATACGCAGGGCACTGTGCTAAAAAATGTCTTTCATCTTCTACGTCTTTTTTACAGATAGGACAGATCCTCTCTTCCGGTTTCTTGTAAGGTCTTACATACCGACCTGTCTCTATCGCCAAATTGTGATTACTTAAACGGAGTTTAGTTAGAGTTATCCGGTGTTGGACGTTGGTGACCTGACGGAGATAATCTTCACATTTATAAGTTTCTATTGTTTTAAATTTTCGGAAGGTTCTTAGTTTATTCTTTTGGTTGGCATCTTTTCTTACGTCATTGTTCACCTCACTTAACCATCTTTGTAATTCGATGTCTTTCAGTCTTTGTTTGATAATGTTCAAGATTCCTATGCCATTTTCATGTGCTTTTGTCCAGAGATATCCTAGCCCTATTTGGTCTAATACGCGTTTGATTTTTTGGCTCCATAATTCTTTGTTCATTCTTGACTTCACATCATTATAAGCCACCTGTGATAATTTGTGTTTTGGGTGTTTGGTTAAAGTTAGCCAAAACTTAAAATTCCTATATTGTGCTTCGATTTTCATTGGGAATCTTCCTGTTTCAGCCCTACATGCATTGTTGCTGCAGTATTTATTTACACCTAGCAACCATTTCAAGAATTTAATTTGAACTAGTTCTGCGGGATCCTTTTCTATTTGGTCGCTACAATCAACACCCCAAATTTCACTTCCGTAGAGAAGTATGGGGGATATCAGAGCATCGAATAGCTTAATCGTCAGCATAATATTTTCTCTAAAGTTGTCACCCATCTCTCTTCTTAGTTTATAAAGTGCCTTAAGCCCAACTTTTTTTAACTCTTCTCTAGCTAAACTAAAATTTCCATACGGGTTCAGTGTTATTCCCAGATATTTATAAGATTTAACATTGTTTAGTACATTTACTCTATACTTAAACGAGTAGTTATTTAAGGACTTGCCGCAATTATTAAAGATCATGACTTTTGTTTTGTCTAAATTTACAGTTAGTTCAGTTTTATCACAGTAGGATTCCAACTTGTTGAGAAGTGTTTGTAGGCCATTTGCTGACCGCGAAAAGATCACTAAGTCATCCGCATATAATAAACAGTTTATAGGTTTTTCAGAGTCATCAAGCAGAATATCGGTTGAGCTTGATGAATTTAGAAATTCGGGTAGATCACTTAGATAGAGATTAAAAAGTGTGGGTGATAACATACAGCCTTGCTTAACTCCAGTGTAACACGGAAAAGCTTCGGTTATTTTGTTGTTGATTTTGATTGCTGATTTATCTTTTGAGTACATCGACATTACTATTTCTAGAAAACGTCCTTTAATTCCTTCTTTTCTGAGTTTTTCGAATAATTTTTGCCTGGGTATGCGATCAAAAGCTTTTCTAAAATCTACAAAACACGAGAAAAGCAAGTTTCTACGTTTTTGTGGTTTAGATTTAACTTATCTATGAGTGTTTTTAAGATGAAGATGCTATCTACTGTACCGTGCCTTTTTTTAAACCCGCCTTGTTCTACTTTTAGAACTCCTTTTTTGGTCATGTAATCATACAAACGATCATTGAGGATAGATGTGAAGAGTTTACCTAATGCAGATAGCAACGTGATGCCTCGGTAGTTTTCAACTTTTGATCGATCATCCTTTTTATGTATAGGGACGATGAGGCCAAAACTCCAGAGCGTGGGATATTTACCTGAACTTAAAATACGATTGAATAACTCTAGTAGATGACCTTTTATGATATCTTTCCCTGTTTTTAGCACTTCGTTTAATATTTTATCATACCCTGGGGCTTTGTTTAATTTAACTTTTTTGATTGCGAAATCAATTTCTTCTACCGATATTGCATAGTCAAGGGGGCCTGCCTCTTCCTCAGTAACTCCAGTATCTTTCAGATCTGTCTGCTCGCCGTTCGTTGGAGCCGCGTTTTGTTGTTTGAAGTATTCGTAAAACTGTCCGGCACTTACGGTTTCAGTTCCATGTGGTTGCCGTTTTCTAATGTTAAAGATTTTACCTATCTGTTTCCAGGCATCTTGAGGATTACGGAGGTCAATATCACCTATACTCTTACTGATAAACTCTCGTTTTTTCCGTCTGCATGTCCGTATAAATTTTTTCTTGTTATCTTGTAAGAGGCGCCTCAGCTGGGAATTATTTGGCTCCTGAGAAATTTGTTCCCCAAGGGATTTCAGGTTTTCTTTTTCAGTTTCGCATTCTAGATCGAACCAGTTATTTTGTGACATGGCTTTGGTTTTGTTACGTTGGACTTTCAAGCCGGCTTTTTTGCATGCTTCAACCAGAGTTTCACTAAATAGTTCAGCCGCAGTGTCAACATTATCGTTTTTTAAGGCCGCTTGTAGGTTAGACTGAACAATTTGCGATTCCAGACATTCTTTTAACTTATTCTTCAATTTGGTATCCCATAATAGTCTATAATGTTCAGACAAGGTGCATCCGTTCGAGCAGCTAGAGGAAACTGGACTGCCGGTGAGAGTAGCTTTAATAGCATAAGTCACATGACAATGATCCGACAAATGTGGCATTAGGGGGTTGACGATAAAGTATCGCATATTTTGAAGTATAGCTTTAGAGCCTATGACGTAATCCACGACACTGCTGCCATTGTAGTGAAAGCAGGTCTTTTTGCCTTCCAGATCACCAACAATCCTGCCGTTGAAAATTCGCAAATTTAGTGCGGTACATATTTCTAATAAGTTTCTTCCCCTGGAGTTTACAGTGCCGGAATCCTGCGAATGCCTGAAGGATTGGGAATCAATTTCGTAATCTTCAGGGACAGGCAAGAAAGTAGTATCGTCATTCATTACTACTTCTTGAATTTCACCTGTTCTTGCATTATAATCACCTTGTACGATAATGCCACCCTTTTGCGAAAAAGAAAGCATTTCTGCTTCTATTTCCGAAATTAAATCATCATTATTATTTCTTTCGTAGTTAGGCGGGCTTAAATATACTGTTCCTAAGTATATATCGTTTTCAAATCCAAAATAATTTCTATTAAGTTTACACCAGATGGTGTTTTTGTTTTCTGTTGGAATGTACGAGACTCCGTTTGCGAGTTTCTGGTTTATGTATAAAGATAAACCCCCAAAAGTGCGTTTTCCTGACTTGTTTCTACATTTGACAAAATGTTTGAAGTTATTGACGGCAAGTTCTGAGTCATAATTTGCATGCGTTTCAACTACTGCAAAGATATCGTGCTTGTTGATAATGTTTAAAAACTCTTTTGTTTTTAACTTATTTCCTAATGTTCTGCTGTTGTACCCATTAAGGTTCCAGAAACCTAATCGTAAAGGCCGTGACATGAAAAGGAAGAATACAGAAGGGAAATCATGACTAAATAATAGTTACTTGTCTGGTTAACCTCAGTTCACTTTCTCTTAAGTATTCTGCAAGGAGGTTAAGTGCTTGTAGTGGTTGACTGATCCTATTACTCGCTCCATGGTTGAAAGTTTGCGGTCCGGCTTGGACTCGAATCTCTCGTCGATTTCTTCTTACATCTAGGAATGTCGGCCGGCTCTCAAAGTTTCTGCCACGCAGTCCTAAGTGATGTTTGATATTCGTTACAAGTTTTCTGGTGCCGATTCTGTTATTTAGATGGACATCGTCATAAAACACTTGATCATTTAAATTCCCATACACATCGCATGTAACTCTTTTGTTGTCAATGTAAATCAGGTCCAACTTCGAACAAATACTTTCGTAGAAACAGTTAATTTCATCAATTAGTATATTTTTAGCTTCCTCCCGTGGGACATAGGTTAAGCCTGAGAGTCCTATTCGTGCATCCGGCCATCTATTTTTTATTTTGCCTAAACAATTTTCCATGTTTTTTACTATTTCATCTGTGCTCAGATTTCCGACGTCATTTGTGCCAGTGTGGATAACAATGTAATCATAATCGTTTTTCTCCTCCATGTTGTTTATATACTGTTTCATCTCTTTTGTTCCTCCAGCAACTGTTTGTTTATTTACATAACGATTTGGTGCAAATTTACGTTGTTGAATTCCTCTAAGGATTGAGTCGCCTAATAGTAAGACAGGGCCTTTTGAAACAGAAATGCGCTGCTGATCTTGATTTTGATTTATATTTGATGTCGGCTGATTATTAGATTGCAGGATGGGCGGCTGCATTTCGGACGGAGTAGAGCTTGACATAGTGGTTGGTTGATTACCGGGTTGGGAAATAATTTCTTGCGTTCCGGTAGGAGATGATTCAGTGATCGTGTGGTTTTCTTCAACTAATGATTCGTATCTGTTTGATGTTACTACAGAGAACGTATACCGCTCATTTGTGGTTGCCGCATCTTCTTGTGCTGTTAATGGAGGATTTTGCGGGTTATTTACTATCGGAGATGAGCTAACATTATCTTGCATCTGAGCGAGAAGCGATTGTTCCGTCATGCAGACTTGACTCTTAATCTCATCCAGTTGTTGTAAGATAAGTTTTATTGACTCCTCTGTCGATGAAGTTTTAGTCCTGAGTGCCTTAAATTCGGACGATAGTTTTGAACTTAGATTTGCCATTTGTTTGGCCAATTTTTGTACCTCGGTACCGATTTCTAACTTCACTGCTTGGATACTTTCTTCGCAAGAGAGTTTCACTTCTTTTATACCGTTCTTGGTCCTTTGTTCTAGATCTTTCAACTCAATTGTACATTCGCTTATTTCGATACAGTTTGTTGAAATCTGGCTCTCAATCTTCTGGTTAAAGTCGCGTTGCGTTTTCATAAACAATTCAAATTCTTCATAACGATCATCGTGTAGGGATTTTAGATCTGACATTACGCCTATTTCACTTGTATCTTCTACATTTTCAGCGTTGACTGTTAATTCCTTCAAAGTGTGTTGATCCTGCTCTTTATGTGTGATGCCATTCTCTATGATATCCTTCAGTTTTTTTACGTAGTGGTCTTTCGATGCCCCTTGTATTTGGAGTGTCTTGGTGCTGACATAAAAGTTGATGGTTACTGATTCAAATTTAAGCACTTCGGTAGAACCGTTGGAACTCACAGTCAGTAGGCTGTTTATATTTCCTCCTTCAAGATTGGTGATCCAAAAGTCTTTCAACGAAGTTAAATCACCGTTCCATTTAAATTGTCTCTTTGTGGGATTGAAAACCAATTTTAGAGAGGTTCTGGATTGCGTTGTGCTCGCCTCGGTCATTGCGGCCATTGCATGATGAAGTAAAATCTTGCCAACAAATCCGGGGATATGTAAACCAACCTTTTATACTTTTTACACATCACATGCATCTGAGGTGAAACCGTACTATTTATCATACAGACCTCGAGCGCCAAATTTGCAGTGAACATTAAAAAAGTTATGCTTCAACATAAATAATTTATTGGGTTTTTTTTTTATTTAAGGGTTTTATAATGATGTGTAATCTTGAAAAGCGTTTGATACGCGCGGCAAAAAGATAACTCCTGCAAGCGATGTTCATGAACGACTGAAAACAAACAGCACAGCGATTTAAATTGCAAGAGAGACTACTAACAATCACTAAAACAAATATAATTCGGTTAAACATTTACAGACACAACAATTTTCATTCACGAAGATAAGTATTAAAGCGTTTCGAAAAATCCTGAGTCTTAAAGCTTAATAACTTTATGTTTTAAGCCGGCCTCGCGGTGTTTGCTTTTCTCAAATATGAACTCGAGGCAAGAAAATCGCTCAAAGTTTTCTCCCTACAGCCAAATTTATAACTAAATATTCTTCGGAACGTTTCCTTTCTATTTGCGGTGAGAAAATATATCTAAAGGCGTTTTTAAGTCCTGTAAGCTTATATCAAACCTGATATTAGGTCGGTTCATTGTCTCAAATCTTACAAACGACGTCAGTGAAACGTGCATAAACTTGCCGCATAAATTGTGCTCGACTACATGAAATTAGATATAAAAAAACAAACATCAAATGCGATCATTACTCAGGCTTACCTTTCGAGATGCGGTTCCTAAAAGCTATCAAGTAACGCGAGAGTCGCTTGAGAATTTTGAATCCTCTTTTATGCGCATCAAGCAAGGTGAAAAACGAAAACGATGCCATCCGAAATCGGATTTCCGACTTTGACAAGCGACGTACCTCTCAACCAAAAAACCAATGAACAAACTAGCCATGAATAACAGACTTGATAGCAGCTGTATTTCATTTTGTGCATCCAGTGGAAAAAGACAGTTAAAAACATCACAAGTTTACACAAAACTCTGCCAGCTTCAGCTGTCAAAGTAAACAAGTTTCAAGATGCTGCATAAATTTTCCGCATGAACTCACCTGTCAAATTTTGACCAATCAGAGCATAAAAATTGGGCGTAGAGCGTGACCTAGGTGAGAAAAGGTCTTCCTCGCCTGTATTGTTAAATAACTTTCTGAATTTTCGCGTCCATGGTTAGTTTGAAATCAAACTCTTAATAGTGCGGGGTCATCATGATATAAACACAGCATATTTCATATAAATTTAAAAAAATTATAAACTTGAGCCTGCGATCATCTGAAAACCAGTAACTTATCAGCGGATAACTTCAAAAAAGTACTCGACCTCGATGGGTCGACACCTGAGCCCGCGATACGGACAGATGATACTGGTCAGCGGATACCTTGTTTTGACAGCTGTCAATTGATCACAATATTGATGTGCAATCAGTTTCCTCCTGGGCTTCCTGGGCTCCCAAAGTAGTTAGAAAGTGTGAAAGTAAACATTGGTCGTCCTGTGATGCGGACGGACGGCGGGCGGGCGGGCGGTCGGTGTACGGTCACGTGATTACCAAATTTTCTGGGATGGGTAGATTACCTTAGCTATGGAGCTACGCCCACCCGCGCGCTTCGCGCGCGCGTGGGAGCTCCGCTAAAAATTATCCTAATTCTCGCAAAAATTCACTGCAATAGATTTTAGAAAATTTTCTAACCAGGCGCTTTCCTCTAAACAGAAAGATCGAACTAATAAATCATAGGATGTATGTGTGCACGATCGTACGTGTCAACAAATCGTGTGGAATAAACTGGCCTTAATTAAGATATACACTATTTCTGATAAGTGACAGGTCGAAAAGAGAGGATAAATTACCTCTATCTCTTGTATACTCATTAAGCTTAGGTAAGTTAAAACTTGATAACTCTTATTGTCCTTTGAAACTAGGTCTCTTTCTGACAACAAGATAACCAGGGTTCCTCAAAGAATGGCTAAAGGGCTTAAAAACCTCGAGGAATTGTAAGTATCAATCTTACAAAGACAACTATAGGTTAGGCTGAAATTAACCGTAATCATTTGAGAGCAGAATTTTTTTAAAAACCTCTAGGTAAAACAAAATTCTTGGTTCCAAAACAATTTTAAAATATTTTTCAAATATTTAATCAATCAGTAACAATTAAGATATATAGTGATACTCACTGTTTACAAACATTGATTCTGGTATTCAATTGTGTAACGAAAAACAAAGAGAATCTTTTCCTTCTAGAACCAATGCACTTCCGGCTGATATCAAAAGGTGATATCAGCGTGAGTGCCTCTGTTTGATAAGATCTCTGTGAAATAGTCACCCTACCAGGACTTCGCCTGAATCGAGCAAGATCTTTTGTGAGCATGTTGCTGGGACACATTCCGTGCGCTTGGTACAACGGGCTCAGTTTTGACCATTTTATTGGCTCATCAGTAAACGGATGTTCGTGATGCTCGCACGAAGAAAAATAAGTTTGACTACTCCAGACGACTTCAAAGGCCTGACGAGATTCAGGCAGAGCCTCTTTTTCTCTTCCTTGATCAAGAAGAAGAAAAAAGGAGGTTCCGCTCAGAGGGTGTAAAATAGTGATCCTTGTCCCCATGCTACAAAAGCATTGATGACACGGATTTGGCAAATGCCCGCTGGCGGTCATGCCTTTGCATCGAATTTATCTTTTGATCTTATAGAACTCAGATGGAACACGTATACTGAGTCTTTCCTTCTGTTTTCCTAGGTACCTTCACCGCAACAGGATCAGTGAAATTGAACCGTGGACATTCACAGCAACCAAAAAGTTAAGACAACTGTAGGTATTAATTTTTTTGTTGGATACAGTGAATAAATGTTTAAAAAAAACCTAACTGGTGGACCTACATTCAGTGGATTTCGACCGTTAAAGATCGGTTACTGGGGCATTAGGGTAAAGGGTTATTTAAGAAGACTCTTTCTGCCAGTCAGAATAGTAGCCATTAATGGCACGTTGCCCAAGGAACGTGTCTTTCACTACATTCACTTTGTATGAGCTTGAAAAAACAGCCGACCGTTCGCGTCTCCACTGAATCTGGTTTCCCCACCAAATGACGTCCGTACAGATGTTGTGTCACTACCCAGATCTGGGTAGTGCTTCTGACTGATCGTGTCGCGGGGAAATTTTGTTCAACCAATCAGAAGCACTGCACAAATCTGGGTATTGACACGTCATCAGCACGGAATTTCTGCGCTCGTTCCTCAGATGTCATGATTTCGTGAGGAACCAGTGGCGGCGTCACGAAATGAAAAGAAAAAAGACCGATACAAATACCTGCCTAGTAACCACCTGACTACAGGGTGTCCCAAAAGTTCGTTCCTCTACTTGATAAGTTTGTATTTTAGTACGATTGGACTTGGTAAGCAAATCATTCCTACCAAAGTTGTGTCTTTCAATATAATTCACTATTTTCATACTTGTTGTGCCATCTTTTGACTCGAATATTCGATCTGTGTACTTCCACGCCAAAGGTGCGCGTGCGCGAGTTTATGTTCCAGCCACATATTTTTTGTATGCATAGCCCGAATTGCTCGAACTCCTTCCTTGTTTTTTTTTTTTTTTTTTTTCTGAATATCACGAAAGATAAACCCCCTTAACGCAAAAACGTTCAGCTTCGTGAGAGCATAAACCTGTATACTTCGATTTACTGGCTTATATGTTGTAGAAATTGCTAAAAACCGGAAAAATCCGAATGTTGGGTGGTAGAATGATCATTGAGAAATGAAGGTTTTGAAGGCAAGAAATTAAGGGGAAGACGAAAAGCCCTGAATATAGTAGCTAAAATGGTTTTAAAGAAGGCTAGATACAAAATAAGAGACTCTACAAGGAAGCTCAGTCTCACATAGTTAGCAAGCCAAATAAAATGGTCATGAAAATCTGTTTAAAATGTTTAAAATTAGAGGCCCCTGAGATGGCAAAAAAAACTTTGCTTAGTATGCCAATTAACTTCAGCTGCCTAAACTAAACAAATGTTGTTTGGGGGTTGAACTGGATCCTGCGCACCAGGTGATAAAAAAGCTCAAAATGGATCATTTGTGGGTCTACACGCTGTATCCCACTTCATAACGCAACGGCTACAGAATGTGATAAAAAAAACAAACAGGGCATGCCAGTTACTGAAATTCTGAATACATGTACTTGATAGAGAAATAAACATCTTCTAGAAATTTCATGTAAAAATAAAGTTTTCATCAAAAGTTATAGTGCATGAAATTAGAGGAACGAACTTTTGGGACACCCTGTATTCGAAGATTTGTTCTAATTTAGGCATTTTTTAAGTCCCAAACGCGAAAGCATTTTGCAAAACAGCAAGTTCGAGTCTCTCGTATCGATGGAAACTCTGGTGAAGATTTCTTGCAGTTTAGACATTCTTAAGTTGTCAAGAACTCCTTTTGTCTCCGTTTGCGCCATTTTTCTTGTTTGTAAATAGCTCCTGCTAAACTTTTTTCGAGGCTTTCATTTGCTTAATCCGAAATAATCTCACAAACATTTTCAAAACCCCTCGCCATGTCGAACAAAACAAAGAAAACAAGTTTCCTGTGACATCATTCATGTAACTGTACTCTAATAGATCATGGGCAATGACCAATCACAGCTTGAATATAGCATTCACCTTATTGTATAAAGTGCTATATTGTATGGACTTGTTTCCCTTGAGCGGTTCTTTTCTTTTCAGGTATTTGTACTCTAACTTATTGACGTTTGTACCCGACAACATGTTTGAGGAACTCTACTCACTTCGCGTCTTGTAAGGCAATTACATTGTGTTTAGCATTTTCTGTAAATGACCTTTAAAGCTTTTGGCATTAGTTCCTACTAAACATTTTTACTTGCGGTTGTATCCAAAATGAAATTTATTAAAATCCTTAACAGGGCGTTTTCACATGACGCCACGGCGGCCATATTGGTGTACCAAAACAACGAAATGGTGGTCACGTTGGGGTCCCAAACCACTCCCATTTCTTTTATGTAATAGATTTGCATATAGCTGCTGGCCAAGTGAGGGAAAGCGCTCAATTAGGGGTGTTTACATGACTTCACCAAAATTCAAACTAACAAACTATCCAGTCTTCTGAATTTATACTTTTTTTTTAGATATTACAGCAACTAAAAAGCTTTATTTACACAAATGTTCGGTTCCAAAGGGTTCTTCGTTTTACGATAGAAGAATCTTGAATTTCCAGGCTTTTGCATGACGTGGCATTTAGATTTTGCTATCTAAACGTTCCTTGTCTTAGAATAAATATTACTTTAATCGACATCTTTATGAGTTCTTCAAGTGATGAATCCACGCATAAGTAGGAAAACTCAAAAACAAATGTTTCTGTTAGTTTTCGGCGGCCATATTAGTGCCCCTCAAAAAAACACCAACGTGGCGTCTCCATATAGAGCCTTATAAATTTGGGTAAAACGTTTTTCCGAATATCTCGCATATGAATTATCGCACAGATCTGATTCTTGGGAAGGATTTTTGTATTCTGCGTTTTCACTCACGTTGCCAGCATCTATGCAAATTTATTGGAGCAAACGAAAGCGTTTACATAAGAAGAGAGTTCAACTCCCACAAGACTGGTTTGGGGCACAAACATGGCCGTCGTTTTATTGTTTTGGGACACAAGTATGGTCGCCATGACGTCATGTGAAAACACACAATATTTATCTTCTTTCATTTCAAGTATTTTTGATGGTGTGACAGTGAAACACAGAATAGGTAAATGTGTAATAGAACGATACAGATGTACTCCAATACGATAGGAATGCTTTTGACGTCGTGCACAGTTAGTCAGGTCCAAAAAAACATATAACAAACGACGGGCTTCATATAACCATTCGGCTAAATTCACTATGATTGTAGGTAGCCTATACTACCCATTCAATATTAATAATCTACACTGTTACTTGTTCACTGCATATTGTTTTTAGCTTCTTTTTAACCTTACTAATGTTTTTTCGTTCTTTATATTTAATATTAGTATTGTTGTTGTTGCTTCTGTTGTTTCCACTCTTTTCTTTCATCGTTTTTTCAGTTAATTTCATTTGGTAACGTCTGTTGTTTTCTTTTCACGCAGACATCTGGGTATTAACACTATCACATTCATAGCAGACGACGCGTTTCGTGATCTTGGGAATCTGAACCTCCTGTAGGTTTTCAAATCTTTTTGATTATTACTTTGATATCATTAACTCTCGCCTCAGCGTTATCGATTTTAATTCAAAAGATTCTCTTCATATGGCTCGCCACATGTAAGAGAATCCAAGACAGTCTCGAATTCTGGATTCCACACCCTGGATTTCTGATTCCAGGTATTTGATTCCAGTCTTTGTCAGTGGAAATCGAATTCTAAATTCCAATCGTTAGTGGGATTCCGGATTCCTTGAGCTGTATCCGGATTCCAAAACCCAGGATTCCGGATTCCAGAAGCAAAACTTTCTCTAATTCCGGATTCCAAAAAAGGCAAAATTTCCCGTATTCGGGAATCCGGATTCCCTTCCATTAGGCGAATAAGGAGAAGGAGAGGATCTATCTTTATTCATGAAACACTTAAATTTATTACATTTTAGGTACCTGGATTCCAATCATCTAACTCTCCTCAATTCTAAGACATTTAACGGCCTAAGAAATCTCAAGGATCTGTAAGTATTAAACCCTTTTTATCCTGCTAGAAATACGGATACCCGTACGACTCTAGTCACTTGGCACTTTTAACTAGTTTAATGTCGTAGAAAAACTGAGGTCACAGTAAAGAGTCCTAGCCAAAGGTCTTGAAAGTTCTGCAGTCCAAGTGAACAAATAAAATGGCTTGCATGATGAGGTTACTAAAGTTACAGATCATTTTACAACTGAAGGCGTGTATACTAGTACTTGATTATCTGTTAAAATGTGGACTGATAAAAAAAAGATTGAATGGACAGGGTAGACGTTGCCAATGATTTCATAAAATAAAAGTTACTGCATGTGTGTGTTGGCCAAAGTAGCAAATTGAGTAGCAAATCCATTTGGCCTCCACAAAAAACACCACGCCAGCAATCAAACCTTTCTAATTTTCCGGTGCTCAGTTTTTTGTTTCTTTTTGTTTTGCTTTGTTGTTTTTACGTGTGAAGGGTCTCTTTATTTCCTTTTCAGACATATCTTCTTTAACAAAATTTCATATGTCGGGAAAGGGACTTTTGACCACTTGAAGAGCTTGTCGAGACTGTAAGTACATGTTTAGGTAGTTGAAAGAAAATAATATAAAGATTTAGCCTAGACCAAAAGCGAAGCTGTCCTGAGATCTTTAAAGAAATGTCTTCCTGCAGTAATCATCTTTTGCCATAAGCAAGAAGCAAACTGAACTCCTCCTTAAAAAATGGACATAGGCCTGCGATAAATTTTAAAAAACTGGTTAGCGGAGGACTTAAAGAAATTCACCTCAAAGAAGTGTACACCTGAGAGCGCGATAGAGTCTTATGACACTGGTCAGTGGATACCATTTTGGAAAGATGTCACTTGACCACGGTCCAAAATCAAGTTTACACAGATTGTATACGTTGTGGTTCAATTTCATCTTTGGTTTAAATTTTATTTCTTTTTGTTTTAGGGTATGGCAATGTATGATGATGAGTTTAAAACAATGGGTAATGAAATTTAAACCAAGGATAAAATTGAACCACATAATGGGGTGGACGAACGTATGTACGGTCGGACGATTATTTCAAAACAAAAATTTCTTGAATGTGTAGATAAATTATATAACCAAATTTTATTACCCATGGTGATCCGCTGCGTTCTGCTATCAGGGAAATGTAATGAGTTTGCTCATAGCAAAGAACAATGCCTGTTTTGTATTCTTGAAAAGAGAATGGAAAGGAAAATCACATGATAAAATTGAGGTGCATGAAAGACCTTTTTATAGATACTGAAGACGTGACGTGGTTCTCACCTCCACAGAGCCATCCCCCGCGCGCTTTCTTTTTCCCTCTCCCCAGCTTCCCTAGGACACAAAGAGGCCTCTGCGGAGAAGAGAGATGACGCTGCGTGACCTTCGGCATAAATCACATACATAGTAAGGTTGCGCATAAGCTATAAGCGAGGCCGTCTCCAAGTTACAGGTTTCTCATCGTCTTCCATTTACCTTCAGTCTTTGGGATGTCCCGGAAGCTTATCGTCAATCTATGCCTCCAAGCGATGTTGTGACGAAAGGGAGTGCGCTCCACTGTGACTGCAACGTTCGCTGGCTAAAGGAATGGTTACTGGACAAAAACATGGAAGATATAACCTGTGCCAGCCCAGCCAAAGTGAAGGGTGTCTCGGTGACCAAGTTAAAAGAAAAACACCTCGTTTGTGGTATGTTCTATAAACAAATAACTTATCGTCACTGTCTTTAACCAGAAAATCGGAAACTGCAGGCTTCTTTTGTTATCTCTTACTTTTCTTCTGCACGTTTCTTTCCTTCCTTTAAGAACCTCTTAAAGTGTCCGTATACCCCAAGAAAACACTTGTTCTTCTTGGACAAAATGTTCAACTCCACTGCGAGTCAAATACAGGTGCCACATTTTCCTGGATGTTAAACGGTACACGTTTGGAGACAGACCAATATCGCGTTCCCAATCCCCTGGGGACGTTAACGCTTAATGGCTTGGCCGAAGAAGACCTGGGAGAGTATGTTTGTGTTGCTCAAAGTGAGGCAGGATTTGCAGCGAGTCACGCCATGGTTGCTGCAGGAGGTGAGAAATAGGCGGCTTAAGCTCAAGCTGTGAGTCATCATGGCGATTTTTGCGAGTTTAAGGTCCCTCGGCTTTGCGCTCTGAAACCGAGGGATCTAAAACTGGTAAAAATCGCCTCAAATCGGGAAAGTAAGGGTAATACTGCAAGCAATACACCAAAGAATTAAGATAAGATACCTTTATCGAGAATTCTGTGCTTTCCAAAGCATATCGTAAATATCCCCATACAAAGTTAAACTCCCGTATTTTCGACATGATTGAAGTGTCTCACAGCTTATGCCTGGTCCGCCTGTCTAACTACATATTTCTCTTAATAGACTCGTAAAAAAAAACTTAGTGAAAGGAGAGTTGTTCAATATCTTAAAAACTTTAAATATTTAATAGCGAAATTAAACTTCAGCCTCGAAAATCTTGGATTCTGGATTCTGTGCTGTGGATTCCGGATTCCAGCCACTGGATTCTGGATTATTTGACACTGAAACTTGCATTGCGTATTCCAATCGTTAGGGGGATTCTGGATTCCTAAAACAAAATTCCGGATTCCACAAGCAAAAATTTTCCGCATTCCGGAATCCGGCAGATACCTTTTTTTCTTTTTTTATTAATTTTTTATTATTATTATCTTACATGAGCTGATACAACGAACCATTCCTTGCAAACACCTCACAACGTTTTTTTTTATTGTTTAAATGTTACATAACGGATCAGTTCGACCCCAGTTTACAACATATCCTGAACCTGTTGACGCGACCGTGCCCCAAAAACCAGTAGTCTTCAAATGTCAAGCCAGAGGATCACCCGCGCCCGCGATCAAGTGGTTCAAGGACGACCTCCTTATTGTGGGCACCCCTGAAGAATCACGCTTTCATATCACCATGGAAGGATCCTTGGTGTTTATGGGGAAGAGGTACCATATCACAAGGGAGGGGTCCCTGGTGATTTTTGATCCTCGAGTTGAGGATGAGGGAACATACAAATGCCAAGCCGAGAATGCACTAGGACAAGTTTCCTATGGAGTCAGTCTTTACGTGGAAATGGGTAAGTTTTTAATTTGTTTCTTTAATGATGGTTATTTAGCACCGTAATTTGTTACCACATTTTTTCTTTTTCCTTTGTCGAGTTTTGTCCTTGCCATACTGTATGAATTTTTGGTGGTGCAAATAAGGCTACTTGTTTCATAACTGGCTTTTTTCGCTTGCAATTTGGTATGTGAACTTACGCATGTTTCTATCAACTTCGCGATTCATATTATATAATATACATTTTCAAACGTAACCGTTACCTTATAAGCTCTTATAGATTATGACAAAACTTTTTATACAAAAATGATAAGGGTTTGGAAATAAGATAAAGAAGACTTAACAGCTATTATATAAAGCAACAGCTAATTAATAAAGCATCAGCTTCGGTGATCAGCTTTTCACTTTCTCAAAATCCGTTTCCGGTTTCTGCTCGGGATTAGGTAAGCGACTTCGCTGCTCGCTTGCGCTCTTTCGCAAGCGTTCCTTCACAGTCGACTTGTGGCAATTAAGTCTAATGCTGACATTAATAAAAGCTGGCTTAATATCTTGGATATTTACTTGTGTTAAAATTGTTGACTCATTATGTCATTTTTGTTTAGATGACAAATGC
Source organism: Porites divaricata (assembly GCA_038088405.1). Classification (NCBI taxonomy): domain Eukaryota; kingdom Metazoa; phylum Cnidaria; class Anthozoa; order Scleractinia; family Poritidae; genus Porites; species Porites divaricata. The sequence goes on along the minus strand of JBBMOI010000003.1, from coordinate 25,164,574 downwards.
CAGCAAGGCTGCAACAAAGGGGGAGTTTGTACTGCTGTTCAGTATGAGTGTATCTGTACAAAAGGATTTTACAAGAAAGGAGATCAATGTGTAGAAGGTAGAGTTTTCCTATCAAAAATATTTATATGTAAAGAAAACGCCTATGCTGTTTAGGACAACAGCTTCCGCATGTGTTGTGTTGCTCTTGAGGTAGTACTTTGCTCTCGCCTCGGCAGTAAATGGTCTGTAAATTAGGTTTTTACCGTAGAATGGTCTGACGCAATACCATACTGACGAACCCTAACCCAAGGTGAAACAACGGTCTATGGCTGCAACTGCCCGGGTAATATGGCTGTGCGCATGCGTGGGGTACTGTCGTGGGATACTGGCGTGGGCGTGGGTTCTTGTCGGTCCGTATCACTTGCTTTAAGATTGTTTAGAAACAGAAAGACTGGACCGACTGGAATGCTGGAGATTTTCCACAGAGATATAAAGTTTCTTCTACTCAGTCCAATATCTTTTCAAAATTCGTAATGAATACGAGGGTTTGGTTGCATCAAGCAATGCGACTTAAGATTGGATACGTGTTTTCTACAACTGGTTTGCTTTGTGCCAAAAGAATTTCTATATTCGTTAGCGTCTTCGATAGAATCCGTGAAACTGTCAAGAAAACCCTTACTCCTCCCCCACTCCACCCACGCCCCCCCCCCCCCCCCCCCCAAACAAATCATAACATGCATGAAACACGTTTCCCGAAATAAGGAGAAAAAAGAGATTGTGGCGATTGCGGTAACAAATTGCTGGTACCACATCTATTGTGTAGATTGCGCCTGACCACCAACGTTCACTCCCTGTTCAAGGCTTAGGGTCAAAAAAATAGTGGAACTGTATAACCTGTTTTTCAACTCAAAATTTTGAAAAACCCAGCTGTTTGGGCGTGCACAAACCCCTTAAGCCAAATGGGGGAGTCGCCTGCCATCCCTCACACCCCAATGTCCTTTACTCGCTTTCAATTACAAGAGAGAATTATTAATGACTTTGCGTTTTCATTTTTCGTTTTTTGGGGGAGGTTGCATCAAACATTATTCTTAGCTATAGGGCCTTTTACTCTGACAAACAAAGAGTATCAAGAACTGACTTCTTGCTGATGACTTGCTACTCAAAAGTTTTTTTTCTTTTATACAGAGAAAAAGAAAACTACTAAAACGAGAGAAGAATTCGGTTCTGGCTCAGGATCGGGATCGGGATCGGAACCTGATAAAGGATCCGGATCTGGCTCGCAAACAGGGTCGGAAGGAAAAGAAAAATCTGGAATCGAAACAAGCGGAAGCCACAAAGAGAAACCAACAAAATCAACAAGCAATGGCGCTAGCGGTGCTGGACTGGATCAGGAGGAGTCCGGTGATGAGTCTCCGACAGAGCAAGGGTCTGGAAAGGAGAGTACTGGTGAATATGCTGGAGGAGAGAGTGATGACGGGAGTTTTGAGACTTGGGAACCAGGTAATCGCATGAAAAGAAACAAACCGAGAGAATCCTGTGTTACACTGTAAGCGGAAACCTATTGTACCCTCATTATTGTCTACTTTTAAGAGGTGCTCGCTGAAAACGGGTTCGTAAAAACCAGTGGAGGATCCAGTGGAGGGCCCCGCCTCCTCTTGTTCCTTAGACCAAACTGAGGCCCGAAGGGCCGAAAAAAACTTGTTTGAGACCGCCGCCCCCCCCCCCCCCCCTCCTCTTCCCCGTTAGCTCAGGGTCTGGATGACTGGGCTCCCCTTATCTGAAGGTCTGGATCCGCCACTGCAAACGGCAACGTTAGTGAATCCCTGACGCTATAGTCTTCACCTCGTGCAGGGTGACGAGGATCTGCTTGATTTGAGGCTTAGTTAATATCAGTTGGACTATATGGTCAGGAGCCTGCTAATCTGTCGCGAGAGAAATTAATACAGTTATATAAGGAGTCAGAAGGGTGCGCGGGAGGAGGATGACATGCGAGAAGAGAGAGACCTTCCTTTCTATTCCTGCGTTTTATCCCCCATCGCGCTGGTTATTTACCTATTTATTTGTTAATTTCAACACCAACTTGATGTACTTTATTGAGGGTGCTTGATATTGTGCCTCTAAGAGTCTTATTGTATAAACCATGCTTTGTTTGAGAGGCCAGTGTGCGTCATCTACTGTAAGTAGATGATGAAATTCCGCAGTCTAAAACATGATTGAAAAAAACAGGCGGAGAATTTGGTTGATATCAATGATTGCATCCATTGACTAGTACGTTGCTATAATTTTTACTGCTGATATAAGAAATTCCATACTGATGACAGGTCATTAGTATGGAATCTCTCGGTCGCTAAGTGGCAGACGTTCCTCCGCGCGAAACGATCCCAGCGGCGAAGAGCGAGGAGAAACGGATGTTTTCCCAGGCTACGTAAATTTAGACAGGCCATATAACCATACAACCAATTTATACCAGCGCAGTGAAGAAATCGGTGACTGTAGTAGTCAACTTGATATATCATTCAACTTTAAAAACAAATTATAGTTTCCGCAAGTTCTCTATAAAATAATTTAAATAACTTTTCTGTTTTTCAGGAAAGAAAAAATCCAAGAATTTTGGACGAGGACAAGCACAACCAATAAACCCTCTTGATGCCCCGCCATCTTGAAGTGCTACAAAAGATTTCAACTTAATTAATTTTATAGAAAACAAAACCCTGTTCACTTCTAAATGTCATGTTCTAAAAACTGTCGCCAGCAAGGTACTTTAGAAGCCTGCCTGTAAAGCGCTTTAGTTTTCACAGATCTGGTACTGAAAAGCTCCAGTAAATGACACTAGATCTCCTTCGCCTGCAGATGGTCAAGGTTACTAGCGTCTTCGCCTTTCGATGTCGTAGAAATAAGTAAAGTTATAGTTTGCTGCTATATAATCCTGGGACAATTATATGAAGTATAGTCACAGTTATAGACATGCAGATGATGAGTTACAATTGAAACAAATCATAAGTGTGGACTGTCGTTTTTTTAGGCTTTTTTTTCACTCTCTGCCAGGTAGCTTTCGTGTCGTCTCGTAAACCGTACTGGATTGGCCTTTGTTTTTGTTTATTTATTCAAACTCGAAGCAATATAGTTGACACCATCTTTTAGCCGTCGCACCCTGCGACGCGACAAAATACGACTCTCTTGTCAAATTCTCGGAACTCATTTCCCTATATTAATTCTATTTAACTGTGAGCTACAATGTAACCTGCGTGGCACGCAGGCGCAAAGAGGGGATGGGAGGCAGGGGGGAATGCGCGGAAGGGAAAGGGGAAGTCCCTTGGCTTCTCTCCCCAATCCTCTATCCCCTTCCGACGTCCGCTACGCAGCCTAACAGAGGGCAGGATTCGAGACACCCACAGGATCATGCAGTCGAATTCTGGCCTTTTTTATGATTAAGGGACGGACCCCGTTGCGCCCGTATGCTCCTGGAAAACTTATTAATGGTGGGGCGGGCGAAGTACAAAAAAAAATACTCTTGCAAGGGAAAACGATATGAAAAAAAATTCATTCCCACAAATTAATCCAAAAAGATGTTCGTGCAATGGCCTAAAAAATCATGCAAAGAAAATGTTACCGAAAAAAAATTCATGTGGCTCGAAAATTCACCCCTCCCCCCAACCCCCATAACTTTTCTAATGGTCCGTCCCTGAATTACCCACAGTTTCGTATTACATCTCTCTTCCTTATTGGCTGATGAGCAGGGTGATAAAAGAGGAAAAACTCATAAGAAATGTAGTAGGCGGGATTTACTCTGGCTCCACTACTCTCTTAGAAAGTACCCCAGTCAGATACCCAGGCTTTCTTTGAGCCATGCGAGAGAAGCGTAGGAGACGCGCGAGGTTGAAAAGGAGAAAAAAATTGAATATGCGTGCCAAAAGGAAACGACTGCTACACAGGCTACCCGGGGCGCCGTACAAGATCATGTTGTTGAGCACGATCTCTCCAGGGGAAATAAAAACTATCAGTCCTTTGCATTGTGCTTTCATACCCGGTTTCACATTGTTAGAAGAGAAACGGAGGTTTGATTGGTGAGTAAACCTAGTCTATTGCTGTCTAATTCAATTTTTTATAAGTTTCTTTCTCAAAACACCACAGCCGAATGACTCTCTCTTTTCTTGAGTATTTCGTTTAATACGCCGTGGTGACAACATAAAGTCCATCCTGCCCGATTGTGAACATGTTGACTTCATCAGTTCCTAGAGCTAGAGGTTGACTTCATTTTAGGAAAAAAATAACTTAAAGGGAAACACTCTCACGATGAGGATTACAAAGCCCGGCCGGGTATTAAGCCTCATTTAGTAAACGACTTCGTCTTAAGCTAGCAAACGCGTTTATTTATTGAACTGATCCACAGCAGTTGTCCACAGGTACTCGAAACTCAAAATGTGAGCGTCGATACCGTTGCGTAACCTTCGCGAAATAAGGATTTGTTTCTGTAACCCACGAATGTGACGTAGCCGGCATTGCAGCCGAACTTTTCCCTCGAGATCGTAGATAGATAACTCGATGTAGCACAGGGCTCAGAGGAGATATTTGTGGCCTTGGTTATACCGGTGGTACCGCGAATCGCATTTGTTCACATAGAATGACCGATCAAATCATGATGCGATCGTGTTACAAATCTGTCAAATGTGTTATCCTGCCGTGTAGCACGAAGTTTTTGCGGAGTCTAATAACTCTAATTTTTGCGATTTTTCCAGCGATCCGCAAAAATAAGTTCCGCAAATAATAATTACCGCGAACATTTTTCCCGCAAGAATTTACACCAGAGTAAATATTCTCTAACTTAAAGTCGCTACACAAAAATACAGTACTAAGAAATCGTGTCTGTTCAATCACAACTTGTCTCTTTCGTTTAAACAGAACGGTATACAACGAAATACTGGTTTATTGTTTGAAAATATGTATTTCTGTTTCACTCACTCAATAAACACGAAAATATTATCAATGTTAGGTACTGGGTACTTTCTGAAAATCGCAAAAATTAATTCCCAGCGAGAAAAAAGCAATCTGTCCCAATCGCAAAAATTAGTTCCCGCCGCCAATCCGCAAAAATAAACTCCCGCAAAAATTTCGTGTCACACGGTATGCTCCCGTAAACCGCTAAATGCAATGAGTGCGGACGAATAACAACTACTAAAATTCGTGCCTCACTCGGAATAGCCTGCAGTGCAGGAGTTTTCTTTGGGCGCGCAATTTGCACGCGATAAGGGTTACTATTTCTACTCTCCCCAATCTTCCACTGTCATAAAATCAAAGATGGCGGCTACAACGATTACGAACACGAACAAGGTTTCGCCCACCCAAAATACGCCTGCACTGCAGGCTACACTGGGAAAGCGAATGCGTCATTCGGGCAACGTTCGTTGCCACCGAGCATTGGATAATATTTGGATTATGATTTAACAGATTTGTAACACGGTTAGAACGGTCTAGTTGATATTTGATTCTATAGTAACTGAAGGCGACTCGTCCGGGCTCTTGACTGAACAAGGTCATAGATAACTCCTCTGCGCTCCGTGGATATTATTCTTCTGCGCACTGTTCTGATATCCCGTCCCATGTAAGGCAGTGAGGGTTTCGGAATCCTGAAAATTATTGCCTGTAGAATCCGGAATCCTCTAAATTTTTGCTTGTAGAATCCTGAATCCTGGGCTTTGGAATCCGGAATCCCACTAACGACTGGAATCCAGAATCCAAGTTCCACTGACAAAGACTGGAATCCAGTTCATGGAATCCGGAATCCACCGAGTGGAATCCAGAATCCAAGACTGTATATTCTAGATTTCCTTATGTGGGGCGAGATATCTGTATCCGTTACTGCTTGTCTGGATGTTTTACGCTGTCTGTTACTGAACTGAACATTCACCTCATCATGTAATGCTCTTCAGTGCTAAATCGATTTTTAAATAATATTACATTTTCTTGGTTTTTTGCTGGGAGTCTGTGAGCGCATTGTCTCTATGTTCGCTGTATGTAGAGTATATGAAGACCTCTTACAACAACATGATACTCTAAGTGATTATATGCAATAAATTCTCTTGAATCTGATTTAGATGTCTTAAACCTGATTCCAGAAGAGACCCCTGCGGTTACAGTCTTGTAACCGACCACTTTGAGTAGGCAGTGAGTAGGCTACCACTAAATTAGCGGTTTGGGCATTCGCCTACAAGAGGTCCGAGTGTTTCAGTTGTCAAACTAGATCAGTTCGCGAAGATTATTAGTCTTACTTGAAATAGTCATAATTGGAAGATTAATTAGTGCTATAGAGTTTGCAGGTCAGTGATCTGCCACCCAGCCACTCCCAATGAAAAACATGAAATAGTTACTCCCTGTACCTACTATTTTTCAGGAAAAGAAGATGACCTTTGAAATAACTAGTTTCCTTTATATTGTTGCCCTTTGGTTACCGTGGGTTGAGAGCCAGTTTCCGAAAGCCTGTGTGAACCTCGCGAGCTTGAGGGACAAGACGTGTTGTCCTACACCAAACGGCTTCAAAGCACCATGTGTAGACTTTCTCAAGATCGCGCTTCGCGCTCACTGTCGCGCTACGGGTTCAAAAGCTCGACTTGTGAGCAAGTGTTGAATGCCGGGATTTGATCGTTCGCCGGTGTTACAAAGCGTACAGCCATTACCAAGAGTTCCATAAAGGGGACGACTGCAACCAGAAAAGACTCCTGAAGCGTAGGAACTTCGCCAAGCTGACAAACGATGAAAAACATCGTTACGTGAGTTACATCAATAAAACAAGGTAAGAATTTGCCTGCGCCTGCGTACGAGGCGTTCAAAAGGGACTGGAATGGGGAAGCAGGGTGGGCAAGGAAGAACGGAAGTTTCCTTTTTCCCTAGTGCGCCTGGACTGCGAGCTGCTTCTTATTTTTCTTTTCAGAGTTTCTCCACACGTAACCATGCATGCGAGCGACGAGTCCGCGATAAACCAGGGAATAACGGCCGAGAAGGAAAAATTTCTCTTCTCGTCCTAATCCATCATTTAAACGTCGTTGCTGGCAATCGCACTGGCTTGGATGAGAACTAGATGGATTTTCAGAAAAAGGGCGGACTGCAAGCAGTCGGGTCGTGTAGCAGCTGCTCGGAAGAGAATTCACCAATGTTGCGTTTTCCTAACCCAAACATTACTAAAACAATGAGAAGAATGACATGTCATTGTTTCCAGCAACCAATTAGGAGAGACCTTACGAGCATTTCCTACACAACTGAAGCAGTCTGTCGCGTGCTCTATATTTATGTAATAGGGCGCCTTTAAAAAAGGCTGGTTTTCACTAGCACAGAAGCATAAGCACAAGCACATGTGTAAGCAAGTGAAAACTGGGTCGACACAATCATACTAAGCACAAGAAAAACGGACAAGTTCGTTCTTCTTGTGCTTTGCTTATGCTTACGTCGTAGCTTTGACTAGTGAAAACTAGGTCGACATAAGCACAAGGCCGTGGACTAATCATAAGTCACTTTGCCTGGACCTCATGCGAACATATCAAAAGCAATATGGCGCACGAAGCGTCCGCCATCTTGTTTATCATTGGATTGAGGAGATCTGGTATCGAGAACTGAGTCAAATATACTATTCTGCGCATGCGTATGTCCTTATGCTTATGCGCCAGTGAAAACCAGGCTTAAGGGGCTATGTCACACTATTTGCTATCTTTTTAAAAATCTATAACCCTTTTTCGCAGTAATATTTTAAGTCTCAAAATTATGCTCCGGGTTTGTTAATATTTAATTTCCCGTTGTCTGTTGTTTCGAATGGTAAGGATGGGCGTGATGGATTAAAACTTGAAAACGTCGGGCTAACTTTTTCAAGTTTTTCAGTGTAATGTTATGCCTGCAAAAATCACCAAAAAAATTATCACTGACGGTTAGTGCTTTCTGATAAAAGTAATTTGTACTCTATGTAGTGTCGATCGATACAATCGACCATTAAGTCGATTGGTCGAGTATCTGAGTGTCGACTGATACTCTACCAAACGAGTATCGGGCGGGACTACGTTATTGGACGATGTGTTGTTGTGTCCAAATAACATCGGTATCCAACAAGTTTGGTTTGTTTTCAGGTATGTGGAGAGTGATTATGTTGTGAGCACGAGTTCCTACCATGAAATACAAGAAGGAGTCCTTGCCGGCCAGGACCCAACAAGTTTGTTTCACAATGTCACGGTCTTTGATTTATTTGTGTGGGTGCACTACTATGCAGCGCGTGGACCAGTTCACGCTGATAATATCACGGGTAAAGTCATGGGCTTTGCGCATGAGGGGCAAGGCTTTCTTACATGGCATCGGTTATACTGTACCTGCTGGCGATAGGGAGAATTAACAATTCAAGAAGTGACTCAAGACGAGGAATTTACCATACCATACTGGGACTGGAGGTGATTGGAGGTGCAATGACTAGCTCTCTATCAGTGCCTAATGACCCCATCTTCTTTCTGCACCACTCTTCTGTTAATCAGATTTTAGAGAAGTGGCTTCGTAAGTTCAACAAGAATGCTTCTGTCCTTTCGTCATACGACGCTCCCATTGGCCACAACAGAGATGATGTCATTATGCCACTCTTTCCTGTATACACTCATGGAAACATTTTCAAGAAGTCGTTTGAGTTTGGTTACGAATATGAGGATGTTGACGAAGAGGGTATGTGTTTCCATAATTCCGTTTTCCTGACTTGACGAACGTTATGTCCTATTCTATGTATAAGAAGCCTCTAATACAGAACTTGTAAACTCACAAGAGATATCCTCGCCCCCTTGAGACGTTAACCTAACCAACTGCAAGAACTAACCATATATAATGTCCAAAAGACTCTACAGAAATGGAACTTAAAATCTCATGTTTAACTTAGAGAGATTTAGATCACGTTTACAGCGAACGACAAATGTCAGTTTGTACCACGTGACCAAGTTTTTCCTTAACTTGTTTTTACTGTTCATTATCTCACCCCAAAACTAGTATTTTCAAGCTATTTTCAAAATAAGAATTAGTATGAACAGCTTTTCTCTGCTCATTTCCGATATCGAGAAATCGTCAATTTGAATCTGACGTTTGCCGTTTACCGCAAACGTGGTTCTAAAAAGTTTCTTCTGAAATAGCCATAACAACCCTACTATACATAACTTCATACATAGATTTAGCCAGTGCTAAAAGCGAAGCTTTCGTTAATATAATTACGCAAACAAAAAATGAAATAGTGTAATTAAACGGCGGTAACGAGAACGGCAAAAAAAAAAAAAAAATCAATAGATGATCTAATTAGCAAAACGCTGCGCGTCCAGCACACTTTTATGTACATTTCTATGTCGTTGCTTTGCACGACCAAATCATGAACTGACTACACGTAACATAAACAACGAATTCATTATTTTTTTTAAGGAAACTCGCCTGGTGACGAGGAATCCCCGTTGTCTTCTTTGGGTCTTTGTCCAGTGGTCAGAAATAAGGAACCAGATGACACCGTGGAAAACTGCATGACCTGCACTATCATCGGCAGGCATTCTCGGCGGGATCATATGTTTTCTTTAACTTCTCTTTTAACTATCGCTTATCGTCATTTTCACAAAAACTTGGTAGTGCAGCCTGCGTCTTAAAGGGATAAGTAAGGTCTTTTTAAGTCTGTAATTTTAAATCCTCGTTTAGACTGTTCCATTAAAACATCACCTTTTAAGTGTTTTTGAATTTAACAAAATTGCAGGGATTATGAAGTTTCTTTTAATTTTGCTTTCAAAATGAAAAATGCTTTTGCAAAATAAAAATTGAATAAATAGTATTTCTTTCAGCTCGGCTTTCTTATTGAACTAGATATAAATGTCATCACAGGTATTTTATCTGTTTAAAGTTGTGAAGACAATTCAATCTGACGACCAAATAAAGAAAAGTTGTAGTTTCAAATTCAAATTGTGTTACGCATACAGTAATGATTGCAATTTAAGCAATATAATCACAAATAAAGCCTGAAAAAAAAAATCAGAACTCCTTTTTTAATTTTATTTCCGGTTAAAATGAGCTTGTCCCTCAATGTTTGAGTCTTCATAGCGCAGTTTGTAGAGCACTACAGCGCTAATGCACTGGCTATGGCTTCGAATCTCGTTAAAGCCCCTTCAAATCTTTAGCCCTCCCCTATACTACCGGTCCTCCAGCCAGAAATTAATGACAACGCCCTTACGCTCAATTACATCCTGGTAGATATGGTCTGTATGGTGTGTTGTAGTCTGTTGTAGGCTGCAATAGGCTAGGTGTGCTGATATTTTCTTGTGCTATTAAATGTATTTTAAAAATTTCTTCATCCAGCCAGTACGTAACCGAGAGACTGGGTACCACTGATGTAAAAATAAAGAAATAGTAAAAGTAATGAGGAACTTTCAACAGTTTTACCTGGCTTCTTTGAAATAGATTATTCTTTTAGCATTAACTTTACAACTCAGGGTTTGAAGTGATTCAACACCAACACCAACGGAACGAACATAGAAAAAACCACAAAAACCTCTTCCATCTTCTTTTGATCTGCTGTCTTTTTTTAACTATGTCGGTATTTATTTCCCGACTAAGTGCGCGTTTTCTAATAATCACCATCCCCCTTCAGACACCTCCCTTCTCCTTTACTGCACATAAGAGATACGTACTGAGCCTCGCTCGCCTGAAAATGTCGTCTTCGATCTGGGGCACTCTCTTATTTGGCTTAAACGTTGCAGGGAAGTGTATCTAATAGGGAGAGTTTTCAGGGTCTTGAGTCTTAAACACGCAGGATATAAAGGTTCTCTATTTAGTGTCTTCAACAGGACGTGCTCGGCCGAAGCCTTGAACAGGAGAGAATGAATGAATATTGGGAGTGAAATTGTTTTAAGCAGTTGCTTCTTGTGGCTTCTTGCATATGCACTCCCGTAACCGGAGACTCCAAATCTTTGTTGTGCGCAAGGCAACAAGGAAACGCACAAAAGCGTTTTATTCACCATGACAACAGCCTAATGTATTTCTTATCTTTGCCGTCGTCACGTAGCCCCTTTCAATGCTTGACTAGGACTTATTAGGAGCCGAAGAATCACTATATTCTTGATCAGTGGTCACCTGCCTGTCACTTTTCCTTCACAAAATAATTGATCCTCTGTATGGTTATTTCCTACGAAATTGAAGTCCCAGCGATCGCTATTGATGCCGCGACACCTTAGAGCGGATTAGGAAACGTTAGTCGTCCAATGACGGGAAAGAAAACTGCAAGAAGTGTGGTGTGCGCTGACAGCTTTTGTGTGATTATTCAATCTGTTCCTTTCTTTGATTTGCTCGTTTTCGCCGTCGTCGTGGATTGCGCCGAGCTCCCCAGTAACGTTATCATCGGAAACAATTCTTGACATGCGACAATTTTGCCTGAAAAATCCGACGAAATCGACGTCCGCTGATAGCCATACAGAGGCACATAAATTTATCGTGTGTTATAACGTTTCACAAACCTTTTGCACGTGCAGTGCTTGCTTTTGATTGGCTAAAACGAAATAACCAATAAGAGGAAGGTATTACGGCTAACCAGAAAGCAAGGAGCACCCTTGCAGTCAATAACAATTCATACGCAAAGAAAAAAAAAGTTTTTCAAACGGAACAAAAGTCTTTGTCAGGTAAAGTTTGTAGTAAGCTCGTAGCCAATGTAGTTGTACATCAATGCATGACCTGTATTATTTTCATATAGATTAAGCTTTTGGAAATCCCGTGTACAGTGTTTTTTAAAGGCATGAAAATCTCACATTTCACGGCAAACCCTCCATTAGGACAAGGAAAAACTTGTCAAGTGTTCCCAGGTTGACAGTTAAGAACATGAGCCACTTTTCAAGGCTTGAGGCAAACTCTGAAATAAACAGTAGCTTGTAGCACTGTAAAATGATTGAAAGGTTAATTACAAAAGATTTAATAAAACTGATTTAAAAACAAACAAAACAAACTTGCCATGATCGTTTATCCTTGCACGCAGTACGGGCCGTTTTCTTTTTTTTTCCGGGAAATCTATTACCGCGAGGGTTCTGGGAATGAGAACCCGAGCAAATGGGGGAATTGCTACAGTTTTTGGAGAAGACTATGCGAAAAATGGTCTGTTTTATAACTGCCGCTATTGAAAGTAATTCGTTCCTCGTTCTATGGCATTTTGGGCAAACTAAGTCGCAGCTATTTCATATAGCTGTTCATCACTGGAATGTTGACCACGTTTTGCCTTGTGTACGATCACGTTGTGGCTTCATGAAATCTGATGAAATCATACAGGTATGGAGTTTATACATTTACAGCAGGACAAGAAGATGCTTTTTGTTTATTTAGAAAAAATATTAAGTTGTAGTTCCTTAAGAAGAGGATCACTGGTCTGAAAGTTTTGGTCTCAGCTAGCGTGGAATGTTGTTAGTTATTTTGTATGCTTGAAGCGGGAAATTTAAAATATAAAGTGACAAACAGTTTGGCTTGCCTCTTTTAAGACTGAACTTTTGTGAGCAGTATCGCCATTTGTATAGAAACTTTGGGGATACACGTTTATAAGCTCAACTACAGTCAAACCTATGTAAGGCCAAGTGTCCAAAATTAAAAAAACAGTCTGTTTCATTTGCATAATACTACAGTAAATCAGTACATAGACTATCATGAGTTTATTATAAACCTCAGTTCCCTTCCCCCCTACCCTTCTACACTTCCATTCCAAAGGTTTTTTTCACTTCCCATTATTCTCTCTGTATGTCAGTTTGAAAGCAGCACACGTATTAGACTGAACTTGGCTTTGGTGGTGGGTTCTTTTGGCCACCTTAACCTCTTGCCTAGCAAGGACATATATATACATCCTGTGTGAGGCCACTCAGTGACCAAGGACGTATATATGTCGCAAAACTAGTGGGGTAGGGAGGAGGCTATTTTGACACAACCCCTTCACTAAGAACAGTGTTTACTAGAGGCTCTGACTGGCAAGTACCTTGTTCTTACATTGCCTGAATCAGCTAAATCAGGCCTCTGCTGACAATAATTATCACAATAATTGCAGAAGTCAGTGGGACGTGCAGACAGTTACCCAGTGTCCTGGGTGTGGAGGGTGAAAGTCTTGGTACCAAGGACTTTTAGCACATGAGGACCTGTAGACAAAAAAGCCATGTTTACATAAATTCATAATATTTATAAATATTTAATCTTGAGTGATCCTTATAATTTTTAATCAGTAGTTTTAGTATGTTCAGGTGAACAGCCACTTACATGGATATGCTGGCATTAAGCCATTATTATTATTATTATTATTATTATTATTATTATTAAGTTACACTATTTGAGTGCAATGTTTCAACAGTTTTGTCACTGATTGTAGGTTTGGAAATTTTAACCTGAATTAAATTTTGACCTGTAACGTTCATGTATGGTGCATAATCAAAGGGTTGTTGTTCTTGTGCAAGTACATGTAGCAACTACTGCTTTATAGTTCAGAGGCAGCTCGAAAACTACCACTACTACTATCATTATTGAATATTATTGTGGTGTGCAACACCTTGTGCAATATGATGTTAAAATTGAACAATGCCAGCCAGGGGCATAGCCAGCTTTTCGACTACTTGTAGGCCAAGCCTGGCTGACTTTTATTTCCACATATCCTGAAAATTGCACACATGACTAGTACACACTGACCTCACCACCAACACTTTGAGCTCTTAAGCTTTTTGGTTTACCTCAACAACACATGATTTATCACAAGCGGTAGAGTGGTCAAACCAAAACTTTGTAGCCTGGCCCAGGACTACAGGTTTATGGGCTGGCTATGCCCCTGCCAGCACAATATTACTTTTTTCACAGAGCCCAGTGAACTGGTATCTATCCTGTGTGTTTATAAGTTTTTTACCAAATCCCATGAATGACTATGCAGTGAAATCACTTTCCCACCTCCCTGCAGCCCTAATTTGTTAACTACCACAAGTTGATAAGTTATTTTAAAGGGTGAATGGAATGACTCTGAACTGGGATCCAAAAATTTAATCAATTGTATTTAATGGGTTGAAGTGATGATTTTAGAGAAGTGGTTGTTAGTACATGTAGATGTTTGACTACACTGAATATGGGGGAACCCTACATGGCAACATATTCCACCTGATCATTAAGTGCTTTCTACTTTTTGATTCTGCACAAAACGGATACCAGTTGTTGTTAAAGGAAGCTGCATACATCTGGTGGGAGAATACAACATTGAACAAGCAGCTCAAAAATGCCGAGCTTGCTTTTTTGTTTTAACTTCATTTTTTTTTATTTTTGCTTCTTTTATTTTTTATTTATTATTGCAGCATATTTTACATTTAAACAGACTTTTTTAAAATAAGAGATTTTTTTGAAAAATATTTGTTAGATGTAATAAAATAATCAGTTGTTATTTACCTGTTTCCGAGTCTTTATGAGTCATTTTGAAAGAGATTTGAATTTAATCAGAGCCAGTTAACATTGCCATTATCAAATGCATTTTCTTGTCTGGCATGTCGTAAATAGGATACAACAATTATACTTGGGTGAGGAGGGTGACTGGGGTGACAAGGGTGACTTAGGTGACTTGGGTTACTATGGTGACTAGGTGAGTAGGGTGACTTGGGTGACTAGGGTTACTAGGGTGACTTTTGTGACTAGGTTCGCCATTGAGTTTGGTGACTAGGATGACCCGGGTGACTTGGGTGACTAGGATGACAAGAGGTGATTGGGGTGACTAGGGTGCAGACTTGAATGAGAATTGTGCCTTAGGTGGCTAGGGTGACAAGGTTGACTTGGGTGAGGAGGGAGTCTTGGGTGACAAGAGTGACTTGGCTGTCTTGAGTGACAAGGGTGACTTGGGTGAAGAGTGTGCCTTGGGTGTCTAGGGTGACTTGAGTGAGCAGTGTGACTTGGGTGACTAGGGCTACTAGCCAAGGGTAACTTGGGTGACAAGGGAGACTTGGGTGACCTGGGTGATTTGGGTGACAAGGGAGACTTAAGTGACTAGGTTGACTAGGGTGACTCTGTTTTACTTCGGTGACTAGGGAGACTTTGGTGACTTGGGAGACAAGGGTGACTAAGGGTGATTTGGGTGAAAAGGATGACTTGGGTAAGGAGGGTGCCTTGGATGACAAGGTTGACTAGGGTGACTTGGGTGACAAGGCTGACAGGGGTGACTTGGGTGAGAAGGGTACCTTGGGTGAAAAGGGTGACTAGGGTGACTTAGGTGACTAGGGTGACCTGGGTGACTAGGGTTACTAGGGTGACTTTGATGAGTAGGGTGAGTTTGGTGACTTGCATGACAAGGGTGACTAGGATGACAAGAGGTGATTTGGGTAACTTGAATGAGAATTGTGCCTTGGGTGGCTAGGGTGATCTGGGTGAGGAGGGTTCCTTGGGTGAGTTGGGTAAGTAGGGTGCCTTGGGTGACTCGGTTAAGGAGTATGCTTTTCTGACTTATTGGGTGAGGAGGGTGCCTTTGGTGACAAGGGTGACTTGGTTGTCTTGGGTGACTTGGTGACTAGGTTGACTTGGGTGAAGAGGGTGCCTTGGGTGACTTGGGTGTCTAAGGTGACTTCTGTGACTAGAGTGACTTAGGTGATGAGGGTGACTCTGGTGACTAGGGTGAGTTTGGTGACTTGGGTGACTTTTGTGACTAGGGTGAGAAGGGTGACTTAGGTGAGGAGGGTTCCTTGGGTGACTAGGGTGACTTGTGTGACTAGGGTGACTTTTGTGACTAGGGTGAGAAGGGTGAGTTAGGTGAGGAGGGTTCCTTGGGTGGCTAGGGTGACTTGTGTGACTAGGGTGACTTTTGTGACTAGGGTGAGAAGGGTGACTTAGGTGAGGAGGGTTTCTTGGGTGACTAGGGTGACTTGTGTGACAAGGGTGACTTTAATGACGAGGGTGAGAAGGCTGTCTAGGGTGACTTGGGTGACTTTGTTGAATAGGGTGACTAAGGTGACTTGGGTGACTTGGTTAACTTGCGTGACTAGGGTAACTTGGGTGACTAAGCTGACAAGCCTAGTGAGGTTTGGGTGACTATGGGGACATGGGTGACTAGGGTGACTAGGCTAGGGTGACATGGGTGACAAGGCTAGGGTGACATGTGACTAGTGTGACTTGGGTGACTAAGGTGAGAAGGGTGACTTTTGTGACTAGGCTAGGTTGACTTAGGGTGACTAGCAGGGCATTGGTGAGTTGAGTTACTATGGTGACTAGGTTAACTTGGTCGACTAGAGTGACTAGGGTGACAAGGTAACTTGGGTGACTGGCTCACTTGGGTTACTATGGTGAATTAGGTGACTTGTGTTACTAGGCTGGGATGATTTGGGTGACAAGGGTGAATAGGGTTATTAGGCTACCGTGACTACGGTGACTAGTCTAGGGTGAGTAATGTGACATGCCTGACTAGGGTGACTAGGGTGACTTGGGTGACAAGGGTTATTTAGGTGGCAAGGGTGACTTGGATGACTAGGGTGACTGTGCTAGGGTGACTTGGCTAGGTTGACTTGGATGACTAGGGTGACGTAAGTGACTTGGCTCACTAGGCTAAGGTGACAAGGCTAGGGTTACTTAAGTGACATGATTGACAAGGCTATTTTGACTCTGGTGACTAGGGTGACTTGGGTGACTAGACTAGTGTGAGTGGGCTAGGGACTAGGCTATGGTGACTAGGGTGACAAGGTTGAATTAGTTGACTTTGGTAAATAGGCTAGCATGACTTTAACGATTAGGGTGATTTAGGTGACTTGGGTGACTGTGCTATGGTTCACTTGGGTGACTAGGTTGACTTGGGTGAGTAAGTTGAATAAGGTGACTTGGGTGACTAGAATGACTAGGTTAGGGTGACTCGGGTGACTGTGGTGAAAAGGCTTCTGTGACTTGGGTGACCAGGTTGACTTGGCTTAGATGACTAGGGTGAAAAGGGTAGTGTGAGGTGGGTAGCAAGGAGGAGAAGGGTGTCTTGGGTGGCTATTGTGACAAGGGTGACTTGGATGACTTGGCTGTCTGGGACATGGGTAACTTGGGTGACATGGCTTACTTGGATTACTAGGGTGAGTTGGTTGAATTGTGTGACTAGGATGACTTGGTGACTGTGAACACACCCTTGGATAACTAAGTTGACTTCGGTAGCTAGGGCGAGTAGGATGACTAGGGTGTTTTGAGTGTGTGCAGACTTAGGTTACTCGAATAAATAGGTTGGCTTTAGTGTCAAGACTGACTTTAAGGTTGACTTGGGTGACGAGATTGATTGGGTTTGTCCTGGTTGACTTAGGTGATTAGTGCGACTTGGGTGATCAGGGCGGGGTTACTTGGGTGACTGGGTGACTAGATCAAGTGTAGTCGGAGATCGGACGAAAAGTAGCCTCTAAAAGAGAACGGAGATCTAACGGCAGGTCTAAAATACAGGTCACTTTTCACAGGTCAGAGTACAGGTCACCACGATAGAGATAATTGAACAGCATTAAAACTGTCTTCTAGCCCTAATCTCTTAACAAAATGCTCTATTAGATCGAGGGGAATCTGTGTGGTTTGGTAATTTATCGATGAAGCAATGACCTGCACTCTTGACCTGTGGAATGTGACCTGTACTAAAGTTTAGACCCGGCAGAAATCTAAGAAGAAAAACTTGCGTCAAAACAAACGAAACCAACATCACCGTATAATTTAAGTTTTAGTCAATCGAGGTGGGTGATACTAGCCGATTTTGTTCTGTAAAAAAGGAATCACGCCTCAAAATAGAAATATCCTTATTTAAGTTTCATCCCTTGTCTCTTTTTCTCTCTTCTCCTCTTTACCGTTTAGAGTTAATAGTTAACAATATTGGAAACTTACGATTCATAAAGACTTCGGATTTCGACAGGGGAAACAGGTAAAAGAAAACTGATTATTTTATTACTTAATACAGCGTTCTGGTTCCCTTTGCTCAAATTAAAAGTGCCCTCATTTTAGTTTCATAGACCTCTTTCATGATGGCGGCCTATTAATATATCCATTTATATGTATGATAATTAGCTTTTCTGACCTCGTTAGCATGTGCAAAATACAACAGAATTCTTACTTCAAACGAGATCAGAAAGGCCTAGTATCATACATATAAAATAATATATTGATAGGCCGCCATTATGAAACAAGTCTATCCCTTGTCTCGTTTTCTTTCTTTTCCTCTTTACCGAGGAAGAGTTGCTAGTAAACAATATTGAAAACTTGAGACGTAACTCCTTATTTCGGCAGGAGAAACAGGTAAATAACAGCTTATTATTTTATTACTTAATACAGCGTTCGGTTCCCTTTGCTAATTGAATGGAGTTACCGGGGTTACGCAAAAGAGCCAAGACGCCCACTAAATCGATGAATTCACGCCGAAACACTCAGAAATACATCAAAGGTAACTCTTCTTTGTTTAGTTTATTGATAAAAATGTTAAAAAGAACGATATTTTTCGTTCGCAGACCTCAGTATTATATATCTCATACAATGCCTCAATGATCGCTTGTAACGCGATACTGACTCGCTCGCTTCCACCCTCGTAACGTGAGCTTGGGACACCTGTGTTGTCTTCGGCTCCCCCAAGGGGTACGATCCCAGGCTAACCAGGGGAATACGTCGGGAAATACAAGGAGATGCATTCATTGGGTTTTGTGCCCTTGAGAAGGGGGAAATTCACGTCATTGTTTTAAGGAAAGGGGTGGGGAACTCAAAATTTTGTATAATCATTCACGGCAACCACAATGTTGCCACGGGGGTTTATTACTTTACTCAGCCCATATATGTTGGGATCGGGAATACAAAGTTAAGAAAAGGGAAAAACGCTTTTTCGAGCCACAGAAACAAATGGTGTCCTGGAGATGACTCTCTTGAGGACTGGGAATGAATGACGTGCCAAAATGTTGTCAGACAGAACGGTGTTGGGCTGCAAAAAAAAGGGGAGTGCAAACGGTTTATTAAACAAAGCATCAAGTTTGCGCGCGCATCACGCTTTTTACCACACGACTACGACGTGAAAATGTCTAATTTCACGTTTTATGGAGGACATAAACGAGCGACGACGAAATTTTCTTTCTCTTTCTAAACTTGAGTGCAGTCCCCAAGAAATCAACTCCAGAAAAATTTGCTCACATTAGAAATTTTCATCGAATTGGAATAGAGGCGACAAAAAACGCTAATTCATTTTATAAGTGACGTTTTCAATGCTGTCGCCGTCACCGATGCTAAAACTCCCTACTGTTTCTGACTACGGGTACGGGTAGGCGAACATGTTTGCGAAGTAGTTACATGAAAGGCAAGCATGATGCCCCAGACCTGATAGTGGCGTCATCATTTCTACCCGGTATTCTACCCGTTTCTCCGGGGTAAGAGGCAATCTACGCGTACGGGTAAATTACTCTATTGTCATCTTGCATGTACAGGGGAAGAGACCTTTCTATTAAACCATGCCAGAATGAGCACGATTGAGTCAAGGAGAAAGGAGGAAAAAGGCCAAAAAAACCATGTTAAGTTGACCCGAAAATTCTGATGAAACTCTTGTTCCACTACCCAGCTGCACTTCCTCCCATCTAATCCTACGTAGTGTCACCTTGCTCCAGCTGTTTCATTCCATATTTTAGTTGGCGCAAGAACTATTAAACAAGGACACTGCCTATAAAAGGGATAGCTTCTTCCCCCCCCCCCCCCCCTTGTCACGCAACTGCTGCTAGCAGGACTTTAATCAATATGGCGGACTATGTGAGCAAGGAGAAGGGAAGGCAGTGATATTGTTCCCAGATATCTTGTGTGATGTCCGCCCCTTATTCCCAACCACTTTCAGTAAATTTAGCCTAATAAAGTTAGTTAAACCCCTTTCTTACGTTATTTCTTTTCGAATGCAAGAAATTGGTGTATTTTCCGACCTTGAAAATTTTAATGTGGCGCCTACAACCGTTCCTCCAATCGCGCGAGTTCTCCTCCTAACCTAGGCTCCTCGCGCTCGTCTTTTTCTTTCACTGAGCCTTCAGTCCTCTAAAATGAGGTTTTTCTACTTAAGTCATGCTCAAAGGCTTATTTTGATCGTTTACGCATCATCTGAGAGCATATTTTCGATTCATGGCGGATGATGGTGCGGAAGGCGGTCAGTATAAAAGACGGACTGAGGACTGCGGACTACGGACAGCGGGCTGGGTATAAAACACGGACCTTGTATAAAACGCGGACTGGAAAATACGGACTGGGTATAAAACGCGGACTGCAGGCTGCGGACTGGGTATAAGATAGAAATTTTTGGTGGAGGTTCTCTGAATCAAGAGCCTGACAAAAATGCTATTTTCTACACCCATTTTAGACCTGGCCATGGGCGGGGGTGGGGGGTGGGGGTACTCTCTTATATCAGCCATATACGTATTTGCCGCCCCAAAGGGTAGGGTTTATGGGCCGTTTGGGTGGTCTGAAAACACTTTGCCCATTTTGGTTTGGAATCGGGTATGGTTTTCAAGCAACCTACGGGAGCGTACATGTACGAATGTATTTATCATTTTCAATTCTAAATGAATAAGAACGAAATAGAAGTATGCGAATTTGAAATGCATTTGAAATTTTTTTTTGTTTGCGCTCAAAAGAGAATGATCTACTGTTGTGCTCTAATCTATAATATATAATGATGACATAATAGGCTGTTCCAGGCTCCGAGATAGTTGGGTCCGCTGAATTGAGAAAGCGCCACTGCAAAATAAAACGGGAGGAAACTGGGTAGTCTCCTCCTTATCTGAGAGCCTGGAACAGGCTTAATTAGGCCAGGCCTGTAAATGGGTATGGATTTTAGAGATCAGGTCTGAAAACGGGTGTGGAAAATGACACTTCTTATTCTGAAATACGGTAAGGATTTAGAGAACCAGGGGGCACAACCCCATCAAAAAATTCCTGGGAGTACCCCCTTCCAGGGGTCAGGAGGAGGGTGTAAATCATGTCATCATAATCATCGCGTAGAACATCACGTTGGGTTGGATGTTTCATTTCGGTTATTATTCACGTACAGGTGAGTAATAACTCCCCCCCAAATACTGCTTTTTTACTTCGCGGAATGCCCCTATATTGACCTTCTCGTCTGAGTTCTTCATTTCCTCATATTCCCAAGGCTTTATTTGAAACGGAATAGAGGCATCTTTAAGAATTTTACTCTGACTCGGCTAACACCAATACTATTCTTTTTATTCGGTGCTTCTGTGATTGGTTCTCTTCCAACTCCTTGTTTTGATAAAATTCAGAGTTTAATTTCAGTTGCCTTGAGTAGCGGCATAACCTTCCTTGTCCGTGCAGTTTGCTTAATTTCCCTCTCCACATGAGGAGAATGTAGACTGCGTGACCGGCTTACGGAATGTTTTTGTGTGAGGCAAGGAGCTGGAACTCAATTAAATGTTTTATGCAAGCCCGCTTTCCGTTTCTCTCAGTTTTACCTTTCTAAAGCTGTTTTTATATACATAGTTCGTAGTCCGCGTTTTATACCTAGTCCGTGTTTTATACTCAGTCCGTAGTCCGCATTTTATACCCAGTCCGCAGTCCGTGTTTTATCGACCGGTGCGGAAGGTACGGTATGTTACTATCGCTCGTCCTCCTCCTTGAATCGAAATACTTAGCTCGATTCGCAATTTGCTTATACTTCGTCGCTTGTTTTGCAACTTTTTCGTTTCGCCATGGCCGATTGTACAGCAAAAAAAGCCAAAGTAATGGATCGTCGAGCGAGGATTAGGCACAGTATCCAACTGGAAGTGGAGACTGAAAGTGAAGGCCGTTTGCATCGCGTAAAATTTCAACTCCAGCACGTCAGAAGTGTCCTTCATATAAAAAGTCGGACTCCGATGGGTAATCTGTTAATGATGGAGAAATTACTAGAGGCTTTTCTCGAGTCTGAGCAAAGAGGCATGGCCAGTCAGACCCCTTTATTTTCTTTCCCGAGTCAGATCCCATGCGACAAGTCCGACAACACAACAAAAACTTGCGACGCTGGCATTCAAACAGATATCCGTCCTCCTTATGTGTTGGCTAGTGGGGAAAATACTACTGGCTGTTTTGATATTCACACACCCAGTAAACCGGTGGAAGACTACTTTGTTACTTCTCATGACGCCTTACAGCATCTTGTGGCCACTCTGGCTCGTTACGACGGGAATTGTCCACTGTGTGGCTTTACTTTAGATATGCAATCATTTACAGTCAAACAGCACGGACTGCATGCCGCACGAATAAGCATCTCCTGCGTCGCTTGTCATCATGTTCGATGGTATTCGAGCAGCACTGTTGCTGGGAAATTTACAGCTAATCTAAGGTTCTGTAGTTATATTTTGTTCCCTTTTTTGCATTTCATGTTATTTTTCGATATTTTAGAATATTGCAAATACTCTACTCTTGTAGTAACAAAAAGGCTTCATACAGTATTGGCATACAGTATTATCATACAGTATTACAAAAAGGCTTCTTCCAGCATTGGTAGCTGGAGCTCCTAGAAATTTTCTCTTTTTTCTCTAGTCACTGTTACAACCTTTTAGTAGCCGGGCTAGCTAAGTCTTGTATCGTGATGCTAACTCACTCTATGATGTTGACGGGTCGACGTCTAGAGTCAAATGACTGACGGCTCGTCCAGTCCAAGGTTCCTTATATAGGCAGTCTCCGTGTTTAAATACCGAAGCACAGAGACTGTTACAAATTAGCATAAACCGGATGGCGACGAGCCGCTCGAAGTGACCGTGGCTAACATCAATCTAGTCGTCTTTCGAAAGCGAAAGAAAAAAAATCATAACGATGCTTGAAAATTTCATAATTACGTCAACAGATCCCTTGGGGAATACGCTACAATGCCAATAACAGTGAGCCAGTCGAAAGGACCAGTTGAATGTAGTGAAAAATTGGTCGTGGAGAATTGAGTGGTAAGTAAACTTTTCCCTCTAACTCTATTGGCATACACTAGGAGACCTAACCTGCGAATACGGCGAGGAGCAAGGAGAAACGGCTGTATTCGCAGGCTATAGGAGAACAGTCATTAGAAGGGAACGGCTGCAGCTCCGGGCTCCGATGGAGGGGGGGGGGGGGGGGGGGGTTAACCCCTTCTTTGGCCTGGACGGATATGTGCCGCTGAACAGGTTTGGTTTGAAGTGTGAAAGCTGCAGAGAGCGGTCTACCTTTGTCTCACCGACAATCCCCTGATATTGCTTACTCGATGCAACTACAATGTAGGTACGGGGAAAATTCCTTTATGCGTTTAACGGGAAATTTCCACTTCACTTTCGAAAACGAAACTGTCCCTATTGAAACCAAATTTAAGCTGTTAGTATGAGTCAATTACCTGAAATAGTTCCGAATTGGTTAGCGATTTCTATTTAAAATGGCATAATTTAGTTCAATCTACCAGATCTTTCTGATGGAAATTCTTGGAAATGTAGAGTCGAAAATGCAAATGTTCCGCTCAAGAGTAAAACCGACTCTGATACGCAGAGCAACTACAAAACAGTGAATTTCTGCTGGCTATCTAACAAATACATGTTGTTTGACGGGAAGTGCCATATATATGGAGTGATTACACTTTTGGGATTTTGTAGTTAAAAAGATCTTTTATAGACTTTATAGGTGGATGCACTTAAACCCTTCCAAACCGCTCCCCCGCCCCCTCCCCCGCAAAAAAATACACTTTTAGAAGATGCAAAATGGCGTTCTCCTTCCTCCCCGCTAAAACAATATACAGAAAAATATATTGGCTCCCGTTTGCTTCATGCTGCATTCAACCATCGTAAAACAACAACAGAGACAAAACAAAATAAACTGAGGGAAGGGAAACAGTTGTGGTCCTTGAGAGCGAAAAGCCAGAAAAGTAAGTCTCGGATTGCCAGGTTTCATTACGCCTGGGAAAGGCCTGATGAATTCACTGCAGAATCCTCAAATTACGAGGATCGTCAGGGTAATGAGGACATCCTCTTTCAAACATGGAGTGAGCCTGAAAACGGTGGGCGTGGAACGTAAAATTTTGAATGATTTTTCGGACCGTCAGGTGGGAGTTCATAAATCGCGTGTAGCCCGTGGCTTACTTAGAGTTCACTCGGCGGTATGATCACATGCTGTCTTAAGGGGATTTTCTCTTCAGTAGAAAATTGTTTTAAACGTTTAAGCCTATCAGAGCGGGGCGTGACTTTTCAGTAAGGCCATTGTTTTGTGTCTAATTAGCTCGAAAGTAGGGTTCTATCTAGGATTTATCTTTTGGGGGAGAAGTCCCGAGTGGCCGAAGGCTACAACCTTCATAGCCGGATCCGGGGGCAAGCTTCCCCCGGAAAGTTTTTGAAATGAACATGCCCTGAGATGCAATCTGGTACATTTTGAGACACAATTTTGAGATAATGTTACCGTTAGATGTTATTTATTTTTTAGTCGTGATCATGTTCTTTGTCATATAACGTCCTTTGACAGGGAATACTTACTTCATGTGCACTGACTTCGTTGCGTCTGGATGATTTTTCCAATATAGTTACCATTGATAACAATATATTTGGGTAAGAAGCTGGGCATTTTGCAGGGGGGGGGGGGGGGGGAAGCGTCTACCCCTCAAATACCCTACAGTTGGAACCCTGGAAAGGTGGGATTTTATGGGGTATTGGTTTACTGAGCCATGTCTTCATGTCATGCGATCGATCCCGGGATCGATTCCCAGCTTCGTTGTTGTCAGTTAAGGTTGTTGTAGTTGTTGTTTTCCCCCTTTTTTCGTGCGTTTTTTTTTTTATCTCCCTTTATTTCCTCCTGTTGGCACCTTACCTTTGCGAGATCTGCGAAACACATATTTTTGGTTAAATATAACCCCTGAAAAACGCCAGACAGTCTCTTCTGTTATTATTCGAAAGCGAAAGCAGATATGATGATGCATGAAAATCCATAATTCTGAGTCGGGAATGTGCAATTAATGCAAAATTGCCTATATAACGGTGAACCAGTCGAAAAGACCAGTTGAATATATTGTAGTGGAGTCCCCGATGTAGAGAGTTTATCGGTGAGTAAACTTTTTGAATTTTTTTGCTTACTCTAGGAGATCATTCAAAGGGAATGCAAACAACAAAACTATACGGAGGGAAGGGACAATCATCCAAAAATGTAAATGTAATCGGAAGCTTTGAGTCGAAAACGAAACTGCCCTTAACAGTGAAACCTAATTTCTAATTTGAGCCATTAGTATAAGTCAAATACCTGTAATATTTCCGGATTGGTAGGAAAATCCACAAAAGAAAAAATAGCTTGGAGGCAATTTCTGTTTAAGGTGATTCCCTGGTTTTGCACTGCGCATCTCTTACTGCGCATAACAAGATGGCCTCTGTAAAAAAGAGCATGTGAAGTAACATTATTAAAATGAAGTTGACCGAAGAGAAACGCTATTGCAATTTTTACTTGCGGTAGTTTCTTGCCGAGGTGAGACTCAATGTGGTGGGAATGTGCATAACGTAAGCAGTACGCATGTTGCTGAGTTCGACTTCCTCACGGAGAACCTCAATAGTGGATGTTTAATTTGTGCTTATTCACTTTGATGATTTTAATTTAAACGCTTTCTCTATCACATTGTGTCCTAAATGTGATATCTCGATGTAAATTCTGTAAAAACGGATTTTTTAATACTTTCTTCCCACTTTCGCATACATTCTACTTTGAAACTCGCCCCAGTCCACTCTCAAAAATCAAGAAAAATGCATTTGGTGCGCACTTTCTGCAGCTCTACCGCAAAAACGAGTAAGGTGAACCCAATTTTTTAAAAACAAAGGGATTAAAAGGCATTTTTCTGTGTCAAAGACACAGAAAGTCAAATTCTGTGCGATACCACATGCATCATTGAAAAAATCTTTCCTTTTTGTCTAGTTTTGGGCTGCGCGCGGTTTTGTCAAATGGTCCAAAATAGCCGTATTTGTCGGCATTGTGACGTCAAAACGAGCACGGTGACCCCCACTTTTTATTACCTTTTCATCATCTCCTTGACTTGTTACATCAGTGTACCGAATTTCATCTACAATCTATGTTAGGTTCTTTTGCTAGGGAATCACCTTAAATGGCATAATTTAGTTCAATCTAACAGATCTTTTAGAGGATACAAAATGTCGTGCTCCTTCCTCCCCACCAAAAAATATACAGAAAAAGATATTGGTTCCCGTTTGTTTCATGTTGCATTCAACGTAAAACAACAACAACAGTAACAGAAAGACAAAGTAAAATTTTCTCAGGGTAGGGACACAGTTGTGATCACTGAGAGCGCAATGTCAGAAAAGTACGTTTGGGATTGTACAAGTTTCATTAGCCTAGGAAAGACCTACTAAATTCAATACAGAATCATCGGATTCCGAAGATCCTGGGGGTAATGAGGAAATCCTGTTTTAAACATGGAGCCGTGAACCTGAAAACGGTGGGCGTGGAACGTAAAAAAATTTATATGATTTTTCGCACTGTTTAGTGGGAATTAATAAAGCACGTGTAGGCCGTGGCGTACTTAGAGTCCACTTAGCGGTACGATCACATGATGTCTTGGGGGGAACTTCCCTTCCGTAGAAAATTGTGTCGTTTTAGGCTCTCAAAGCGGGGCATGGCTTTTTAGCAAGACCATCGTTCTGTGTTATTTTATTGGGTATTGGTTAACTGAGCCGTGTCTTTATGTCACGCGATCGATTCCCAACTTTTGCCAGTTGTCGCTGTTGTTTTTCCCTGCCTTTTTCTCTTTGGGTTCTTTTTTCTCGATCCTTTTTTTCCTACTAAAAATATAACCCCTGAAAAACGCCACAGTCTCTTCTTTCATTATCAAACGAAAGTGAATATGATAATGCATGAAAATTCCATAATTCCATGGAATGTGCAATTTATGCATTATTGCCAATATATAATGGTGAACCAGTCCCAAAGACCAGTTGAATGTAGTGGAGTTCACGATGTAGAGTGATTGTCGGTGAGTAAACGTTTTGAATTAATTTGCATTAACTCTGTTAGGAAACCACTGAAAGGGAATGCAAACCGCAAAAATATCCTGAGGGAAGGGACACATCATTGTCAGTCCAAAATCCAAAAATGTAAAGGTTCAACTCCGTGCAGAATCCTGAATCCTCATATTCCGAAGATGGATTGAGAGTGATGAGCAAATCCTGTTTGAAACATAAAGTGAGCTTGAAAACAGTGAGCTTGGAAGGTAAAAATTTGAGGTCAGAAAGGGCGTCTAACTCGTAATAAAAAATTATAGTCAAAAAAAGAAGAAAGCGTACAGGACTGGCGGCATAAATGCATGCTGTAATTTTAACAATTTCCCTTCCGTGTTAGAAAGCTGTAGATGTGTTGTTTATTAAGGCCTCTCAAAGGGCTTGTCTCTACATCTAACTAAGAGTGTGAAGGCTGCAGATGAACGGTTTACCTTTGTGTCCTCCACAATTTTTTTCAAACAAAATTTAGTTCCGTCATATTAGTTTAAAAAATTACCTAATTCTGTATGCAAAACGAAAGGAAACAGGATCATAAAGTAAGGTCTCTTGTCTTAAACAGAGTAGCGAAATCAGCAATTTTTGTCTTAAACAGAGTCAGGTTTTGAGGGCTTCGGCGGCACACCTCTACCCAAACTGCCTTTGAGTATCCCCCTGGGGGGCTGCAGCTACGTCATCAAATTGTAAAGTCAAAATAGCGAGGTTTTACGAATTCTTATTTACACTAGGCTGAAGAAAAGACAAAAAATAAATCCTTGTACAAGTTTCCATTCCCGCAGCATGTTTCATTTCGAGAATGCAGCAATTTGAACTTCCGAGTTTTCACTGTCCGTGACACCGAAATAGGACTGATACCGTCTCGTTGAAAAAAGTCTCTCCTCTTGATTTTCAGCAGTATAACCATTTCAAGTATTAGAAGATATGTTTATGTGCACGTATGCTAGTTTTCAAGTGAAAAGGAAGAGCTTTTATAGAAAAAGTGAACTGCAGATGTTTTTGTTGATCTCTGGCCGCCATATTGGATGTACCAAAACTGTACACCAGTATGGCGTCTCCATACAAAGCTCTACAAAGGTGTGTGAAACGTCTCGGCAAATAACTCAGAAACTGTGGGCCACAAAGACCTGAGACTTGGACAAATTGTTTATATATTAGTCTTTTATAAGACTACATTTTCTTAGCATGTTCCACTGGACGGTTTCCAATTTATTTTTTTGTTGCGTGACAGTGAAAACGATCAAAATTGCTTACACGATGCAACTAGATACCGGGAAAATTCCTTTAAGCGTTTAAGGGGGAATTCCCCATCTTCTTTTCTTTCTCCTTTTAACCTAAAATACTCGGACACTTGGAGTCGAAAACGAAACTGTACATGTCAACTGTTTGAGCCGATAGTATAAGTCTAGACTGCAAAACAGTCGTTTTTTTAATCAGTAAAGATATCGGTAAAGCGTGGCGTATGCGTCTTACGCGCGCGAAGCTCGCGAGCCTTACACGCCCGCCCCAGTCTCGCTCTCTATTTTCAACCTCGTTCCAGATCTTTTGTTTGACTGCTCTCGCGTACTTGAATACGCAAAAATACGGACTGTTTTGCAGTCTAGTATAAGTCAAATACCTGGATATTTCAGGATTGGTGGGAAAATCAAGAGAAGAAAAAATAGCTGGAAAGCGATTTCTATTTAAGTGGCGTAATTTAGTTCAATCTAACAAATCTTTTAGAGGATGCAAAGTGTTGTGCTCCTTCCTCCCCGCCAAAACAAACATAGAGAAAAAGATATTTGTTCCCGTTTGTTTCATGTTGCATTCAACCAGCGTAAAACAACAACAAAAAGAGGAAACAAAATGTACTTAAGGTAAGGACACAGATATGATCATTTAGAGCGCAAAGCCATAAAAGTAAGTTTGGGATTGTACAAGTTTCATTAACCTGGGAAAGACCTGCAGAATTCAATGCAGAATCCTTAGATTCCGAAGATCCTGAGGTTAAATAAATGAAGATTGCAGATGAGCGGTCTACCTTTGTGTTACCGATAATCTATTCATTTTTTAACTAAAAATTAGTTCCGTCATATTAGTTTAAAAATTTACCTAATTCTGTATGCGAAAGGAAACAGGTCATAAGGTAAGTTCTCTTGTCTTAAACAAAGCAGCAAAATCATTTTTTGTCTTAAAGAGAGTCAGGTTTTGAGGAGCCTGAGGCGCACGTCTACCCAAACTTGCCTTGAGTACCCCCTTCCCCCCCCCCCCCCCTCGGGGGGAGAGCAGCGACAATCCCCTTATATTAGTTACACGATGCAACTAGCTAGATACCTTTAAGGGTTTAAAGGGGAATCCCCTTTCCACTTCTCTTTCCCCTTTTAAACTACCATGATCGGAAACATTGAGTCCTTGATAGTGAAACCTAATTTGAGCCGTTAGTATGAGTCGGAATGGTAGGAAAATAAACAAAAGAAGAAATAGCTGAGGGTAATGAGGAAATCCTGTTTGAAGCATTGAGCCGTGAGCCTGAAAACGGTGGACGTGGAACGTAAAAATTTAAATGATTTTTCAGACTGTAGAGGGAGTTCATAAAACTCGTGTAGCCCGTGGCGTACTTAGGAGTACACTTTTCGGTATGAACAGAAGCTGTCTTAGGAGGATCTTCCCTTCCGTAGAAAGCTGTATTGTATAAGCCTATCAGAGTGGGGCATGACTTTTTAGCAAGACCATTGTTCTGTGTTTTGTGCCTCTTTAGCTTCATTGGTTATTAGTTAACTGATCAGGGCCGTAGCCAGCATGAGGCAAGACGAGGCAGTTGCCTCGTCTTGATTTTGGCCTTTTATTGTTTTTTTTTTTTTGTCTTAGTCCTACAAGTATAAGAGATGGCAATATTATGACAGGGCCGTCTCAAAGTTGAAGAACATAAGCAAGAGTGTATCAAAACAGATAATTGATAAGTGAGCGTGATTCTGTATATCATCTAAGAGCTAACTTCAAAAAAAGTGTTACCTAAGACTTCTCCTAATTATCTACAGTATAAAATCCATAAACGTTGGCTACTCTCGTGGATTCATTTTATTGTTATAATACGTGTTACAACATTTGAACCTTTAAAATGCAGATGGTCATTAACTTGGTACCAGTATCGCTAAGCAATAAAAAAAAGTGAACTTCTACACTTGCCCAACATTGACTTTTCTGAAGAAAAATGCCACGGGAAATGCTTACAAGAGCATTTCTGAGCCTCTAGGTTAAAACATTTTCTTGGGTGGGGGGGGGGGGGGGGGGCATGCCCCCACACCCCGCTAGCAGCTCACGCCTTCGGCGATCGAAACTTGCCTCGTATTGTTCTGAAGTCTGGCTACTGCTCAGTGAGCCGTGTCTATGTCATGCGATCGATTCCGGGATCGATTTCCAACTTAAGTTGTTGTAAGTTGTTGCTGTTGTTTTTCCCTGTCTTTTTCTCTTGGGTTCTTTTTCCTCGATCCTTTATTTCAAGCAACAAAGCGCGTCTAACCCGTAGTAAAAAAAAATAGAAGAAAGCGCCCAGGCCTGGCGGCAGAAATACATGTGCGAGTGTAATTTTGAATATGCTGCCCTTCCGTGTTCAGTAGAAAACTGTGCATGTGTCGTTTATTAATCCTCTCAGAGGGTATGACTTTACAGCTAAAGCCATTGTTTTGTGCTTTCTACCTGGGGGTTTGTACTCCTCCAATATTTGGGCACATGCAGGTGATTGAGTAATTCTAAAACGCATACACTGATTTGGACAACAACTCAATTTTATTTCTCTGGTTAGGACAACATGCGCTTATCTTAGCTGGACATTTGGGACAAATTAATTATTCTCTAATCTAATAAATTATCTTAGTGATGACGCTAAATATTTGTAAACGTTTGCACCACTGGAAGACGAAATCAATCTTACCAGTAATACCCATTTTAAAATTCGGACAGACACGCACGAAATTATATCCCTTTTTTTAAACATATTTGCGCGAAATTAATTGAACTACCCTGTTTGAGAGAGAGATCGAGGACAAAAACCATACTTTGTCCGAGGCACATTCCTGTATAGGCCATTTTTGGGAGCACCTCAACCCACCCCCTTCCAATTAAAATTGAAATTAGGCTGAGTCGAAAACGAAACTGTCCTTAATAGATTCATTTGATATCTTCCATTTAGAGTTTCAAGTATTAAGTAAGATGACTGAGAGCACATAGTTACCAAACTTTGATCAGAAAATGCGGAATTCACAATGACATATATATAGCCCTTATTCTCTAAGAAGAATAGCATATGACAACCTCGAGAATTATATTTATAGAGTGATGCGATCATCTATCAGAATAGGGATGAAAATCGCAACATTTCTACATTTCTTACTATTCGCTCTTCAGAGAGCTATAGGCAAATATTAGGAATTCCGAGGACAAATTCCAGTCTTC
Organism: Porites divaricata; assembly: GCA_038088405.1. Classification (NCBI taxonomy): domain Eukaryota; kingdom Metazoa; phylum Cnidaria; class Anthozoa; order Scleractinia; family Poritidae; genus Porites; species Porites divaricata. The sequence goes on along the minus strand of JBBMOI010000003.1, from coordinate 25,133,228 downwards.
TCATCAAAGAAACCTATTGTGAGTTGGTATTCTCTCTATGGTAAAATATTTCCAATTAAGGTAAAAAGGTACGTTCTTGCGGTACATTCGCACTCGACTGGGGAGCTCTAGCAAAATGCGATCCTTTACGAGATCCCCAATTGGTAGGTAGAGTTTGAGCCCTATTTGAGGTTGCAAGGCTCGTCGAGAGCTTTAGAAAAGTCCTGTCTGAGAAAAATATTTCCTAGAGAAGGAAACTCTGCTTAAAGAAAGTCCTCATTGACTAAACGTCTGCGAATATTGTGTCCTGACTGTGGGCCCGGGTCTCCTGTTGAGTGTATTTACACGACCCTTTTATGCGAACATCATTCTCGTCCCTAGAGGCCACGAGCATTATTTAGCCATGCTAAAATTAGTCCTGCGTTTGGAAATTAGTACAAGTTTTATTGAACCTTTCTGGGCAAAGGAAGAAAAGAAAGGCATTTAGGGGTGCGTGACAAGACACAGAACTTCTGCTGTAGGAGATGCATCATAAGTGGGATCGAGACTGAAATGGCTTAGCTTGCCACTCCCTTATTTGCCGCCAGGATATGGTTTTTCAGGGTCTGAGGTCCTAATTATATAAACAGATCAGTCGAGAGTAAACAAGTCACTGTTTAGAGTTTTAAACAGGGTGTCTTTTCTAGTTGGCGATAAAAGTTTTACAGTGTAGTACCAAGAATTTTTTTTCCAGAAAAATACAAATCCTTAAGATGTCAGTTTAAAAAATTACTTAATTCTATATGTGAAGAGAAAAGGATCAAAGTCATGAAGCAAGGAGTCTTGTCTTAAACAGGATACTGAAATGAACCATTTTTTTCTTATAAAAGGATCAGGGTTTGAAGGCTTCGCCGGCACACCTCTGCCCAAAACCTCCCATGAGTGCCCTCTTCGGGCATAATTCAGAGAATCTCTACAGGAAATAAAAAAGATAAAAAAGAGGAAGGACGGGCGAGAGGACATCAGTGTTAGGGCAGTCTGAAATGTCTCATCACTCGGTTTCAATTATAAGAAAATATAAATTGGACTTAATTGTTGACCTAAATTAAAATAATCTTGACGCGGTTCCAAGATCGCTCGGATCACGCCAACATAAAATTCCGAAAGAGACTGTCAATTTTGTCGGAAACCTATTTAGAGTCTAAATAGGTTTCCGACAAAATTGAAGTCGAAGATCGCTATTGATGGAACGACGATTTTTAGCGCAACACAGCGTTGCAATAGTGGGACAATGTTGCAACCAATCGAGACAATGTCGCGAAGACGATGTAACGCTGTGTTGCTCTAAAAATCGTCGTTGCGAATCGTCTCGAGTGACATCGCCTTTAGAGTTTAAAGCGACGATTAGGAAATGATTTTCAAGGATGACCAAAAAAGGATAAAATGCATATATCCTGCGATTCCGTTTCAAATATACACTGGAATTCTAAGCACGTAAATTAACGTACTAGACACTACGGCCCGTCATGATCTTCCACGTAATCGGGAAGCGTAGTACGGCCAGTCAATAACTTTTAAAATTAAATAGACACGACAATGATTCAGAAATCAAATCGTCAAAACTTTAAATATTTAGTATCTCCTTCTTTCTTATAGGAAAACAATAACGAAGATGGTCGTTTCTATAATCGGTCTTTTCGTTGCCACTATTTGTTTGAATCGGGCGCAGAGCCAGTTTCCCAGAGCGTGTGTGAACTTTGAAAGCTTGAAAAACAAAACGTGTTGTCCGACACCAAACGGCTTCAATGCACCATGTGGTAGCGACGGAGACCGTGGTGAATGCCGGGATTTGATTGTTCGCCGGTGGGACAGAACTTACAGTCATTACCAAGAGTTCCATGAGAAGGACGAACGCTACAACTGGCCCAGCGCACTTTTCAACAGAACTTGCGCGTGCAAGGCAAACTTTGCCGGGTACGATTGTAGTGAGTGTAAATACGGTTACTTTGGTGATGACTGCAACCAGAAAAGAATCCGAAAACGTAGGAACTTCTCTAAATTACCGAAGGAGGAACAAGACCGTTATATGAGTTACATCAACAAGACAAGGTATGAACTATTGATTGTGTTCATGTGGAATGCATAGATACAATATAACATCAAATCATTAATTTATTGCGGTCAGCGTTAGATCCCATCGGCTGTAGCCGCTTTCTCCCCTCATGGAATTTACACAAGGTAGAACTGTTTTCTGCTTTTATATCACACTTAGATGATATTTCAAGCTGGAAATCTTCATGAAAGTGCAAGTCTCTTCAATTTGAAAGAAAAAAATTTAGACGAAAGACAGTAGGATTCGAACCCAAGACCTACATAGATGGTCCAGTATACTACTAAGCTAACCACCAGACCACTGAGGATTTGCTGGTTGGAACTGAAGTAATTTAAGTACATATAGCATCAACCCTAACCCCAAAAAAGAGCCTAACCAGTTTCGAAACAATACTTAACCCTAATCAGCAGAGGCAGAGCTTAACCCTAATTAGTAAAGGGAAAAACTACGTTGTGTAAATTTGATGAGGTGTCCGAAGGGGCTGAGGTCGATGGGATCTAATGATAACCTGTTATTGCGGGCGAGAAGAGGAGCCCTCAATCCCTCCAAGTTGCTATAACGCGTGCACGGCACCTATGTTATCGCCAGCTTTGTTTGGACTTCACTAAGAATGAATGGAATGCATATAACGCAATGTGATCACGGCCGTTTAGACCTTCTATCACTCTTATACACAATGTGATCACGCGCGTTTTGACCACCTATCACATGAAACGTACGCAAGGCACAGCGCTGGAGCAAAAGCGTTTCGGAGCTTCGATCGTTGTCTCCCGCACTCCGCAACCTTCGGTTATTATTAGTAGTTATAAATTAAATTAGGATCCAGGCTGATTGCCTACGTAGGCCATACTCGATCGGGAAACATCTGACGAAAAAGTTATTTTGTTTTCAGTTTGACTTTCGATTCTTTGATAGCACAAGCACTAGCACAAGCACAAGCACTGCCAAGCACAAGCACTAGCACAAGCACTGCCACACTGCTGCTACTGTTACTGCTTTTCTGTACTGTAGAACTACTGCTTCTACTTATTTCCCGTACCTCTGCTCACCCTTTCCCAGTCCCTATACGGCGTCTTTTCAGGCTTGGATCACATGACCTGTAGCGCATACTCCGCGCGGAATAATGAGGCCTAGTGACTAACAAAGGTTCATCCGTTTTTGGAGGCAAAATTCCCGCTTCCACATAAGTGATAAGAAGCTTCCAACCTGGCCTCAGTTGTTCAAAAGGTGGATAACGCTAAGGGCTATCCACTGGATAGTGGATAACGCAATTGCTTTTTAAGTACTTTTCGCTGGATAGTGATTTATCCGGTGGATAGTGCTATCCAGCGTTTAAACAGCAGGGGCGTGAAACTTATTTCTTTGTTACAGAATAATTCACCGTTTTTAGGTATGTCATCAGCGATTATGTTGTGAGCACGAGTTCCTATAAAAAAATACAAGAACAGATAAACAAGGGCCGGGATCCCGTGGCCCTCTTCCACAATATCACGACCTATGATATATTCACGTACATGCATTACTATGCAGCCCGTGGAACAGGCAATGACTTTGCGCACGAAGGGCAGGGTTTCCCAACGTGGCATCGCGCCTACCTGCTAGCATGGGAAAGAACCCTTCAAAAAGTGAACCAGGACGACGAATTCGCCATCCCATACTGGGATTGGACCAAGAATAAGGACAAGTGTGAGATATGTACTAAAGATTTGCTGGGAGTGACTGGGCAAGACGGCATTGTGACAGGGAAATATTTTAACGACTGGTACACCATTTGTACTCCTGAACAAACGCACGGCATGAATAAACTGTGTCACCCTGCAGATAAGAAGCCCGGATTGGAGCGTTTGAAAGACAGCGACAAAGAGAAGAATGAGGAAATGGGATACCACATGAATTATCCAAGCAAAAAGGAGGTGGATTTTGCCCTCGGTTTTGAAACATTCGATCTACCGCCCTACAGCAAAGAATCAAGCTGCAATTTTAGAAACATCTTGGAGGGTTTTGTCAACACTTCTACTGGTTACCGACTGCCCAATTCCCATTGCGTTCACAATCAAGTACACTTGGTTGTAGGTGGTGCGATGAATAGCACGCTATCAGCATCTAATGATCCCATATTCCCTCTTCATCATTCATTTGTTGATCGGATTCTCGAGAAGTGGCTCCGAATGTACCACAAGAATGCCTCAGTCCTTTCATCATACGACGCTCCCATTGGCCACAACAGAGGTGATGCCATTGTGCCTCTCTTTCCTGTGTGCACTCACGAAGACTTTTTCAAGACGTCTTTTGACTTTGGCTACGACTTCGAGGATGTTGACGAAGAAGGTATGTGTTCAGTTGCCGTAATGAGTTTCTTCTAGTTGGTTTATATGAAGTGTTATTTTCCATACAAAACAAGAGGGTCACCAATCCATTAACAAACATGCATGAAATTAACATATAATACCTATCATGCTTAGAGTGGCCGCATTTTTACATTCCCCTTGAAACAGGTGTATTACCTTCAATGAAGTATTTTTTTATGAGGCTGTCAAATATAATACTGAAATAACAGAAAGGTAAGTACGAAATGAAAACGGCAAAAAATTGCGAGACTTGATGTTTATAAATTAGGCCAACTTTATGTACAGTCCTTACCTATAGATGGTTTCCACGTTGACGTCATCAAATTGGCGGCACACCTCTACCCAAACTGCCCTTGAGTACCCCCGGGGGGGCTGCAGCGACAATCAATGGTTTTCATAGTGACGTCATCAAATTGTAAAGTCAAATAGCGAAGTTTTACAAATTCTTATTTACACTAGGTTGAAGATAAAAAGTGAATTTTTGTACCGGTTTCCATTCACGTAGCATGTTTCATTTCGAAAATACGGCAATTTGAACTTCCGAGTTTTCACAGTGCGTGACACCAAAATAGGAATGCTGTCCCGTTGAAAAAGTCTCTTCTCTTGATTTTCAGTAGTATAACAGTTTCAAGTATTAGAAGATATGTTTATGTGCACGTATCCTAGTTCGCGAGTGAAAAGAAAGAGCTTTTATAGAAAAAGTGAACTGCAGATGTTTTTGTTGATTTCCGGCGGCCATATTGGTGCACCAAAACGGTACACCAATATGGCGTCTCAATACAAAGCTCTACAAAGACCTGAGACTTGGACAGATTGTTTATATTTTAGTCTTTTAAAACATTTCATTTTCTTAGCTTCTTCCACTGGACGGTTTCCAATTTATTTTTTTGTTACGTGACAGTGAAAACAATGTATAGTTAAGACCTGGATGCAGCATACAATAGCCACATGACTGAGTTGTAAAACGTTAGAATTTTCAATGATTCAAACTCAAAAGATATATAGGATAGAATTCACGATAGGGTTTACTTTATTTTGAAGTTTTAACCTGACCGAGTTCTACGGTGGCCCAGAAGGGTCACACATGCAAATTAAAAATGTTGCTGCAAATTAAAAATTGTACATGCAAACTAAACATATTACCTGCAAATTAAATATAGTACATGCAAACTAAAAATTGTGCTGCAAATTGAAAGTAGAAAACATATCGTGCAAATTAAAAATGAAAAGTCCTGCGCGCGCAGTATGAGTGATGAGGACCTGGTCCGAGCCGTGTGACCTGGCCTTACAGCTGTCGGCCCATTCATGTTTCATGTTTGTAATATTTTTAGTTTGCATGTACGATTTTTAATTTGCATGTCCTATTTTTAATTTGCAGCAACATTTTTAATTTGCAGGTAAAATTTTTAGTTTGCAGCAACATTTTTAATTTGCATGTGTGACCCTTCTGGGCCACCGTAGAGTTCAATGTTGATACGCGAGCGTGACCGTTTTTTACTGCTTTTATAATCATTTCAGTCAACGATTTTGGCTGGGAAAACTGATATGCACAATTGACAGCCGAATTTAAATTTAATAATCAATGCGCTTTCTAAGTACTCTGCAGTTTTGAAGGCGCATGAAGAGGTGAAGTGCAATTTTAATTTTTTTTTAAAAATTGAGTTGGTCAAAACTCACGCCATTTCTTAACCTCTCTTTAGAATTTAGAAACACTGGCGAATTATGAAAAGCTATTTCTGAGACCGCCTGAGCTTGAAAGACTGCCGCCCTTCTCCTGTTGCTTACCCGTAACTTTTGACTATTCAGGGGACTGTAAAAAAACACAGCAAAATCCTCTCTACAATACCTTTCCTTTATACTTTTTAGGGCATTCTCCTGACGACGGTGATTCTCCGGCTGCGTCGGGTCTTTGTCCAGTGATCAGCGCCAGTGACACAGCAAGCTCCTCGAAAAACTGCGAAAAACTGAGAAACATTCTCATTCCAATCTCGATCGTGCTCCTGATATTACTTATATTTGTACTGATTGTTTTTTATTGTTATTGTAGAAAAATGTCGAAAGAAAATGCGGAGACACAACCGCTTGTCACGGATGAAAGTGCCTCCCCTGAAATAACCTAAAAATATTTTAAATGTTTACTGAAACAACACATTTACTTCAAGAACTTCTAAAACATTTTGTGTTTTACTTTTTAGTAACAAAATGAGATTTTTTTTTTTACATAAAATTTTAGGGCCGTTTTTACCTCCTTAAACAGAGGGTAGCCAGTGTTTAACAAAACCGCGTTCTAAGCCTTTTTCAGTTTGCCGAACGTATTTATGTAAACACCATTTATCGTGAACAGTTTCATGAAACTACATGCATAGCAAAGACTAGAAAAGCATTTCTCTTATTATAATACCCCACTAAGGAAGAGATCTCATTTGTAGGTCCAAAGATTTCCGAAATCGTGATCGAAGTTAGACCTCCTTTAAATAACCGACCCTCGGGGTCGACTATTTAAACGGAAGTCTAACTTAGACCGCGGTTTAGGGGATCTTTGGACCTACAGATGAGATATCTTCCTCAGTGGGTTTTTTCAAGAAGACAAATGCTTTTCTAGTCTACTTTATATGCTTTAGTGAAACTGTCCACCGTAAATGGGGTTTACGGAAAAATGTTGGGCAAACTGAAAATGGCTTAGAACGCGTTTTTTGTTAAACACTGGCTAAACTCCGTTTAAATAACTGGCCCTTAACGTCTATATAGGTCATTTCCGAGTTCCCCAAGCCACTGTTTTAAAGCGAGGTTTAAAAGTGCGAAGCCATTAATATGAGAATGATTTTTTTTATTCTCATGCAAATAAAACTCTTTGTCACAAGAAAGGATAAATTTGCACTTAGCCTTGTTTTGTAAGTGATAGTTTTTGGAACTCGAAAATGCTCTATTCTTTGGCATTCTGCTGATCACATAATTGACAGGATCATGTGATTAAAAAAACGGGATTTTATGCGTGCTTATCTCTTTATTAACGTCATAGTTAATAAATTTACATCACAATTCATTTGTTTTCGGGAGACTTTCGAGAGAAAACTAAGACGAATGGAAATGGCGGCAAATTTAAAACTGTCTGAAAAAAATTCTAAAGCAAATCACGTTTTCTTCAAATTGGAATTTTTTCGCAGAAGTTCTCGTGGTACATGTAATGTGTACTTTCTAAAACTTAGGTTAGAGTCACTTTAAGTAATAAGAGACAAAAGTAATGCGTGCGTGCATGTGTTTTGCAACTTTGCAGCGTAATGTCATGTATTCTATCAAGCAAAATATCAAGCACACACTAGTTTTTTTTTTTTTTAATTTACTCAGCTGTAACAAGTAAGGTACATATGTACTAGTAAACGTACGATTATTGGTATTTATAGATTAATATCATAGGTGACGAATTACTCCTTAATTTTGGCGCGAAATTTCAGCGTTAATTTGTAATTTCACATGTGAAATTACAAAATTGCCATGGCAACCTCCCGTACGTCTCCGTGTGAAGATGGCGACGAAGTTTTAACATGTCATGAACGAAGATGTCAGGGCATAAAAAGACGCTTTAGAAAACTTGAAAACACAAAAGAGCACATCGAAAAGGATTCTTAGAGGTATGTTGTCGAAAAATTTCGAAAACTTAAGCCAAATTTCAGCTCTAAAGGTTTGAGAGAGTGGAGTTCACGATCGATCGGATACGATCCAGGATAAACAAGTGAAAAATCCTCGATTGCTAACGTAATTCGTCACCCATGATATTAATAGGTAATCAAATGGTATACTCGTGAAATTATTCCCTAATTTCACTCGTCACCATTTGATTACACATACTTATATAATGATTATTACATTAGCATCAACTTAAAAAAGCTTTGTCACGAAACTTGTGAAAATTCAAACAGCAGGAACTACCACCAATTAATTGAGTGTGAACATAGAAAAATGAACGCTTAAAACATTAAAGGAAGGTACATCAAGGCAAATATAAAAGAAGTCACGGATGGACAAATTTGAAGAATATTAAAACGGATTGCAGTTGTGAACATTTGTTAGCCTAACAGTTTTTCCAAGTTCATTTTTGTTGTTTATAACGTCTTTTGTCCATTTTTACAACGTACTTCACTCTTTAGTAAGACCATGGGTCAAGTGCTCGCTTACCGGAGGATAAAAACAATAGAAAATTCTAAAACTGTCAGCCGAAAAATTGATCACGTTCGCTTACGGAAGGTGGTTGTTTACGAGAGGTTCCAGTATAAGGCTGTGACTGAGAACAATTTTTTGTGTTTTGGGGAAGGTCGTCGCTTATGGTAGGTGATCGCCTGCAGAAGGTGGTCACACGTGGAGGTTCGACTGTATATCATATTTAGTTAAGAGCATGTTAAGAACGTTTTTAGGTTCAAAGCGCCAAAAATAGGAACACTCAGCCTCAGCTCTCCAGCTCCAGACAAAATTAGACGTTCTTTCTTTTTCTTTTCTCTTTGAAAAATTAGCGTCATTTGAGTGACAGTGTTTCATCCAATATCTGACACGGAGAAGTGGGTTGAAAAAACCAGACATAGCCGAGTTTAAGGCCGACTTCGAGATGTATGGATATCGGATGAGTGAATCACTGAGAAGAGTGTTTAATATAGGCCTCAAAGTAAGGTTATTATTAGTTCTTTTTTTTATCAAATTAGAAGCTAAATTCGCAAAATCATATGATGATTAGTGTCTGATATCTACCGTAAATCCTCGATTACGCCCCCCTCTCTAACAAGCCCCCCTTTTCAGAGGAGGAAAGTTAATAAGCCCCCCCCCCCCTCTCTATTAATCCCCCCCTCCCCCTCCCCCTCCCCCTCCCCCTCCTCCTCCCCAATCCTTATTCTTCACAAAAAAAATTAACGATTAACGTGGACTGATCAGTTATGATTTATTCAGGCTGGAAGTTCATATTGTTTTTGGTCTTCGGCGGCAGGACCTCCAACTTCATATGCTTAACTTTCTCAATTTTGCGCTCTAGCTCTCCGTGGAGAATTGCCACCATTTTCTCGTCGTTAGACAAAGCAGCGTACGGCCCGGGAACCACAAGTCCGTCCTAGAGAAACCTTGCTCCTGTCGGTGAAGAGGAGTTTTCCAGAGATTTTCGTTTGTAAGTTGTGTACGACAAATCAATACAAGTAACCATTCTCATAAAAATTACCGAAGAATATGAGGCCAAAAGCGCATTTTTGAAGAATAAGAATTTTGTTTTTGTTACTTTTAGGCTGCCACAAGTGAATTAAATACTTTTGAATTTAATTGTACAACGCGTAAGTCTACTCTGTCTCATACCACGGTATTTTTGCTACAGGTGATGCGTTTCGCTAAATTAAATAAGCCCCCCTCTCTATTAAGCCCCTCCCTCAAAAGTGCTTGAAAAAAATAAGCCCCCCGGGGGGGCTTAATAGAGGATTTACGGTAAACTACAGTTACGTTGTGATCTCCTTTGTGTTCTTTCATTGAGGTCACTCACGTGACCAGCATCTACGCAAATTTATCGGAACAAAAGAACATTTTTACATAAGAAAAAAAGTTTAACTCCCACAGGATTGGTTTGGGACACCAACATGGCGGATGTGACGTCATAACACTAAATGATTTAGCTGACTTGTAAATAACAACAGCAACAACATAGCTGATTTGTCGTGTTTAACTATATAACTCAAACTGAATAAAAAGTAGCGACGAAAAGATACTTTAAACATTTACCCGGCTGACTTTGCACGAAATTTTATTTACATTTTACTATGTACAGGTTTTATATCTACAGTTTTCTATTTACAATGTTTCACTTGTTTCATTTCTATTTACAATGATCTAATAGACCTTTGTCGCGCGGCGGCCCTTTTGTCTCAGGAGATTTAAAAAGGTTTGGTTATGTACGGCTATCTTCGTTCTCTCTACGAGGCTAGCCATGCTAGATGGGAAGAAGGGCAGCGAGAGAGGGAGAGCCGGAGCCACGAGGTCTTCTTCCTTTCTCTCTTTCCATCACTCCCTGCTTCTGTAGCCTGTAGCCGGCCCACTTAACCATTTGTATAGTCCTAGCTCTATACAGAAGGTTTGAAGCGTCTGCGACGCCGCCAATGCTTCCGCCGCCGTGCGCTTTACGAACAGCTGTACGGAGACGACTAGGGACTAGTTGAAGGATTTCGAGCATGTCAAATAAATGCACAAAATTTCAGGATAGATACGTAAAGTCACAACCTCGACAGGGATTGATTGTTTGGTCCTGAGTTTGTTTTACTAACCTCTGAGATGCCGCTACACGTGGAAGAAACCAAAGGAAAGACGTTCACTAAATTTCAGTCACTGCAGTTGGACATGAAGGGGGAGGGGGGCTTGATCCGTCCATTTAGGAAGGGTGTGCTTCGCCAAGGAACCTTATACTGAATGACACCTATATTCAAAGGATGTGCGTTAGGCCTAAAAAGACATTGGAATCAACGAAAACAGTGACATAATAGTTCATAATTATTCGCAATTACTCCACCCCTTGACTACTAAGCCTCAATTATAGGTGTATGTCTTTGGATTTCGATGCGTGGCCGGGATGTAAACGGATTTCATCTGCAAAAAAACTGGGCCAACTTAAACTCCTGTGTTGTCAAAAATGATCATACTTAGTTTTAGAGATCCAAATATGACAAAAGTTGACTGAGAATACTTAAGCCCCGTGCAAACGGACGCAAATTTGTTCATTTGCACGTAGCTTTAGTTGTAATTTTTAAAGCAGCTTTGAACCAAAGATGTGGAGTCCCCACTACACAGCTCCTCAAAGGAAAAAAGGGCAGCGCAGAATTGTGCGAGCCAATCGTTTAAATTTCTCTTTTATACATGCATATTCAGTTTTTTTTTTTACTTAAACTGTTGCTTCAGTTTTAAACAGTAGTTTGTCCTGTGATTTAGCTAGTAAAGTTCAAACTGAAGAACTCTATCACAGAACCACAAAGGAGTATTCCCAGAAAGATGGACTGATAAAGGGGGGTAAGTGGACTAAAGGCTGCGTGGAGCCTGGGGCCCGTTTCTCCAAAGTCCAGACAACTTTTCGGGCCTGAAATCAAATATCCAAATCGAAATAGAAAGAATTCGAGCGCGGGTCCTGACTAGCAAAATACTCCATTTTGTTTCATTAACTGATAGTTTTATTATGTTAGATGCAAAACCGTTGAAAACTCTATCTTGCATGTAAACAACAACAGCTTCACAGGCCCGTTAAATATCGGGACTCTTGAAAAACCTGCCTCTGGCATGGCCTTTTCTGTATGTTTTTCGATGGTGTTGGGTCGGATTTGAAGAAGTTAAATTTGTTTTGGTCATTTACGCGATCCAGCAACATCCAACAAGTTGGACGAGTCCAGCTCCATGGCTGTATGATGATAGTCAATCATTAAGATAAATGGTAGACATTTGAATTAAGAGGGTATGGCTTTTTGGTTCAGTCTCGATAACATAAACACCTTTAACTTATTTGGCAAGCTGCAGCACTTAACGGTTAATCAGTAAACAATAAAGTCCTTCGCTGCTTTACATTGGTCAGCGGTGGTCTTTGCTCGGGCTCTACATCTTGGCGCACGCGCAGGTGGTTCGCGTTAGTATTGAGGAGGCCCGTATGTATGAACGTAGGATCAGTCGTCTAGTGCGCCAGGGTCGGGAAACTGTGCTTAGCCATAAAAGGAGCCCATAATCAGGTGGGAGAAACGTCCGTGTACTCGTGTTACGACGTTTTCAAATAAATAGATCACTCTATTTTAAGAACGGTTTTGGGGCGAATTTAGAATATATTTTTAGTCTCACAAACAGGTCGGCAAAACCCAAAATGGTATTTTTGAGCTTTAGTTTACCTTTTTCACATCTTATACCTCGATTGCGCTCACTGAGAGAGCGGAGGTTCCATTTACGCTAGAAAATGTGCTCTAAAGAGTATCTAACAAAAAAAAACGGTCTGTAAAAGCACTGTAACATAGAGCTACATAGGACCGCTCTGGGTCTTGTCTTGGGCTCTTGGCCTAGTATGAACGGGTTTTGACTGTACTTTCCCATTTTTTTTTTCTTAACACGTGAATCAGAAAATCTGATATACTCAGAGACTCAGTTTTTCGAACTCAACTGACCAGGAATATGACAAATCCGTATTTTGAAAACGACTAAGCTTTTATTCTAGCTGCTTTTAATAGTGGAACGATTTTGATTAAATTTTTCGGTTACCTGAATCGGCATTGATTAATAATAACTTATTATGATTCTACGGACCCCTGGTACTTAGGAAAATTAAGGAATGAAATTGTCTGATGAAACCACTATAAATACTATTAACAGCATAGATATTTTAATGCAACAATGTTTAAAATTCACTCATTCTTCAAAAAGAGTTTACGAGAGTTAATTACAATTTAGATCGCACGGCACTGGAAATGAAATTCAGATTGGATCCCTGAAAAGTTTCCAACGAGGTGACTTGAAAAGTTCTAGTAAAGCTTCTCCAGATTCTAGTTCCCGAAAACTTCTTTTTTGTCGTACAACACAAGACTATGAAAGATCGAGCTGGCTTTGAGCGGCCACAAGTTCCACGGCAGTATAATTCGACAACAAAAGAACAGGTATTGACAAACTCAGCAGTGCCTGGGCAGCGGTTACCTCCTCGGCGGTGTCCATTCTGCGCATTCGCTGTGCTGGCTTGTCTCGATTGGTTGACGCAATCGAGGGAAAATCCTCACCATTCTTCCTTTTCTTGACAGACGCAGAAAAGTCGCTACTGTATTCAGCGTTTCTCTTTCTCTTCACAGCTCTTCTCGCGCTATCACTGCTCGAACAGTGGCTTTGCGCGACCCTCCGTGTCAACTTTTCCTTCTCTGTAGGTGTCGATCTTTTCTGACAATTTCCCTCTATTTGCATATTTCTTTTGAGTTCGGCTCCTTTTTCAGCCGCTGTTCGAGGGATTTCTTCATCTTTCCTGAAACAAGGATGTCGGAACTTTTGCACCTTTGACAATCTTTCACTCAACACCTTTTCAAATCCCATTTTCACAAGTGCATCAACAAAACTGGGAAAGTCCTTAACGTTCGGTAACAGTTCTTGGTGCTTATTTTGCACAACGTCTCTTTCAAAAAGTACTGGACTTGTTATTAACACCGTACTTCCTCTATCGCACCATCTGATACAACGCCAGAATTCTCCAGAGTTGATAACAGCAGCGAGTGAGGAAAAGAATCCAAATTCAAAGTTCGATTTGCCATTCTTCTTCTCTTGACTTCTGTTTACGCCGTTAACCATATTGAAAAACTTGAACTCGATGAGTTTTTGCTTCAAATAGCTCAGCCAATTCTCAAGAACTGCTTTCAACAAGTTAGATCAAACTGACTGCTATTGTGATGAAACAATCGCCCCGGTATGCGCGCGCTTTTCATTGCTCGTGCAGTACAACGCGTAACTTCAAAGGCTCGTTTCCAGGAAGGAACCCCGTGAACTGCAGTCGTTTTGCCCGACAGCATTCGCCCTGACATAAGTCGATTCGCCCGATGGCATGCAACACTCTACAACACGCTTAACATTCCCATCAGAGTTGTTACTTTATCTACGCTTGGATTCCATTTGTGCAGTCACTGTCTTTTCACGCTTGTTCTTTGTCGGGCTAAAAGAACGACAAATACACATGGGGCGAATCAACTCAAAGCCAGGCGACCTGCCGTCGGGCGACTGGAACGACCGGATACCCGGCTGGTGTGGACTTGTGAAAGTTGTTTTACAGTTTGCGCTGTTCTCCGAGACCTTTCCGTCAACAGCGGCACGTAGAGGGAGACCCCGGGTATCCTGCGATCAACTGGCCTTCTTCCCCCCGGGTAATGAGCTCTTTATGGTTAGAAACGAGGTCCGCTTTTTCCTATAAGCGCGGCGAGAGTGCTTTTCATTTGCCCTTATTTTCACTTCCTTTTTTTAATCGGAGTGAAGGAGTGCGTACGCTGGGTGCCAGAGACTTACTTTTTACTGTTTTTGGTTTTCATTAGGGACTTTAAGATCCAACGACGCGGGCGACAGCGAGAACGTTTAAAATAAACAACAGGTTTAATAAGCAAAACAACAACTTCGCACGTGTATTACATTTCTTTCCCGTTTTTGCACGACTGCAACGTGAAAGTGCCTAATTTCGCGTTTTATGGAGGACGTAAACAAGCAACGACGAAATTTTACTTCTCTTTCTGAGCTTGAATATGGTCCCTTGAAATTCAGCTTCAGGAGGGTTCGCCTACAATTGACAAAGTAAGTGGGTAGGAAAACTCGCTATAAAGACTGAAAGAACGCAAATTCACTTTTTAAGCGACGTTCTTGTCGTCTTCGCGTCGTTGGATCTCAAACTCCCTATTATCTGACAATATAGCTCGCATCTTATCAGCTTTTAAGCAGACTACGCCAGTCAAGTATATTCAGACATGTTTAATCAAAATATTATAACACCACAATATTGAAATAAGCCTGTTTACAAAAATTTTATCTGCAAGAACATCAAGTTCTATCACTTTTTAACACAGCAGCAAATGCACCAAACATGGTGAAACCAGGACAACTTGGCCATATCATCTAAAAAAGTTAAAAAAAAAAAAAAAACAATAAAACCTGTCTCCTCCAAAGGTGTTAATTAAAAATTATTGTACAATTCATGGCCTCCAATCTGTATGGGTGGTTAGATATACCACTTAATTTTATCTACTTACATTACGCTTTACTACTGCAGTGTATGACACACATACTGATAGTCTTGAAAGTGTAGATGGCTGGAAACTATTTGTCTTCCATAAAGAGAAGGCGTTTTTTTCACATTTTACACACTTGGCAATTTACTGCCCCAGTTCCTGATCCACACACCATCTTACAAACACACATGGTTGGGTATATAGCTTTTTTTTTCTTTTTTCTCCTGAAACGATTTTGTTAACTACACAGTCACAAAATATTGACAGAAAAGAAAACAACAAACAAACAAAATAAACTACCTACCTAACTAATCACCTATATACACGCCCATCTTACAAACATGCATGTACATGTGTGTGTATATAGCTGATTCAATAAACTTTTCTTTGGGCATTGGTAATTGAGGATTAGTCATACAAAACTCACTGCAATGATTTGCTTCAGTGGCCCCCAAACAATATCTGCCAGTGAGCCCAAAGCAACTTTTACTGAATCTGCTATATTCATAAAATATCTTTGCACAAGTACAACACCTTTCCTTCATTCACACAAAATTTTGACAAACCTTGTAACTTATGCTAAACCAAGTTCTTCTGGAGTAGACAGACTCAACTCTTCTATAGTGGGCTTGAGTTCCTTCAGAATGTAGTTGTAAATCTCACTGTTTCCAGCACTTTTGGCTTTGACAGCTTCTAGAACCCTAACCGTCATGGGAAAGTCATCTAAGCGTCGACAAGCATGGAGCATTGCAATGAGGATCTTTGGTTCTGGAACCAAGTCTTTTCCATACAACTCATTTAATCCATTGCGCAACTCCCATGCATCAATGTCTGGTCTACAAAAATTAAAGAAAATTGAAGAAAAAAATTTACCTTCTTTTTCTAACCAGAAGCAATCTTTAAGAAGATTCAACACAACAGATTGACAACAGAGATTATAACAATGGTCTGACAGGTACACAATATTACAAAAACTTAAACAACACACAAATTTTATTTTTATTTTTCTAATTATTTTTCTTTTGTCCATTATAAATTACATTACAACTGTCCTTATAACTTGTTATCTGCTATTACAATGCAATATAATGGCAGGAGATCTCAGCAAGCTCATTTGAGCTTTTCCAGGAAGAAAACAGAAAATAAGATCTTTAATCCGGTAACTGAATATCCGCCAAGTGTACAAACATTGTACCGCTACTGCTGGCATTCTGTTTTTATTTGTCAGGTAGAATGGTTTTAAATCAATCTAACAGCCAAGTTAAGTGGACCAACAACCAAAAACAGACAGATGAATCAAACATTTTTGTGTAGGATGTGTCTATGAGCGGAATTAATTGTGCACGAGTGATCTTGCCTTTCAAAATATGCTTTCCATCTGGCATCAAATGCTTCATCAGACTCCTTTGGTTTGCTACTCATCTTACGCACAGCAACACCTGATGTTCAAAGTAAACAATACAAAGTTAATCAAGTCCTCTGCTCAAGCAGCTTCCCATGCAGGCATTTTTAGGAGAGCTGGTACTTCATTTCTCCCCACAAACGCCTGCTTAACCGAGAACAACATTCCTTTCCCAAGCTTAGCCAAACACATTGTGCCTTCCAAATTCTGGAAGGTTGGTTTTGATTGCAAGGTAACCCGATAATTACCTGATCTGCATGAAACACTGGGAAAGCTTTATGACCTCTAATAAATAATGTAAGACTCAGAGCCACAAAAGTAAGATTTAGTAAGGTTTTAGATACTCTGTGCACTGCATAACTTTAGCGAAGAAAAGAAAAGAAGGAAAAAGGTAACTCTAGAGTCACGTTTTTAGACCACCACGAGCTTATGAGTCATGTTTAGCCTGTCAACACTTTTTTTCAAAACTGTTGATTGGTCACTTACCAAGTGAATAAAATAATGGGAAGGGAATGTTGTTCTCGGTTGAGCAGGAGTTTGTGGAAAGGGACAAAATATGAGCTCCCCTAAAAATGCTGCATGAGGCTATTGCACAAAGTACAGATTTACAGTAACAACAGCTAAAAATTGGGATACAAGGTTGATGCTGTTGGCTGTAAAGGTCAGAACACACTGGGCAACATGACGCTGCAACACACTGTGGTGACAAACCATTCCTTGTGTACAGTTTGGATGACAAGTACATGTAGCAGCAATAAATCGAGACAAGTTGTCCAAGTGAAAAATTGCATTGTGTATTCTGGAGAATTACTGGGAAAATCTTTGTCTTGAAGATGAGCCACACAAATTCAAGATGATTTTGTGCCACTTGTGAAAATAACAAAATTCTGTTGTGAAGACAGAGATTATTTTTAACAAAAATCCTTCAGTATACATGAAGTGATTTGTCAATGTGATGAGTTGCAGGGTCATGTGACCTAGTGTATTCCTACCTTAAAAAAACATGAGGTGACAAAGGAGGTGGGGGGGGGGGGGGGGGGCAAATTCAAACTGGAAATCTTTTGAGGAACAAAATAGGTAGCCGACAGACCAGCTTAAACAATCAAGGCTTACAGTGTTGCTGCAAAGATGGGATCAAGTTTACTGAAATTTACTAAAATTTGGGCACAAATAACTCAGCCCTAATCATGTCCACATGTCAACTGAGAGAAACTTCAGAAAGCTCTGCACTTCTATATTATAATTGATAACCCTAGTTAAAAATAATATTACTGACAGGACTTTCTAGAACAGAACCAACCAGAACTGAAGAGATGCCTTTGAACAGGGCAATCATATCAGGTATTGATTAAAAAAACCTAACTGGGTGTATGATTTCAGGGCTGTCAACCCCTTAAGTCTTCAAATATTGAGAAATGGTGGATGATGTCATAATGCACAGCCCATGACATCATTTCTCCAAAAATGCACGAAAAAGATGAAGTTGGAATTGTAACATTTGACCTGATTGGTTTACTTGCCACCAGTCACGTTATCGCTTATCCCGGGAGGGGTACTCCCATACATTACCTATACAGGTATGTGCCACCCAACGGGGTCGCAATTTTAAAGCTCCTGATTTAGAACATGGTATCCATTTCAGAAGTGTTTTCTAGAACAGGATATAATATTTCAAATGCATGAAAGCTCCAGTTTTGTAAGCAGCCATTTGAAAATATTCAAGGAAAGATTGCTTTTAAAAATACGGTTCAATGCGTAGACAAGAAAACTGTTGTATTCTTGTTGCACCCTGTGTTTTAGCGTGTAGGGTGGGCGTATTTTGGCACGAGGCGCAAGCGCTGACTCCACCATCTTGGAAAAATAGGCGCACAGAAAATCACGCAGATTACGGCTTTACCTTCTGCTTAAAATTGCTGCTTATTATGAAGAAGCATTTTATTTGATGTGTAAGTCAAACAAATAAAGAAATATCTTTATTAAAAAAACAGGGCTATAGAACAGAGTATCATCAGTTTTAGGGTGATTTCTAGAATGGGGTACAAAAAAATGGCCCATTTCTAGAACAGGGTATCAATTTTAGGGGAAGTTCTTTTAGAATGGGGTGCCAATCTGGAGTCCCAGGCAGCACATACCCACCCAAAAAATACCCAAGTGCCCCCCCCAGTGCACTTGACCGTACACCGCCCGCCCGCTGCCCATCCATCCACACCACAGGGAAACCAGTGTTCAATCCTCATACTTTCTACCTAGTTTGGGAGCACAGGAAGACTGATATTGCACACATATATTGACATCAATGTTGTGATCAATTGACAGCTGTCAAAACAGGGTATCCGCTGACCAGTATCAACTGACCGTATTGAGGGCTCAGGTGTCGATCCATCGAGGTCGAGTATCTTTTTGAAGTTATCCGCTGACAAGTTACTAGTTTTCAAATGATCGCAGGCTCAAGTTTAATTTTTTTTAATTCATATGAAATATATTGGGTTTTTTATGTGCCGCACAATTAAAATTTTGATTTCAAACTGACCTCGGAAGCTAAAATTCAGCAACTTTTTACAGGCAGGGAAGACATGCCAGTTGCTTTTGACTTTTCTCACCAAGGTCACGCGTTGGTCACACTCTACGTCCAATTTTTATGCTGTGATTGGTCAAAATTTGACAGGTGAGTTCATGCGGAAAATTTATGCAGCATCTTGAAACCTGTTTACTTTGACGGCTGAAGCTGACAGAGTTTTGTGTCAACTTGTGATGTTTTTAACTGCCTTTTTCCACTGAATATACAAAATGAAATTCAGCTGCTATCAAGAGTCTTCTGTTATTCACGGCTAGTTTGTTTATTGGGTTTTTGGTTGAGAAATACGTTGCTTGTTAAAGTCGGAAATCCAATTTCGGATGGCATCAATTTCGTTTTTCACCTTGCTTGATGGGTGAGAGGGTTGAAAAGTCTGAAGCGATTCTAGCCTTACTTGATACTTTTCAGTGCATCTTGAATGGTAAGCCTGAGTAATTACCGTATTTGACGTTTGTTTTTTATATCTAATTTAATGAAGTAGAGCATAGTTTATGCGGCTATTTAGTTTATGCACGTTTTTAATTGTAAGATTTGAGGCAATGATCTGACCGAGTATCAGGTTTGACTATAAGCTTATAACACTTTAAAAAGCCTTTAGTCATTTTCTTACCGCGAATAAAATGAAAACGTTCCAAAGAATATTTCGTTATAATTTTGGCTGTAAAAGAAAACTTTGAGCGATTTACTTGCCTTGAGTTCATCTTTGAAAAAGCAAACACAGAGAAGCCAGCTTACAAAATAAAAAACATAAACAAGGATTTTTGGAGACAATTTAATACTTGTCTTCGTGAATGAAAATTGTTGTCTCTGTATATGTTTCACCGAATTATTGTCCTTTTATTGATTGTTGGTAGACTCTTTTGCAATAATTTTTATCGCTCTGCCATTTGTTTTCAGTCGCTCATGAACATCGCTTGCATACAGGAGTAGTCAAAATGCCACGCGTATCAAACGCTTTTGAAGATTACACATTGTCATAAAACTATTCAATAAAAAATAAACATAATAAATTCTTTATTATGTTGAAGCGTATAACTCTATTAATCATAATTTAAACAGTCGACTTTGGCGCTTGTCAAAAGTGAGAACCGGCTAGCCGTATAGCTGATTTTGGAAATTTTTTTAATGGTTTCACTAAAAGCCCACACGTGCTTCGATCGTCCTGAATATTGAGTGAGTGCAATTTGTATTGCAAAATTGTGAAATACTGCATTCTGTCCAAGGTCTGTATGATAAAAACAGCGCCTCATGGTACTGTTTCACGTCAGATGTGATGTATAAAAAGTATAAAAGGTTGGTTTACACGTCCCCAGACTTGTTGGCAAGATTTTGTAAAGTAAACTTGTCGAACGCAAAAAAAATTCCGCCTGATTTGTTTTCCAGGCCTAATCTACTGTGATCAAGAGTCCGCGCTCTTAAATGTGATCGAAGATGATTGCTATTTTTTGGGTGTACATATAAGGCTATCAACTCGATGCAAGATTAAGTTCACTCTTAGCTTGGACTGTTTGCAAATTACTGTTCTCTAAAATCACTTAACCTTTCCCTCAAAAGTCACATGAATGTGTTCTAAAGTTAACTGAATTGTGGAATTCAAGTTTATTGTTTGATTTAAATCATAAATTCGAGTTAATAGGAGCTTCGCTTTTAGCCCACACCGGAGTTTATAAGGAAACGTTCAAAATAAAATAGCTCAAACACTAAATATTTGTAATTTCATTGTCAGAGAGTCGTGTCTACAAGAAATGGGAAACTTTGGTGATTATTCTGGATATTTCAGACTGTAATCTGGAGACCGGGAAGTACGGGTGGCGTCTCCCAGATATTTAATATCCGGGAGAGATGACAGCGTTGCGATTTGAAAAAAACATTGTTGATTACTCACAGATTTTAACAGAACCTAGGCAAAACTTACCCAATGAGGTTGAAGAACCCCTTAAGTAGGGTGAAACTAATCTCCGAGCCGCGCAACGAAGCATTTTCACTTGAAACTTCTAACTACCACAAGACCGTTTTTTCTAAACTGAATATGGCGACCGGCAAAACTTACCCAAGAATCTTTGCGAGTCCATTCTCACCGCTAAAAGTTGAAACTGCAGGCGCAGAATTTATAATATGAGATTTCGATTCGTGCAAGCAGGCGCGTTGACCGCCTGTCAAGGTCTTTCTTGGCTTCTTTGAGAGTGAAAACATGCTTTGCTTGCGCAAGATGTAGGGGGAATACTTAGGAATTTCTTGCTCAAACTTAAATGAGCAACTCTGACGAGGAAAATGAGCTTGATGGCCAATGTGACGATGATGAAGTGAGTACAGTGTATTGCATTACTAATTTCTGCACGCCACTTCAATACCTTAGTATCGATTGGGATTACCTGTATTGCGACATTAATTGTACTTTAAAAACCTGTTTTGAGTCCGTATCGCTATAAAATACGTAACTACATACGTGGAATCTGAGGAGCTCTTCCCTGATCTTGATTGAAAATCATTTTTAAGAATTTTAAACTCTTTTTGCATATCACATCATAAAATATTCGAAGAAATGCATGCACTGTGATTGGTAAGATTGATTGCGTTTTATTTTCACAAAGCTTACCATCACCACCTCATGCAATCCTCCCCAATGAGAAGGAATGTGTGACAAAGCCATAAGAGTGTCTGGGTGGGAAGCGCCCATATGGTGGTCCCTTTCGGTTGATCCACCGCTTGGGAAACATTTTACCCTGGACAGCAATGGTAAACCGAAAGAAGTCACAGTTGACCATTTAAAGCCCACTATTAAAACTCGTTTAAGATCCTGTTGTCCAAGTTATCAGTGACTCCTCCGGGTAGAGCTATCACCAAGAGCCGGGGAAGGGGGATTTTCCCCGGCTACTATGAGCTTGAGACCCAGTTACTCTTATAGGAAACAACAGGAAAATAGAGCCAAAAGAAATACTTCCTAGCTGGACAATTCCCCTCTTACTTATTGCATATACCCAGCAACTTAAATTTTAAGCGACAGCTCTGTCTGGGCCTCCCAGTTTTCCATCATCAAGTTTCAACTCATTTTCTCCACTGCCCCCATCTTGAGAGCAAACTGGTACCCCCAATTTGTTTGCACCAAACAGAACTCCAGCTGCTCTCACCACGACCCATGCGGGCTATGCCATGCAAAGACCAGCCCACCTCTGATTATCTCACAGTCTGGTAGAGGGTACTGTAGTGCTCCAAACACTCTTGTGTGACAATTTATTGCATTCATAATATACAGTATGCTTAGAGTGGGGATTTAGCTTTTTTTCCCTCCATTGTGAACACATGCCATTTCTTAACAGCAAAATTACTAAATTGTTCAATTTGAAATTAAAGGAGTTGTAAGTTTTAGTATCTGTTTCTTTTTCATGCTAAATAAGCATGAGAACACCATGATTTACACCTGAAAATCTGGATGGTTTGTTACTAAACAAGGTCACTTCCAGTCTGACATCTTGTCAATGGCTAAGGCATTGAGCGCTCAACTGTAAAATGACCTATTGATATCAAAATTTTGGAATTGCAAGAGACACTGGTACTGTCATATATGGGTTAAAGCCTATATAGGTACATGTATGTGCTGCTATGAAGGGTATGGTTGAATTTAACATGACTTCATTTTGAACTACAGTGTATGTGTACTTGTATGATTTTGCCAGGCCACTGATCCTTGTTGCCAGACTTGTATTAGCTAGTGGCACCTGTTGGTCCAGTCCTATGCCAATAAAATTGTACATGTACGCTATGACTAATGGATTTTTTCTTAAGGTTTATTTCTTACTACAAGTCTTGTTATGTTCCCCTTAGAAAGATGTCCAGTGGTCATCCTTCAAGGAATACAATCACCTGAGTGCACTTGGGATAAATCTAAATCATGATGCCGTTAAGTCAGTGATTGAGGACGCTTTTGCGGCTATTGATCAAGAAAAAGGGAAGCATGTAGAACTGAAACAATTTTCTTTGCAAGAACATGTGCCAGGGTTGTTTTTACTTCTTTATGGCAGTGAAAGTTGCTGTAGTGGAAGTATTTCACATGAAAATACCTGCAGCCAAACCATGACAGCTGAATGCATAGCGAAAAGAGAGGGTGCCATTTACAAATGGAAAGGACTTCTTCAAAGCTTGTTTGAAACGAAACATGTTAGACTGAGTGAATTGAAATGGAGACAAAACTTTTTTGATGTCCTTTCCTTGAATCCAGTGGGGGATAAAAAATTGTTGGTTTCAAGCAAGAAACTTTCTTCAGTGTCTGACATATTAGGTGGCAATAGTGTTGATCAACCTGACCCGATATACAGCAACTTTGGAAGGCTTAAGAATGGCTTTTATGTTTCTTCAAAGGGTGTGGTGTTTTCCAGTGAAACTGAGGTTAGTATAATAAACTTTAGTTTAGGCATTTGCATTACAACAAAAAAAAGAGTTTGGCAGGTGCAAAAAAGTTGAAAATTTTGTAGTTACCAAGTTTTTGTTTTTGTAACCTTGTTTGCACCTGAGATATGCAAAAGTTTTTGTGTAACCAAAAATGTCAATTTAAGGAAATTTAATTGATTGTGTTGTCAAATCAAGAAGCAAAGGATTTTGTCACCTGACAAAAAATTGTAGGCCTGTAAATATTCTTGATGGCATTTTTGAAGTTTGGTGACACTTTAGAAAATTTTGGTACAGTGTAGGTGAAAAAGATTGTTCACACCAGAAATGGCTTCCTGTTGATAGATTTTATGTAGTGTAAACAGGGCCTTATACTGTTACCTGTTATAATGTGTGGACACCCAACATGACGCTTGCTTGCTAGTGCCCACTGCTTGACACAGGTTTATGTTAGATTGATTAGGGTTAAAGAAAATTGTGGAAAGAAAAGTTTGTAGCCTGTGAATACAGCTTTCTCTTGTTGCTGTTTTGCTTCGCAAGAGGCATCAACATTTTGGCTTTAAGAATTATGAAATGAGTGCTTCTTATTAGAAACATTATTGTACAATAATTTTGTACATGTGCATTGGATCTGTTACCTTTCGTCCTTTGTCTGCCAATGCAGGCCCGCAGCTAAGTTTTTTATGGGAAGGTGTGATCCAACGGCGAGATGGACCAAACGAGGCCCGGAGGCACAAGTGCCTTTGGGGGGGTTAGGTTATTTGAGACTGCATTTTGAACGTTTGAAGGTAGTAGGAAAAGAAAACAGCAGCTAATAGCGTACAACATGAATATTCTGCAAAATTTTTAAACTCAAAAGTTGATCTCTTGGCAAAGAGACTACTTTGTGTATGATTGTATTTTAAAATTTGAGAATGACAATCACAATGTCACTGTTTAAAAAGAAGAAATAGAAACAAGGTATTCAATCTGATTATTCACTAGGTTTGCTGCTGATCATCATGGTCTTTCATATGGTGGCCCAGAAGGGTCACACATGCAAATTAAAAATGTTGCTGCAAACTAAAAATTTTACCTGCAAACTGTTTGCAAAATAGGACATGCAAATTACAAATTGTACATGCAAACTAAAAATATTACCTGCAAATTAAATATAGTACATGCAAACTAAAAATTGTGCTGCAAATTAAAAATGAAAAGTCCTGCGCACGCAGTATGAGTGACGAAGACCTGGTCCGAGCCGTGTGACCTGGCCTTACAGCTGTTGGCCCATTCATGTTTTATGTTTGTAATATTTTTAGTTTGCATGTACAATTTTTAATTTGCATGTCCTATTTTTAATTTGCAGCAACATTTTAATTTGCAGGTAAAATTTTTAGTTTGCAGCAACATTTTTAATTTGCATGTGTGACCCTTCTGGGCCACCGTACTTTCAGTAGTGTGCTAAGCAGCAAACAGATCAATGTCTGTTAGATAGTACATGCACGTCATGTTTCTCTAGTAACATGAAACTAGTGAAATGTGTGACCTAATGAGAGCACCCTGATGCTATGTTAAAGACTGTTCAACTGTCACAAAATTGAGAACCATATTGCTAATTCACTGTGTTTTAAATCGTTGGTCAACAAGAAAGTGGACCTCTAGAGCTTGTGGGGGGTTGCGAGTGCACCCATTGCATGTGTGATACAAAGTTTTTATAACACTAGCGGTACAGTCACGCATATCAATGACTCCATATTAGGAAGTAAATTTTGATTGGCTCTCCAAAAGACCCCATCATTGGAACAGACTTATACAATTCAGGGTTATATGCTTCTGGTTCTGCTGAAGCTTGTTCCCTAAAGAATACAAAACTCCCTCCTGGGGAAACGTCGTTAGTGGCAAATTGTAAGGAGCAAGCAGAGATATAGCTGTTTTCTCAGGCTATGATTGAGGGTGTACACAAAAGGAATTTTTCCCTTTTTGTGTGGTTAACCTGTCTTGTTATTTAATTTTAACTTGTGTCCTGACTCATATGTTTTAATATACATGTGCCATAATTTTACAGGTGTAATTGTAATAATGCTATGTTCAGTACAAGTAATGCATTGAATGGTGTAGCCCTTGCCCTTCAGTGGAAGGGGAAATACTTAATAACTAGTTAAAACAGTTGTTTCTATTAGATATACTTCCATTAAATAATGTCAGTTGCATAAGGAGCCATTGATTTTAACAGATGATGCAGTTTAATACAAAAATGGTTGAAATGGATGAAAAGCTTAAGTATGAACTGAGTGTGATCCAACATCAACATAACAAACTTAAGGTAATTAACTGGAATGACGTATAATAATTATGAATTTCCTTTAGTATTATGCACCTATCAATGTTAAGCCCCAGGGTGGGTGGGGGGGGGGGGGGGCGGGCAGACCCAGGGGAATTTGACATTTTAATGGCAGCCAGAGTCAAATTCCCCACCCCCAGGCACCTACTAAATGTCAATTTCCCGCCTCTGGGGTAACTTTTTCTAACAGAGTTAGGACGTAATAATTGACAGGTTGGAAACGATATGTCTTTTATAACCTCACATAGAATCAGAAACAGAAGGAACGAAGACTCTTCTATTTATAAACATTTGATCATACAATGAAAGAAGTGATGGTTCATATATACCGAAAAATAAAACAGATTTCCTCACCATTCTTTCACTCATGTTGTCTTGTTACTTTCAAGAAAAGCAGAGGTCATTTACCTCTGGTGACTTTTGGGTATTACCAAGATAGCGGGTCACTCATTTCCAGTTTCTCTCGGTCTTCCAAGATGGTGGCCTTGTCAAATTCCCGACCCAGGGGAAGGCATGCTCAGTCAATTTCCCGTGGGTAGCCCGCCCCTTCCCCCACCCTGGGGCTTAACATTGATAGGTGCATTAGGTGTACATGTATGGAGATCTGTTTAGTCCTGTTTAGAAAACTGAAGTTTCATGGCCTCTATGCCAGTATTTTCTACAATGAAAACAAGTGTGGCCTTTTTGGTGTATATTTTTCTCTGGATGTAAAACATGAGGTTTACAAAATGATGCTTTGGTGTGTGGAATAATAATATTATTGACCCCTGATCTGCCTGATTGAAAGACAGATTGTCCCTTTGATCATAAGCCAGCATAAAGCAAATTGAAAAATATTGCTTGGCAAATCTATCACTCGAACAAAAGAAACATACCGGTATACTCCATCATATTTGTCTTCATGTAGTGCAAAAAAATGTATGTATAGTTATTGTTCAGGGCCCAGTTGTTCAAAGGCTGATTTATAGTTTAAATTTAACCCAGGTTTCTTTTTCTCTGGTTCAAAAGCATTTTCTCGCATAATTTTCTCTGTTATGTTTAAGAGCATCCAGTCATCAACTTGTTGACAAAAAGAATTAAACTGAATTTACTTTTTAAGCTTTATTCATACCTAAATTCAAATTTTGAGCTAACCCTGGGTTATCTTAACCCAGCTTTGAACAACCCAGCCCAGCAGTATAAATTTACCTAAAGCTACACATAGGCTATCAAGAAGCGCTTTCCACCAGTGTTGTGGATAAATTGTCATATTGATTTGTCATCTCAATACATTCAGGTTATGCCTGTCTGACACATTAAATTTTTATTGACTTTGTGTAAATTAAAGTGTCGCAGTCTGACAGTTGGTTTAAATAATAAATTATTAAAATTATGCAAAGTAATAAGTAGGGGTTATCTTTTTGTGGAATTTCACATTTTTTATTTTTAGTGATAATAACAATCTAACAGCAATCATTGGCATAATCTTTGTAGATAACAGAAAATTGCTTCATGCCTGTATTATTATTTTTATATATATATCAAGAATTTTCTTTTTTAAACTCTTATCATACTCTACTCTGTTCTGATGAACAATAACTACATGTAGATTTAATGAAATTTTTTGACCCTTTCTTTGTTGGTTTGAATCAAATAGAAAAATAGTGCTATTTTGTTGGAGCATTATTCTAATTATTCTGATCTGTGAAACCTTTTGAAAAACCTTGTGGTAGAAATTATTCTAAAATTTTTTGAGAACATCTTCAATTCATAATTGATGATAAAATTAACTGTCAAGAATTGTCACTTAAAGTAATTTTAAATCCATCATTGTTGGTGGACCCATGTAAATTATTTTGTTAAAATTAATGAAACGTGTTGCCTCAATTCTATTAGTCTCTTCAGTTTCTATAAATATCCTAAAAGACTTTCAACAAACATCACATGATCTGTTATGGGTAAATGGCCCCCACCGACAGATAAGAAATTTTACCAAGGATATATTGTCCAAAAAGCAAAAGATAACAGGAAGAGATCCATTTCATCTGACAAAATAATAACATTGTTTTCTTCATATATTATCATCAGATGTTCTTGGTGGTTCATGACAAACCTAAAGAGCTGTATAAAAAAGGAGATTTAAAATGAGCTAACAGGAAAAACTGTGTTTGAGTTGGTGTGACAAGAAAGGAGTGAATTTGAATAAAAATTTATTTAAAGGTTTGCAGGTTGTGGACAGAAGTACCCAGGAAAAAATCTTTCACAAAGCAAAATGTCATCACTAATGGTAGGCATTTTTCATTACATGTACATGTAGTTATTTGATTTTTCTTTTCTTTTGATATGATTTTTTTTGTCCCAGAGAGGATTACTGTTCCAGCTTCTCAAATACTAAACGTGGAATTTTTTGTTAATACGAAGCAATGTTTAGATAGTAGCAATGCCAAGTAAATATTATTTACTTTCTAGCTGCATTAGACTGTTTTTGTTATTTAGAAAAACAATGAATATACAGCTGAGTTATCTGTTAAAATTTAACATCCACCAGATAAGGTGCATTCTGAATTCAGACAGAGGTAAAGCACTTTATTATTTTTCATGCTTGTTAATTGCACTGCAAGGTGAAAGTGATGATAGATTTTTGTATTGACAATAATTATAAATAACATCATTTATTTAAGAGTGATAAAGAATGGTATTATTTGCATTAAACAAAAATTCTTCTGTCTTCTTCTTCTGTTAATAACACCAAGAATAATATTTTATTAAATGTATGACACTGTTAAAATTAAAAGTATAGTTTATGTCATTTAGCCGTCAGCAGAGCTGTCATTATTGTATTGATTAAGAGGTTGGGGCCCTACTATGAACATAAGTCCCATCAATTTTTGTATAGGAAATATAAGAAAATGGAACCAAATAATTAAATCTCTTGCTGTGTGATTCCCTGCCAACCTTGTTGTAATTACCCAGTAACTTGAAATCCTAGTGACAGCCATGCATTGCATACTGTATACGAATTATTGTCAGCAAGGCAGATAGTTATTTTTTAATCTCAGTTGTAATTTTGCTCAGCACTATGACAGATACTCCTTTTAACCCATTCACCCCTGAGCCGCCCATAACCGCCCTTATGGATCCACGTGCTTTCCACCGCTTGTGACCTCATCAGTTTTAATGGTCAAGGACACTTTTGTCCGCTAACTTGTGCAGGGTGAAGAGATCTTTCAAACCATACCAGAATGAGCACAGTTCAGTCAAGGGCACTGGAGAAAAGGAAAAAAAACATGTAACATTAACCAGAAAATTTCCATGAAAATCTTATTCCATTACCCACCTACAGTACCTTACCTTTCCTTTCATCAAATCCTAAGATCCTAAAAGCTTTCCCAAAAACTTTTCCCACCAAAATGAAGCCTACTAAAATGCCCAGCAAGAGAAAAAAACAAGGCAAGAAAAGCAAAAAAAGAAGGGGAGGAGAGAAAGCAAAAGTTAAAAGTCAAGATTGCTCGAAAGTTTGCTTTCTGTGTATGCTCGAACTTCAAAAGCCAATATTTTTCATCTGGATCAGAAGGCCATCGAGTGTATGACCTGCTAACGGTTTGTTATAGCACGACAGTGACCAGAAAACCACTTGACTAGCTTCAAAACACGTTTTTCGGTAAAATCTCCAGGGGCGAATGGGTTAAACCCAAATGATTGGGCATACAGCCTAATTATTGCCACCCCTATGTGTATTCATTTGTCAACTTCTGTAAAACAACTCTGTGACTGTTGAATGTTGTAGAAAGTTAAGAAAATATTGATTGTCCGTTGCTAGTCTTAGCAAAAATATCCAGGGGGCTTTAAAGCGGACTGAAAAAAGCATTTCAAAACAAGCAATGCTGATCAAAACACTTTTTGAATTTACTCACACTTTTAAGCTTTAAAGTGTCATAAAAATCAAATTTAATTCAGTACAACCAGGTTTAAAGAAAGTCAGCTTTACTGCTTACATTTGGCTGTTAGCTGTAGCTAACATGTAGTAGCTCAAAAGTCATTTTACCTAGTTGCAAAAACTTTTTGATGAGTATGCATGCATGTTTGATTACACAGTACTTTTGTAGTTTGAATTCTTTGAAAAAACGTCACTTGCCCATTGGGCAAGTTGACAAGCGAATTCACCGCCTGATATCAAAATCCACTAGCCCCAGACTATCCGACACTGCTTTTTTTCCTCAGTGTACAAGCAATAGGGGGTCTTATAATTGGATGTATTTTTTGTGTAAAATAATAAAGGTACTGTACTGTGTGCAATCAAGCTTTATAGTGTAAATTTTGTACCCTCCTTTTATATTCTTCTGTCTCTTTTTTCTTCCTTGATATTTTGTTCAAAATGCAATGTTATGTTAAACTAGTAATTGGCAATAAATTCATTTTTCATGGCATTCAAATTTGTTTTGAATTTTTCATTTGGGTTAAAATTGTCATGGGAACAAGTTTGCAATCAAAGGGCTCTTGAACTTAGCAAGTTGACATATGTAATCTTAGCTCTACAACTCACCAACAGGAATTAGAATGTGGACAGCTTGAACAGCTGTGTACATACATAGTATTTCTGCTTCATTATTTTATATGTATGAAGAGTTTTTATGATTGCATTTATCTCCTGCAGATTTATGGTATGGATATTCATCTCTATTCAGATTGAAACATTTATATATTTTAATAATCCATTGTCTTATCCATTGGTGGATAGCTTGCATGTATAAAGCCTTCTTTCCATGGACATATTGTTTCTTGTTTATAACGTTCACATTAATACCACATGTCTTAAAGTTGGATTTTGATTTGGATGATTCCAGATATAATTTATAGAAATTAGCACAAGTTAGTTGTTTAATTTTTTTAGATTTAACATGTGGCAGTAATGGGAATATTTCTTTTTATTATTTTTCCACACATAAAAGGTATCCCCTTAGCTAATCTTGTCTGCATATGTACTGTATCTCTACTACTCTCTAGTTTAACATGCTGTGTATTAAGTATTTTGTCATGTTCACTAGATGAACCATAATTGTCTACACTGCAGGTGTAAGTCCATTTGTTTTTAAACATCGTTGTCAGTAATTTTGCCTTCATTGTTGTCGAAATTTGATAGAAAATGTTCCAAGCTCCCTTCTTTTAACTGTTACTGGGAGTCTTAAAGGCAGTACCATTCAGTTTGCAGGGGTGTAGCCAACTTTTCAACTCTTTTGTAAGCCTGGCTGACTTTGATATCGACATACCCTGAAAATTGCATGCATGACTAAGTATGACCTCACCAACACTTTTACTTCTCACCCCAACAATGGATAATTTATTACCAGGGGTAGAGTGATCAAACCAAAAGTTTGTAATCCTGGGCGTACAGGTCTTTGGGCTGGCTACGCCCCTGGTTTGAAGCACTGCTAAACTGTATGACACTGTTATGTGGTAGTCGATGGGATGGGTTCATTTAAAAATAGTTAAGATGTGCGATAGGGACAGGGGATAGGGGAAGTGAAATGCAAAATTTGGAGGTCAAGCTAGTTTACAGGCTATGTAGGCCCTGTTGGGGTTAAATTCCGACAATTAAGCCACATAGCCTTGAGAAGGCATCATGAAGATGGATCAAAAATGTGAGGAAAATAGCAAATACATTAGCAAAATTATGACAGTGACATGGCCTCCACTTCAATAGAAGAAATGGCTGATTTTAAAATTCGGTAGGGACATAACATGTCCCCCTAAAAGGGCCTATCTGAGGCTTGAGGATACATAAATTGTTTTAATTGATTATCCAGATCATTAGTTTACAAGTACTCCACACAATTATAAACCTGTCCAAGGTCATTTAGATGACACTGGCACAATGTGGTTATAAGTCACCGCTGAGAGGAGGCAGACCAACTGTCTCAGCAGAGATTTAGTCAAGCTGAAGGGTTTTAACCATGCAGAAACAAATCCAGCAAATGGCCAGGTCCCTTGCCTGACATCATGCTGGCCAAGCCCCTCTCCCCCTTCCCACCCCAAGCTCCTCTTAATTGTTGACAGTTGAAGTGATATTTTTAGATTATCTCCTTTTAAGAGTGGGTGAGAATCCCATCACTGGCCTTGAATGTCTTACTATTTTTGTAGGCCAAAGCCGAGGAAAAGAAGCTACTGTCTCAGAGGACAGAAAGTCATGAAGAATCAGATCACGATGAAGAGCTAAGAGAAAACTTGCAATTGAATAGAGAAAGTAATCCTAAAGATAAAGGAGAAAGGTAAGAAGTTAAGGTTAACAACCGAAGTTGGATCCAACTGGTAAAACACACAACTGATTAAATAATACCTTGATGGTGATACAGTTGAGCCTCTCCTTGCAGTCACCTCAACAGTAAAAGAAAACCTCTATTAAGGACGGTTCTTTTGGTCGCAAAGATACCAAACTCTGTGCAATCTCTACCCCCATGATACAAACACCCCTTTTAACAATTACAGACAGTTCTCTTTGTCCCAAAGACATCAAACTTCCCACATTCTCCACCTCAGTACAGATCACACCTCTGTTTAATTTGTAGACACTAATATTAATTAACAATTATTGCCTTTGTACCCCTGGTGCTTTAAGGAATTTTGACTGTACTTCTTTAGGGCAGTTTTTCTTTTTGCGTATCCTGAAAATGTACCCAAAGCCATGCACTATTAGTACTCTCCCCCAAGTAATCCCGGTTCCACTCCTTTCACCAAACTGGCACCCCCACTCAACTTAGCGATATCCTCCATTCTCCCTCACTTTCTCAAAATAGTGCAGATTATAACAAAGAAAAACTTCTCTTTCATGTCACAATTTTTTAAACTTTGTCTATGCTATTTACCATATTTTTTAGATAAGAGAAAGTATGGGGTTTCTTCATTCTACAAATTGTGAACTGAGTTCCAGTTATATCACTATAATATGTACTTGCCAGATTCTATAATGTGCAAAAATTAATAATGTTATGTGTGTTCCCCTTGATAACAAACAAATAAAATAGGCCCCTCTATTGGCCAAAATTTAAAGTAGTGAGGGAAACTATACAGTCTGTATCACATGCATTTGTGCAGGGTTATTCCATCAAGCTTCTCTGTTGTCTTGTTTTTACATGAAAAAAACCTAACCTAAGTGTTCCCCTCAATAATAAACAAATTAGGCCCCTGTTTTGGCTAAAATTTAAAATAGTCGGAAAAATACAGACTGTATTAAATTAATGTTATTCCATCAAGCTTCTCATTCGTCTTGTTTTGTACATGTATTTATGCTAGGATTCAATATTGATTATATTTCCATGTGGTTTGTCTCAGAAAATCTGGTTTATTTGCATCACTGACGGCTTCTTTGAGTGCAGCAAAATCTGGAATTCAAGGATTTTTGGAAAAGTAAGTCATCATGTGGTGGTAGAGAAGGAAATAAACAAGTCTCAAGGGAGGAGCTGAAAGCTCACAATTGTGGTTACTATAATTTATTACCCAAGATGTACTAAAGTGTGCCCATTTTGCTTTAACCCATTCGCTCCTGGAGATTTTGCCAAAAAACGTGTTTTGAAGCTAGTCAAGTGGTTTTCTGGTCACTGTCATGCTATAAAGAGCTAAAACTTACCACAAACCCGTTTACCGGTCGTACTCTTCACGGCCTTCTGATCCAGATGCAAAATATCAGCTTGCGAAGGTCGGGCATGTGCAGAAAGCAAAATTTCGACATAGTTTTTGGGTTTAAAAGTGACACAGCAGTCTTGACTTTTACCTTTCCCTTTCTCTCCTCCCCTCGTTTTTCGCTTTTCTTGCTCAATTTTTTTTTTTCTCTTGCTGGGCATTTAGTAGGCTTCGTTTTGATGGGAAGGGTTTTTAGGAAAGCTTTTAGGATCTTAGGATTAGGTGAAAGGAAAGGTAGGTGGGTAATGGAACAAGATTTTCATGGAGATTTACAGGTCAATCTTGCATGGTTTTTTGCCGTTTTCTCCGGTATCCTTGACTGAATTGTGCCCATTCTGGTATGGTTTGAAAGACCTCTTCACTCTGCCCAAGTTAGCGGACAAAGTTGGCCTTGACCATTAAAACTGATGATGTCACGAGGGTTAGAAAGGACGTGGATCCGCACGGGCGGTTCAGGGGCGAATGGGTTAAGGTGTGTGATAATCCATGCACTCTCACACAGGCAATTAAAGCTAAGATGTTATTTTGTTCTGCTCCAACATGCTCCCCACCCCCTTTCTCTTTAAAAATTCCAATTTCTTTTAATTTATATAAGCTTTTCAGTATTTTATGTAATGTATGAATACCATTGTTTCAATGAATTGGCTCAACCATTAATGCTAGTGGTTAACATACAAAATAAACAGTTTGTAGATTGACTTTTTAATTGTGAATCCATTCTATAGTTTATTTCAAAATGCTGTGTTTGTGTTACAACTTTAGTGACAATTTTTTGTGGTGTAATCTAAGTGCAACCGTGTGTGCCAAACTTTCCCTTAAATGTTAACATGGGTTTCTAATAAAATAATATCCATACAAAATAATGCATCTGTCCCCAACAAATACACTTTGAACCTTGTTATCAACGTAGACTCTTTATGAAAACCATCATTATTATTTTGTTGTTTTAGGTCTTCACCAAAACAACATAGATGTTCACCTCGTCCAGTATCCTTGGGTGATAATGATGACAGTGAAGATGAAACAGGAAAGTTGACACAAAGACCAAACTCGAAAGTTTCAACAGTGGATGGTATTGATAATCATGATGAGTTTACAAGGTACACCTGCTTTAGAATGAATATTAATTAGATTTTTAGCCTGTTTACAGCCCCTCTATTTGCTCTTCAAAGTCCATCGAGCGTGCGTGGTAGAAAATGAAAACTGCAGGGGATTTATTGACCGCCAGCACGAGGGGTTAGTAAAAGTAAAACAACGTCTGTCTATAGGTGTGCCCCAGGGGTCTGTCTTGGGATCTTTATTGTTCATAATGTACATTAACGATCTACCGACGGTAACAAAGTACTGTAAAGTCCATCTTTACGCTGACGACACCCTGTTGTTTTTTGAAAGCATTTCTGTGCAAGCTATTGAGGCTGCTCTGTCCCAAGACCTCGACCACGTTGTCGGATGGTTGAACCAAAACTATCTCATGTTAAATCACTCGAAGACCAAAGTTATGCTTATGGGAACCCATCAAAAACTGAGCTCAGTCCAGTCATTCACAGTCAGTGTTAATGACAAAGATCTTGAAAGGGTATACAAATTTAAATATCTGGGCGTGATTCTGGACCCATGCCTAACTTGGAACGATGACATTGAGCATATCGGTAATAAGATCTCGTCCCGCCTTGGAATGCTACGTAGAGCACGGAAAGTCATCCCAAAAGAAGCTTGCATCACTCTGTTAATGCTATGGTTCTACCATTATTCGATTATTGTTGCGTTGTGTGGGATGGTTGCGGTCAGGGAAATAAGAACTACCTTGACCGTCTTCTCAAGTGAGCTGCGGGAATAATTGCGGGTCGCAAGGCTACCGATACTGATATACAGCAAACATTGAAATGGCCATCCCTACAATGCCGCAGAGAATACCAGAAGTGCATACAGGTCTATAAGTGTATCAATGGCTTGGCTCCTGTTTATCTATTAGACGACTTCCACTCCTCGGAGCAGATCCATAACTACGACTGTGTGTCACACTAGGAACAAAGACCTTATCCGCCTGCCCCTTGCCAGGACTACTAAATTTCAAACATCTTTTAAGTACAATGCCGCCAAATCCTGGAACACTCTTCCTCGTAACTTACGCCATGATCAGTCTCTCACTAGTTTTAAACTGAAAGTCAAGAAATATCTAAATCATTTTAGTTAGTTTTCCACCTTCATGAGCTCTTCGAATGACTTTTTGCTTTTATTTCTATATTTTATTATTTATTCGTTTTCTTTTGCACAGATCTCCATTTAAACCAGCTATGCTGAACTGGAATTTCTGTATAATAGCAAAAAGCGCTGACTTGTTAGCGGCAAAAAAGGATTTTTTATCTTGCTAAAGTTGTTTTGTCTCGATATTTTTGATCAACTAGTTGGATTTTACTAAAACAATTATTCCTCTTGCCCTTATGGCCTCTGAGTCAATAGCTCATGAGGCCAAAGGCCTCATGGGCTATTGACTCAGAGCCCATTCAGGCTCAAGGAATAATTGTTAAATAGAGTTTCTCTGAATGTGTCGGACGTAAAGAGATTTCAAAGTGTAGTTGTCAACCATAGAGTCACCTCTCTACTGCAACGACCTGCCCCCTCCCTGGGAAGGGGTACTCAAAAAAAATTTGTACAGAGAGGCTCTGAGGTCCAACCCCTTCCCTTTTTAAATACCATTTTTGACTGAAAAGGTAACCTTTTATTGACAAATGGTACCCCTTTCACATACTAGTTTAGAATGCCACATCCCTTTGTCATCCCCTGTAAATGCACCATCTTTTAAATATCTTTAAATCACTAAACCAGGAAGTTTTCCTGTCTTTTTCACAGCCATATAAAATGCACTTATTTTCCTTTAGGTCCTTTTTACAGACTGCATTGACAGATTCCCCTAGCCTTTCGTATTATTGATCTTCATTCTTAAGTGAATTGCTTACCCTTCATACACTGTATACCTGAATCCTGAAAACTGTACCCTGCGTCCGTATTTAGGGCATTACAGGGAGAACCCCCCCCCCCCCCCCTCAGACCTAGCCCCACCCATTAAAACTTAGGACAGCACTACAGTAGAACCTTGATTCAATGAACCTCTATATAATGAAGTCCTTGATAAAACGAATGATTTTCTGTACCCCAATAATAGTAAAGTATATGAAAAAGGACCTTGATATAACAAAACCTCTTTTTAGGGAAAATAATTTTGTCAATCCCTTCACCCTTCGTTAAATTGAGGTTCCACTGTATCTACTGGTTAAGCCACTATACAGTAGATACCTTTTAGCACTATATCTACCTTTAGAACAAGTTGGTTTGTAAAAACTTCAAAAAAATCACCTCATTTAATACTTGACGGCCACACGTTTTAGCACATGAACATGACAGTAGAGATAGTAAAAGAAAATTCTTGTTACAGTTTGAAAAAGTCCCCAATTGGATCT
Source organism: Porites divaricata (assembly GCA_038088405.1). Taxonomy (NCBI): domain Eukaryota; kingdom Metazoa; phylum Cnidaria; class Anthozoa; order Scleractinia; family Poritidae; genus Porites; species Porites divaricata. Next base: position 25,096,297 of record JBBMOI010000003.1, on the reverse strand, counting down.
ATATAGCAGGTGTAGAAAATAAATTTTTGTGTTTTTGTTGCCTTATCACATCCCTTCCCATACATATTAAATAGCCACTGTGTTGAAAGTCCTTTACAGTATACAATTTTTTTGCATTATTTTGTTTCAGGGAAATGCAGGCAAAAGGAGGCTTAATGTATGAGAGTGCCAACAAGACTATTCAGCATCTGTCCCATGATGCCCTGCCACCTCCACTCTCTCTTGAAGCACTCCAAGCTGCGGATCAACCCAAAGAATAGAGCAAATTAAAGTAATTAATACAGCATAAAAATATAGAGTGAAGGCCAGAGAGGGAGCAGTCATACAGCTGTATGCTATAAACAATTAATAATAATGATGTAAAATAAAGTGGGAATGTAGTCTACATGTTTACGTAATTGTACCTTGTGGAAAGTCAACAGGGACCGTAAGCATCAAGAGAGCTGACATCCCGGACGTCAAAATGGCAACCAGAAGTTTGATTTTTCTCTCTTTCAGTGCTGACTCAACAAATTCATGGAGTCAAAACAAAGGCATTCAGATTTGTTGTGTGACAGAAGAGATCCATTCAGTGAGACATTGAACTTCCAGTTGCTGTTCATGACGTCCAGGGCATCAGTGTTCTCATTACTTAAAGCTCACTATTTACCAATTTGTGGGGGAAGGCAAGGTCGTTTTGACAGATTGTAGTGGACAGATGTGTATGAATGAGCTGGAAGAAGATAATCATTGAGGATGATATTGCCTTAAAATCCATTCTTATCAATGATCTTCTACTTATTTATAACAAAACGTCCCCACAACAATGTGCTGCATAATAAGCATCATATCAAGGTGTTAACAATTGTAATTACGAGAACATTGTAATCCCAGTGCCAGACACTTAATTCAACTTGCAAGTGAAAAAATGCAGTGCACAGCCAAGAGTCTTTATGCTTTTTAAACACAAACTGTCTTTTGAAGGGCCACAAAAACTTCAAATTAGAAAGAGATTACAGGTGTTTCTTGGTGTTTCAGTAACCTGCATTCATTGGTTCACTTATGTAGTGGTGTGGCTATTGTTCAGTGCATGTCTTCTCAATCTTTTGTATTTGCGTCATTTGGTGTTTGAAGCCATCCACATAACCAAGAAACTAACTAGATTATAAAGTCACTCTTGCCTTTTGTACTGTTTATGAATTGAAAGTGAAGAATGATAATAATAATACTTTTTTAAAAAAAATTTTACCCCAACCACAACCCACACTACTTTTTTTGCCTTTACCTTTTGGTGAGAAGTGTTGTTTTCTTTTATTAAAATAGAGATACAGTGAAACTTCTTTTAAGCAGACACCTTCAGGACCTTCCCAAGTGTCCTCTTAGTAGCGGGTGTCCGCTTAATAGAGGTTGTAAAAATTGCACAATGTTTGTTAAGAATTAACATTCATCGGTTACCCTGTACTGTGATAAAGCTGCATGTTGTTAAAGAAGCCATCCAGAGTTCAAGTTCATTACCTTTCAATACCTACTGTAAGGTGGCTGAACACAGTTTTGCGGGCAGTCAGCGGTAACTTGCATGACGGAGCTTCTTTAAAATTAGACAAACAAACATGGCGGTGAAAAAGCAATGATACACAGAAGACGATTTCTCAAAATCTACTCATTAAAATTTTGTGATATTTGGCAGAATTTTTACTTTTATCATACTTTCAATAATAAGAACTGTAAAATGGAAGTTGAAGAGACGAATTTTGTGACACATTAAATAATAACAGTACAATCATAATATTATTGATTATCTAAAAACCCGTGTGTTAAAATTTGGTCAAATAAGTTTCAAATGGTAATGATTAATCATAGTACGCTGTGTGCAAGTTTATAGGAAAATCTAATGAGCGAATTTTATGTAAACTGAGCAAAAGTGAAATTTTAAGGTTGTATTCAATCGTTCATGTTGTCATGGAAACTACAAAAACATCACATTTTACCTGCTAGTCAAAATCTTTTATCAGTATATTTTTCACCTGCCAAGTTTCAGCTTGTGAGCTGTAACCTTTCTCTTGCCATGATTTGGCAAAGGACATATACTCACGAACTGCCAAAACTGTGTTCAGCCACCTTAATTTGTCTGTAAAATGCAAAAACATTAACTGACTTCAGTACATATTTCAAGGATGTAATCCAATACTACCATTGTCAATTCAGTCCGGTGTCTGCTTAATAGAGGTTTTTAACAATAGAAGTTAGCCAAATACAACTTATTTTAGTGTCCGCATCTGCTTAATAGAGGTGTCCACTGAATAGGAGTTTGTTATAAAGGGAAAATTTAATATAAGATGTTCATTTCGGGACCTGGCTTACTGTCCACTTAATAGAAGGTGTCCGCTTAATTGGGGGTTCGCTTAATAGAGGTTTCACTGTAATTGCAACCACTGGAAAATGAATATGTTCATTTAGTTAGTTAAATTATAAGAGCTTTTGGTGATGTTCAGAAGTGTCCACATTATAATGAAAAGTCAGATTGAATTCTATGATAATGCAATGTGAGAGAGGATGTTTTAAAAATAATATTATATATGTATGGTTGTAAATAGATAAATTTTCTTCTGTTATATTTCCTTCCTTTATCATTGTTTATTTGATAGATAACAAAACGAATAGATTTCTGTATTTTAGAAAATGTACATACTGCTAAATTAGTTCTTCAATACTGAAACAATACTAAAATAGGAAAGCTATTTAGCAAAGAATACATTTTGATGAAATTGATGTCAGTAGAGTTATTGATTGATGTGTATAATTAATTTATTATTTTATTTCAGAGATTTTAATAAAAGATTGTTTATTTTAGAAGTGGCAAGTTGTCATCTAAGAAACTTGATTATGTGTATGGTTCTATCTACCAATAATTTAATTTAATTTGATGACAATGGAAATGTTACAACTATTTTTTTTCCTTAGAATAATAAGTAAGTTGAATTTCTGAAAATTTTATTATCAAAGTGCTTCGATGTACAATATGCAGACCTGTTCCCAACTAGCTGGCACTTTGCAACGCTGGCATTGCATGACAGAGAGAGAGGTGCCAGAATTGCACTACTTCATTTTTCTTGTAAACAATAAATCCCTGCAGTTTGTATTTTCATATGCACATTCGATGATCTCAAGAGAAAGTAGAGGGTCTGTGAACAGGCTAGGATTCCAGGGGGTCCCAGTTCACCATAGGGTTTGTAGTTGATGACAGAAAAAGAGGTTTTAACCACTGTGTTACAATTCTCCAGAAAACTTTGTCGATCATTAGATGACTCTCACATGCAAAGTACAGAAAAGAATGTTGAAAAAATAGATGTCTATGCAGAGCCATCATTTTTGCTTAATTAAATTATCGTTTGGTACTGTTTCTTTAATATTGCTTTCATGGTTGCTTCAAGTCATAAGTGGGGAACTTGTTATTTTTCTTTTTTTACCAGAAATGCCCCACAAAAAACAGATGTTTCTTTCCAATATTAAGCATAGAAAGGACGAATTATTCCCGGCAATCTGCCATGATAGACTTCTCAAGCTTGTAGGTTTTAGATGTATAATCCAAATTCAGACCATTTAATATGTCCTCAAAGAAATTTTCCTTTCATCTTTTCATAAAATTAATATTATTAATAATAGGCATACATCGCATGTGGATAGGAAGACATTTGAAAGAAAGTGAGAAAGTTCTCCGGGTAACGTCACATGGTCTGAAATGAGACCATCCAATTTGGGGAACAATGGGACAACTGAGAGACCTTATAAAGCTGGTTAGCCTGTGCAAAAAGACCACCGTTTCACATTTCAGCTTCAAGCTGTTCAAGTTCCTGTTCTATCTCTTCTCTCCTGGACAGTTTCTCTAACTGAGTAGCTTCAGGGTTAACTAGTTCTCCAGAGTCAATCTTAGCTTGCAGTTCTTCGATCTGCCGTAATTTTTTCCGCAAATTTTTTAACCGTTTTACTTTTAAATCGTCCGGGTTACTCGTGTAAACCGTTCCTGCCGCGGTGCTGGCCACAGCATTCGAAAGTTGAACACTTTGAATTTTCTCTGTGACGCTCGAAACGTCACACTTCTGGTTATCACCTGCATCTTTCTTTTTGTTCTTTCTCTTTTTCTGATTTTTCGAGAGTGTTTGCTCTTCGTGAACTCCTGGAGGTAGTTTCGGAATACTATCTGCCCACTGTTTTCCTTTACTTTCGTATTTTGCCACTTCATCGGGTGGTACATAACCTTCCTTTACTCGCCGAGCTTTTCGCCATGAGCCGTCAGGCCGTCTTGAAGCCGGAATCCATGTTTCTTCAGAGCCAGTTGCATTGTCCGCCATTTTGAAGTTCCTCGCGATTTTCCTTAATACTTCGGGTCAAAATCGTTAAAGCTCGTGTACTCGGATATTGGCTCGGGAAGCCCAGAACCCTTTGCGTTGCGTAATCGTCATTCAAAATGGCGTCCGCAAGTGCCGGTATTAAGATGATGCAAATAGTTAGAAAACATGTCCCTAGTATACGATTTCCGAACAGAGCAATACCAAAAACTGAAGGCAAGTAACACTTTGGTTTTTTTTCTGAGTAGTCGATTAATTGCCGAATTTTAAAACGTTACTATATTTTCGACATCTCTAGCTGGGCCTTCATCACACTTGAAAATTCCTGAGATCTCTCCAACGTTAACAGCTATCAGTAGAGGGACATCAGTTCACAGATCTCCAACTGCGTCTGCTTTCAGTTCATCATTACAAGTTGAAGAAGTAAATAGCTATGCAAGTTTACCAGCCAGATACAGAAGAAGACCTCTGTCACAAGAAGAAATTGAATATATTGAGGTTTGTAGACTTGTTTTTCTTGGAGAATCAGCCAAACAACCCCTCTCCTCGTTACACAGAACTCCTTTACCAAGCTTGAAACCTTCCCTCAACTACCCGACCCAAGGAATTTTTCCCAGTGGTAACAATCAGGGCCTCAACGGTTGATGACATTATGGATGACAATTTGAAGCAATATCAATTATTCATCATTAATTTTGATATTGATAATCAATGGACAATGATCACTGAGGTTTTTGTGATTATTGATTGTCATTGATAATATTGAAAGGAAATTTTTTTTAATTATAATTTGTTAACCACACAAAATATACAGGGGATAATAAAATAAAAATAACTAATTTACAACTCCAATAGCTAACTACCTGCACGCAGAGTCTCCTTCGATCTTCCTAGATAAGTCGGGAAGAGGAAAGAGACTCTGCTCGCAGCCTGCACAATTCCTATTGAGCGTGCTCCAAATTCAAATGTAACTGAGCCTTGGGCGGCCTCGCTTTTAAGATGAGTTACTCATTAAATCTTGAAATTTGACACAACTATGTCATTTCCTCGATGTTTTGTACATGGCAGAAATTTGATTTTCAAAAAATTTCAAAATGCTGTCAACCCCAGGCAATTCTATTGTGGATTTGACCGGTGTTTTAAGATCTCCGAAAACTCCCGTGAAGAAGTCAACGTCGAAAACAAAAGACACAATTTGTCTGTTATGTGAAATTTGCCTAATCGGCGAACGATGTACATTCAATGTTCAGCAACACAGCGGCCTTCGTCAAAAGTTGGAATCCATTTTGGAGGAGACTGTCCACAGCAATGTTTATTCTAGCTGTGTATGTAGGCCTTGTGGCCGAAAGATCGAATCACTGAATAAGAAATATCCAGTCGTCATGGAGCAAATTCGAGAGCTTCGTGGAAAATATTATTTGGCTTGTCGAAAGACTACCATCACTTTGAAGCGGATGTCTAAGTTGCATCCCTTTTGTAGAGAATCTGCACTCTCCATATCGACCTTGCAGGCTTTAATCCCCATCGTCTCGCAGGAACTTATTTGATCGGCAATAAGGGAAGTTAGGGGAGAGATAACAACCATCACTGGTTCACATGGGAACTGGTTATCCGTTGATGCAAGTTCTCTTTTGACCGCAGGGCAGATTTGGTAAATCAGAGATTTTCTATGTCCAGTAGGAAGCGAGACAAACGTATCGTTGCCACAAAGAAAATTAAACAAAGACCTTGATTGTGGTTCCGTGATGGTAGAAATCTCTCCGATTTCAACTTTTGTGATAGCACATTTCCCGGCGTTTTCGAAGACTTTGTATGAAAGCGAAGCGGCTGCCATGTTTGTCGATCGATTGTAAACAATATCCTGTGGGTGCGGAAAAAGTCAGCGATTCTTACGATTAAGCATGCGCACCAGGTGAAAACCGGTATGACCGGTTTGAAACTGGACTGACTCATCCCATTTTTTGGATGATCGGCTGATCAAAGAAAGTGCAGGCCGCAAGCAGAGTCTCCTTCCTCTTCCTGACTTATGTAGGAAGATCGAAGGAGACTCTGCATGCAGGGTAATAGCTAACAAAACTCTAACAATACAAAAAATAAATAAATAAATGTAGTTCATTTACATGTAATACAACAAATAGGAATTACAATTAAAATATTGAAAAAATATTGAAAGGAATTGATTAATTGATAGTTTGACTAAAAATAGAAGGTAAAAATGCCTTTCATTATTTCCTAAGAGCCAGATTGTTGCTTTTCTAAAACCCAGACGTTGGTACAAGATTTCCGCACAACGCCATCAGAGGTATATAACCCTGAAGGGTATAACTCTGTTCCAGTGCTATGGTTTTTTTGAGAACCAGTTGAACTTTACTTCCTAATATGGAACTAATTATTACTATAATGACTGTTGGGCAAGTGGTTAAAAGGAAGCATTGAGCCAGCATTGTATTGCCATGTAAATGAATTGCTATTAAAAGAATATTACAGTTTTACAAAGCAGAATTCTACTTATACATTGTAGTCTTGACTTTCTATACCAGACAAGATAAAGTGGACTGATCACGATAAGCATCTTATGGGGTTAACTTGTTAACGAAAGCTTGTGTGCACTCAAAAGAGTACAAATATTTTAGCTCATGGTACTAAGGTTCATATCTTAATACTAAGCAATATACAAAGATCATTCAGTGATACGGAAAACTAATGGAGGTTATAATCAATGTTAATTGAAATCACAGCAGTGAATGGAAAAAGCTTGAAGTTCCAAAGTAATGCTGTATGTATATAAATAGCATTGGCAGGTTTCTGGTAAATCAGAATCACATATCGTATTACTCAGATATGGCTAAGCTCGTTGCATGTGCATTTATCATGGCATTGTGACCAGGCCTGACCGGGCAAATCAAGCAATAATACAGCGTAACAAAAAGTGTATAAATTATCACAAAGTACTGGTCTAATCCATTAGAAAAATAATACTGTACTTCAGTTTTTAGGGTGCATGAAAACTTGCTCGTTGATTGGTTAACAAGTTGATTGACCTTTAAGTTATTTACTGGTATTGCCAGGGATAATTGAGTGGGAAATGTTTAGAAGTTTGATATGTAGGACAATGGCATATACAATCCCTTTTGTTCTTCTGTTTGCTTGGGAGTAAGGCTGGTGGAGAGTTAATACTACCTGCCTGTCACCAACATTGCTATGCCATGTGTGTTGAGTTTGTTGTTGGTTCTCACACTTGCTGTGAAAGGTTTATCTCCAAGCAATCCAGTGTCCTTCTTTCCTCTAAAACCAAATTATATCTTGATCTGGATTGATAAATAAAGAACCACCTTGCAGATGCATTACACCTAAAATAATTTTTTTATTAATTAATGCTTGGGTTGCACATGGAGGTTGGGTGCCTAGGAACCTGGGGGCTTAAGCCGCTGACCCTTAACCTAGGTAGCAACAACACCCCAAAAGCCTGCCCTACCCACAACCCAGCCACGAGCCCTGCCGCCACAGCCCAAGCACTAGTCACACTGAATGGAGAGTTCAGTGGAGAAATAAGGACAATCATCATACTAATAATAATAGTGGATGAGGAGGGAGGGGGAAAAAATGCTGAGCAAGATGCCCTGAACACTATGCATTGTAAAATTACAAGCACATGTAAACCCGCACGCGTAAATAATAGCAACAGTAAACTGCTGACCCAGGGGGCACTGGAATTTGCCCTGCCACAGGCCTAGTACAGTATTAAATGCAAACAATGGCAAAATACACCGGAGCATAGGATAATTACCTGCCCTGGCAAAGCACATCAATAAAATGCCAAAAACACAAATGCCATGCCAATGCCAAGCTAACTATTGAACTTCTAGCTCCTTGTCGTTAAGTAAATTAAATATTAAGCGTATTTAACCTCATTTTATTTAATGTATCCAATGCATGTACCATAGTTATTCACCTATAAGCCAAGTGATTTTTAGAACAAATTAAACTGAGAACAGGTCAAATCTCGCCAAGATAGGTCGGCTTACAGCCGAGTATTTTCGCCCAAAAAAATTTACGGGTGCTTAACAGATTTGAAATTCAATGTTTATTCGACTATAAGCCGAGCTTATGAGAAACTGGCCAATCAGAAGCGGTCATTCCCATGGCTTGTGTAAGCATTGCAACACGATCTGGCAGATATCAGCTGATCGAAGCATTTCATTGTTTTAAAGAAATGGAAGCCTTGACTTCTCTGCTCTGAAAACCAGTCCAGTAGAGTTTGATCAAATTCAGGATACTTTGGCGAATAGTAGCCCATCGTCTTTCGCTTTGCTGACATTTTTAGCTCACCATTAAAGAGGTTTGCTTGATCTTTTCGCCAGCGACAAACCATCGATTCACTGATTCCGTAATCTCTAGCGATCTCGGAGTTGTTCTTGACGGCCTCTACTTCAGCACGACTTTTAGTTTGAATGCTAAGTTGTATGAAGAACGACGAGCTTTTGGCATGATGATCGATTACGATAACTTTGAAAGAGAGCAATTGTTTGAGACAGGATTCTGAACTCAGGTGAATGTTTTGTCATGTCATGGGTGGTTCTATTTATTTACTTTAAGCGTGTAAGCCCAGATCACATTAAATTCAACTTACGGTATCTGTGATTTGTCGTTGCTTTCAATTAAACGACCAATAACAAGTGAATAAATTGGACGTAATGAATATGTTTATTCATAACCTACTTTATGGTTGCATGTTTCCCGAGAGGGAAGCTTCTTTTGTTTTTGGTTTACTATGTTAATTCATCTCACTTAATGACACGCGTGGAGTACTTTGGAATTATTGGTTCTCGGCTTATAGCCAAATGTTTTGCATTTATTTTTCATTACAATCTAACAGCTGCTGATATGAAAAAGTTTAGGGTCTCGGCTTATAGGCGAGATCGGCATATAGGCAAATAACTACGGTAATTTGCTTGGTAAAAAGATTATAAGCTTTTGCAGAGTTCCTGGGCTGTTCACATTGTTGTTCATTGCCTAGTGAATGCGGTAAGCCACTTCTGATTCCAAAAGCCCTGATTCACTTTCAAAATGATGCACAAGTGCACAACCTGATGCCGAGTGCACAACCTTTCTTGTGGAAATGAGTTTTATTTGCATGAGAATGAAAAATCATCTCCATATCAAAGGCAGGGCACCTCACCTCCTTTTGATAGAGAGATCCAGGGGAACTCAGAAATGGCCTATTAACTCTCTCTATAGGCCATTTCCGAGTTCCAAAAAATCTCACTTTCAAAACGAGGCTAAGTGCGAAACCTTTGTTGTGAAAATGAGTTTTATTTGCATAATAATTGAAAATCATTTTCATATCAATGGCTTTGCACTTAGCCTCGTTTTGAAAGTGAGATTTTTTGGAACTCGGAAATGGCCTATTAAGGACACCTTAATGACGGGTACTACATCTTTGCCTTAGAGATGTCCGCATTGTAGAGATTGAACTAAAAGGAGTAAAGAAAGGCAGGGACCAATTCTAGGTGTCCATTCTAGCAAGGTGTGTCTCATAGAGGCATCCATTAAGAGAGAGATGGCTGTATACTAATGCCCTGAGGAAAACTCATTGAGAATGGCATTCATTTCAACTGGAACTCAGTTTTTGCTTTCCTTCATATAATTTCAGCGAGGTGGTCCAGATTAGACATGATGCCCCAGCCAGCTGGAATTATCTTTCTCCATGGCCTTGGAATTATTTGAGCTGTGGCCAGACGTTGCTGGAACACAAAATAATTCAAGGAAAAGGATCAATATTACTCCTTGACTTTGAAACTTTGACCAGTCAGTTTTGGATGAAGACAAATTTAACATAATAATGTGGACTGCAGTGAAAGGAGGTTAACTTTTATAAGAAAATAATGTTATTTACAGTTGTTGGCAGAGCCTGGAACTGAGTTATTTGCAACACATACACATTGGCATTTTTTACGCTTGAAACAATTATTAAAACAAGAAATATGAAGAAATTAAATCTGTCAATAGTTATAACTGATGATCAAGAACATAGCCATAGTAATAATATTACCTTGCCTTGTCTCTTCACACTCCGTTGTGTACAAGGTCTGGTTTCAGTTGTGATATTTTTTTAATTGGGATGGGACATTAACATGATGGATGGGACATTTCTCAACCTGGAAGGCCAAGTGTTACAATTCATTTGACCGTTCATCCAAACCTGTTGTAGACTGCGTAGCAGTCATTTCCGTTTCCTTTTAGGCCAAGCAGGGCAAGCGCGAAGAACACCAAAGGCAGAAAGGAGCAACAACAAAAATTGCTACATGTATGCAGGCTAAGCCTGCCAAGCATGGCTGAATGTACAGGAAACCAGGGTCCCAACTGGTATAGCTTCCAGAGCCATCAAGGTACACAAACTTCCCCATCACAAGAAAAAAATCTTCTTCAAAACTCAAGAAAGATGTGACTGAAATGAAAAAAATAATGGTAATTTGGTTGACTGTGTTATATTGATGTGTAACTCACCCAGGTTCTGTGGTTACCTTTGCTTAAATCTTTGAGGGGCTTCATTACGAATTTTTGGTTGGGACTGAAGTTTCCTTAGCTTATACTAATAGTATTACTTGTACTAACACGTTCTTTCCTCATTTTGCTACCTTATTCTAGACTAGGCTCCAAAATTCCTGCCCGGTTCTAGACTAACTATAAAGAAACATAAATTATTCATACATGTATTCACTATTTTAGAGAAAGGTCCTCTGATTTCTGTACCCTTTAACCAATAAAACTCCTCATGAACCAACCCTGTGAGAGCACTAGGCATTTAAGCCAAGGAAAAAGGCCCTTGAAAGATAGTTGCCATGTGTTTTAAAGTAATTCATTGAGTGAAATCAATATTGCATACAGTGGTAATCAGTATCAAGATATTTGGCATCACTATTCAGTATTGTCTGGCAATAACCTTTGTAACCTGCCTAGTTTGTAATTATTTGTCACATCAAACGTGATTAGGGACCGGTCATTATTTATGTGGGGAGGGGGGGAAATCATGGGGTGGGCCAGTCCTATTTTTTTTAGAGAAAAGGGGTGGGCCAAAAGAGAATTTCACAATGATTGGGGGTGGGTCATTGTGTGTTTTGTAAAGAGTCACACTCACTACAATTCATGTGGAAGATCTAAATAAATTCTAATGCAATGCTGGACATAAAATATAGCACAATTGGATGTCACATGTAGCAATCCAACCTAAGTGTCAATGAGATCCGTATGCTCTTTGCGAAGAAAAGAAAAGCAAGTTCAAGCCTTAGAAAATGTACATTGCTATGACTGGAAAACACTTGTAGAGAAGGGGGAGCTTGACACTCTAAAAGTCCCTGAGTTGGACAAATACATTGAGCATAATAAACTTAGCAAGAACGGAAAGAACATCGACAAAATCAAGTGAATCACAGTACACTATTATGAAACTTCAAAGGAATCTACATTTCCTTCAAGCATCAGTGTTGGTGAGGACAGTGATGAGAGTGACAGTGACAATGACCTTGTTTTGTGTGATGAAAGTGAAAGCGAAAGTGAATCAGATGATGACAGTCATACTGTAACAATACAAGAAGGCACATCAACAAGAAGTGGCCGCAGAGTAGGACACTGGTCCACAAGATATGCTGATTTCGTTCAGTGAACAGGAACTCGTTATAGAGGTATAGATTGAAGGGGGTTGGGGTTGGGTCACCTCTTATATAAAGTTATATGGGGGTGGGTCAAGAATTAACTAATGGGCTTAAACGGGTGGGTCACATTTTTTATTTCATGCTAAATGACCAATAGCTTTCTTTTGTCCAGTTTCTCCAACAGAAGCAACACTTGCAGTTCGTTATAGGCAAGCTTTAATACAAGTTTCCTTTTTTGAAACTACTGGGTTATTTTCCTCGTACCACTGTATTAGAGTTCGAACTTATTATTTATCCAGGGGAGGATCATTGAACTTTAGGACGATTTCCAGGGGAGGGTTGAGACATTTTAATCCCCTACCTTGGGAGGGTCATTTTATTTCACCGCTTAACAGAAAATCTCCACCTCCCCTCCCCCTTGCTAATCTCTGACAAATCCCTAAGTTCATCCTGACGATCATACTCAACCCACTTATGAAATTATGAAATGACCCCTGGGTTCAAGCTTTTTACAGTTAAATTGAAGGGATCTATATTGTCCAGAAGCATCGGTACCAAGCCAATCAGAACACAGGAATAAGAGGATTCGCTTCATCTTGACCACTCGCGGAGGTTGCTATATATACAACCGATATTTTGGAAAGAGTGAGAAAGGGCCAAAAGACAGGTTTTTTGCGCTCAGTAAGCTCGAAAATAACAATAGCGAAGGAAAAGGAAAGGAGAAAAAGAAAGAGCGAGGAGGAAGAAAGGAGGAGATGAAAAAGAAGCAGTGGTTTGCACTCTTAGTTTTAATATTGGCCTTCTTTGGAGAGAGTTTTAGGTCGAACAAAACTGCTCGACGGAAGAGGTCTAATTGGCCCCAACGTTTTCAAAAATCCGGCCAGTGCATGAATATATTATATAATAATATGCATATACATATAGTTATACATACACTGAGTCAGTTTGCGTATTTAGGTACGCTTCAGAGGTCTTAAATAAAACGATTTTTGAAATGCAACTATCAATTTTTTTAAAAAATTTTCACCGACTACCTGACATTTGTGAAGTACTCAGCAATGAGATGCAAGTGAAAAGATGTTTCCGAAGCTCTGTTTGGCGGAGTTTAACAGCAGCCAACATATACTGAAGAAAAAAATTTGTCGGCCTTCATAACCATGATACTTCATTAACTACATTGTACTTGTATTTGAAAATCAATTGGGCGCAACACCTCTTGCTGACAACTCTCACTACTTATTCTAGCCTGCATGGCGAGGCGAATGCCGGCGGTATTTCTCTTTTCGCTCAAAATGCCTCGTTCGCCTCGCTTGGCTCATAAAGCGCCTGTTATGCAGGCTATCTGCATTCCGACGACGGGCTTGATTGAACAAAAACAAAAAATAAAACCGAAGGTACTATATAGCTAGACTAAGTGTAATCGCAAGTAAAAAACCTTTTCACTTCGGATAGACCAAAGCGCACGTCAAAAGCCTTGGTTATGTTAGTGATGGTAGCAACATGCAGAGTTTAGAACGTGAATTGAAAAAACTTGATCTCAGTCCACCGAACCAAAGGGAGGATAGATCGCCTTTAGATCGTTTCATACGAGACCTGGATGAACGAAAAGGCAAGCTACCTTGTTGTCAAGAATATGTTCAAGAACTCACTGACATTCAGACCGGAGTTGAAAATTTTCTTAAAGCTCTTCTTCTGGAAATAGAGGAAGACCTTCCTTTCTTCAAAACAACACTTATTAACAGCGGAAGCTTTTACGAGGGAACGAAAATCGGAAAACCCGACGAGTTCGACTATTTTGTTCAGATGGATAACTTATCTCAAGACATTCGCTATGAGGAGTTAAGACATGGTATGGTGGCAGTGATTCCAAGCGAATCAGCTTTCGAAAAGCTTCCAAAGGTGAATCGTAGCCTTTATTCTTTTGACTGGAAAGTAAATATTAAGTCGCCGTTTGTCGAAGCATTGGACAGAAAGTTAGTCAAGGGGTTTACAGCGTTCGGTCTGAAAGTCCTTTCATATGAAATGGGGGAAACTCTACGAAGGCATGGGCCTGCTTACACTTTCTACCTCAGACGGACTGGAGGAGAGCAATACAAAGGACTAATTATCGCTGTTGATTTGGTTTTAGCAGTGAAGATTAACACTCATTCTTCAACCATGAAAGTAGACTTTGAATCTCAAGCAGGAAGCGTTATATCGTCTTTGTTAGGTACTTTACCATACTACTTCGCGGTAAGCGGATACAAGGAATACCCAGTTTCATCATCATCAAACTTGTTCAAGGAATTTAAGGAAGAGCAGGAAGAAAGAGTCCCGGGATTTATCCTGAGAGAACATCACTGCCTTTTACGTTGTTCGCAGTCATGTCTTGAACACTCAATGTTCCGTGACCATTTTGGTCCCGGTGGTGGACCAAGTGTGTGTCTCAGGGTGCTCAAGGTGTTGCGTGACATGACTCGTCCATTTGATCAGTATGAGGATTGCTCCTGCGAATACACCTTGGACTCAGGAAAAACTATTGAAGAGAAAGTATGGGAATTTGTCAATACAGGCAAAGAAATTAATTCTGACTGGCACAGAAAAATGCACTCTTTGTGTAGTGCTGAAGAACCAGAAAGTACCACATTTATTTCTTCATACACCCTCAAAACTCTTGTTTTGTTTGAATGGAGCAAAAACCCAGAGGAAAAACAGTGGACCGGGAGCAACCTCACTCAACGTATTGTGAACATATTTACTGTTCTTCTACGCACCCTAGAGAAAAACAAAGGGATAAGAAGCGTTTGGTATAAAGACCACAATGTTCTTCGAAATCCTGACAAAAAGGGGTGTCTGCCAGCAGCCATCAATAGGGTAACCATCATTCTTAAATGTCTATCATCCTTGCGAACTGCCAGCCAAAATTGTTCGTTTGAGGATTGTGTTCAAACTCTCACGAATTTGCTGACGTTGGCTCGCCGTAAGACGAAACTGACAAGATTCTTGCACAGTGCGCTACTAGAAATTTTCAGCGATAAGATTACAGAGGTTCTGGAAGAATCCGTTGGCAAGACAAAAATGCCGGAAGAAGGTCCCCCTATTCTAAAAGGTGATAAGGTGTCCAGGATGTTGAATTCACCAATTATTGATGTAGACTTTTTGTCTGCGCCTTTCGTTTTCTGTAATATGTACATTCAAGTTCTTCTTGAAAAGTTAACTCCAAAGGAGGATTTCCACATTCTTAGTTCTTACTTCAAAGACGAAGACGACGGGATATCTGTGTCAGGTACTGATAGTTTTACTAAGGAAGAAGCTGAGGAGATTGTTAAGAATGCAAGAGATATCTTTGAGGAAAATGCACGTAAACGAATGAACGAACCTGAGGACTTACCAGACTATAACCTATGGTCACAGGATTTCAAATATGATGAGGTGGTTTGTTTGTTGAAGCTGCTGTGCGATAACTTTGAAAAAGACATTGATCTCATGCGGAATAAAATCAAAGCTCTAAAAGAATCAAGAAGACTGGCAATGGCGAGTAAAAGTGAGAAAAATTTATGCTAAAGAAAATACAATTATTTTGGATAACGAGTTTCTAATTCTGAGGAGGCTGCCTCTCCTCCCATGAATACTGAAAACACATTGGCCTAGGGGAGGCGTATAGGTGGGTTCCTTAGAACCTTCATGCACTTACTTCAAGTATCCTTGTGCTACCTGACAAACTAACAAACAAACTTACATTTATGCATAGAGGGAGTCAATTTGGGTATTAATCTTTTGACTATTTAAAAGTAGATATGCTTCAGAGGTCTCGTATTGGGGGAATGAAATGCAAATTTCAGAACATTTTTTCGCCTTTGGCTAAAAACTTTGAAAACGTTTGTGGATTCATTAATGGCCTTGCAGATACAAAAGTGCTTTCAGAAACATTTCAGCCGAGTTTACCAGTATAGCTAAGCGTGTAACAAAATTGTAGGGCTTTGTAGTCATTGCATTTCATTAAGAAAGTCTTCATGTATTAATCAACTGCAACTCTTGTCAACAACACGCCATGCTATCAACACTCAAAACTCTACGGAGGTCCAATCAGAATTTTCCATAAGCCGACGACAGGCTTGATTGAATAAAAAGAAAAGCAGGCATACTAGAATGACTCAGTTTAATCGTATGGTGGCAGTAAAAAGCCACGGTTCGACTTCTTCTTTTTTGATGGTGGCGACATGCACTGTGTTAGAACATGAATGTAAAAATTGAATGCGAAGAGTTGCCCAACACACCCTTCTGTAACAGACCCAGTGAAACACGTACCCAGTCTACCCAGTAATAATTAGCCTCGCCGATACCCGGCGAATATTTTGTTTCTACCCGGCTTATTTTTTGCTTCCCCGGTCACTTTCTATCATGACTTCTTCAATACCAGTGTATTTCGTTGTTCACATTTTGTTCAAAAGAAGCAAAAACAGTATAAATTAAAAAAATTATTGCCATTGAGAAAAACAAAATACGGAGGGGACAGGTAATCAATCTCGCATAACAAAGTATAAACCGTTAGTTCTCCTCGCTTCACCAACATGTAAAAGATGTTTAAAGTTTTCATGCCGATAAAGATAAAAGGCCTGCCACCCCATTTGCGCTTTTATGAGAAGCCGACACAACTAAGAAGAAAACCTCAGTAGAAAATAAACTAACCGAGTGACGTTTTCTCCGAGAACCAAGTCGAAGATATAGATTCCACTGGGTCTGTTGCTGCGGGGTGTCCCAACGATTGAATATTATATTGAAGGTGTGTCAAACACTCCAGAAAAACTACAACTACCGAGTTCCGCCATGTTCTTTAGATATCTTCATACGACACGACGTGTTCAGTGTGACTGCTTTGTAAGACTTTCAAAGGCTTCAACTAAGTCAGTCGAAAGAGAATATAGAACAATCGAATCGGAACTCTTTAATGAAAACACCGCACTGGCTACTGAGTGCCTGTAGCGCCTTTAAATCACTTCATACGAGACTTGAATGAAAAAAGGCAATCTTTTACCGTGTTGAGAAAAAGAGCTTCCTTTCTACAAAACGATGCTTATGAACAGTTGAAACTCTTATGAAGGAATAAAAGTCGGAAAACCCGACGAGTTCGACTTTCTTGTTCAGTTGGATAACTTCTCTAGACCCGGAGACATTCTTTATTTATGGTGATAGTCATACCAAGCGAATCCGCTTTCAAAACAAAATTGGAAAATTCAGTCCTAACTATTTCCATTTTGAATGGAAAAGATAAGTGAAGTCGCCTTTTGTTGAAGCATTTTCTTGTTTCTTAGCCAAAGGGTTTCAGGAGTTTGGCCTGAAAGTACATTTTATTAGCCAACGTGTTGAATACCCATGGGCATGCTTACACTTTAGAGGTCGCGCTGGAATGGAGGGGAAATTTACAAAAATTTGAAAATCAAAATTGACCTGACTTTAGCAGTGAAAATTAATTCTCATTCTTCAATAATGGCAGGAGATTTTGAATCTAGAGCTGGTAAAGTCTTGAAATCGATTTTATTACTCCGCCATATTACTTTGCTGTAAGTGGATCATGAAAACGTATAAACTTTCACCGTTGAAGTTTTTCAAAGAATATAAACCTGGAGTTCATGAGAATTTTAGCATAATGAAAGAAGAACGCAGCAAATTTCTGCCATTGGTAATAACCAGCCGGCCAAATGACTACTGCTTTCGTTGTTCTCAGTCATGCCTTGCGCAGTCACTGTTCGTGACCATTTTGGTCCTGATGGTGGACCGACTGTCTGTCTGAGGGTGCTCAAGGTATTGCCTGACATGACACTTAATGTATTGACAAGTATGTAAGTCAATTTTTTAATGACGATGAAATACCGGTCTCTGACTCAAACATAGATCTAAATGAATACAGTAGTACCAAATAGATTTCGTCCTACACCCTTAAAACTCTTGTTTTGTTTGAGTGGAGGAAAAACGCAGAAGACGAGCAGTGGAGTTGTAGCAACCTCACCCAACGTCTTGCGAAGATACTCCATAATCTTCTCAGTGCTTTGAAGAAAAATAAAGGTATAAGAAGCTTCTGGTAAAAAGACTATAATGTTCTGCCTAGAGGCGAGGAAGCCTTCCTTTCAGGAGCTATAAACAGGGTGACCATTATTCGCAACAGTGTATCATCATTAGGAAATGCTAACACCTACTGTTTTGAGAACTGTGTTCAAACTTTCACTAATTTTCTAACGTTCGCTCGTCAGAAAAGAAAATTGGCAGATTCAGTTTTGCACACTGCATTGCGAAAGATTTTTTGGCATAAAGTTAAAAACGTCCTGGAAGAATCTCTTGGTAAGAAGAAGACAGAAAGGCCTTCTATGGCCAAAGGTCTGCAAGATGAAGCAATTTCGGTCCTTTCTGATATGGATTTTGTTTGCCATCGTGATATATTTAGTAGCATCTACCTTCAAAGCTCTACTTGATAAAATAGCACCAGAAGAAGATTTAATTCTTACTTATTACTATGAATGCAAGAACTCGGAAAGGATACTTAGTGCATCGGGCATTGATAGTCAGTTTACTAATTAAAAGAAGGAGCTCAGGAGATTCAGTGTAAAGAATGCAAGAGATATCTTAATTTGAGAAAATTGCGCGTAACAGAGTGAACGATCTTGACAATCTACCAGACTACAGTCTCTGGTCACAGGATTTTACACCTGATGAAGTAACAAACTTGTTGAATTTTCTGTGTGATAACTTTGAAAAAGACCTTGAAATCTTGCGGAAGAAATTTAAAACTGAAAAAGAATCATGAAAGCTTGGCACTGGCTTGCAAACGTGATATACCTATGTTTATAAAGATAACGGCGGGTACGATTCTGGAAAACTGCCTAATACCTTATACACCGCCCTGAATCTCAGGCTATATCCCAACATTTTGCCCTTCATGAGAAATTAGTGACAAAGATGGTCCCTCTGCATAGGCGCACGGGAAATTCTTTGTCCGGAGGTGGGGGGGGGGGGGGGGGGGGGCGGTAAATCATTTGCCCAAAAATTCTCGCAAGTTGCCCAAATTGTTACGAAACGTACCGTCGAAAAGAAACGTGGGCCATACGATGCAACAACGTACGCTTTACTGGCGTATGAAGGTGGCTTGAGACTTTAACAGTTTTTCAGGGTCAATGCTTTTCAATTCTGAGAACTTCGTTGCCATAGGCCGGAGGGACGAGGGGGGCTCCAGTCCAGCTCCCCCCCGCCCCCCCTCAAATTTTGGGCAACTCGGATTCTTTAGACAGAAAGAGAAAATTTGGACAAAGCCAGTTTTTAAGGACGTTTCCATGTTATTATTATTATTATTATTATTTTGAATAGATAAATATCTACTATTTTAACCTGCAGTCGGCGTAGTAATCCAGTTACATTCACACGAGACAGTTGCTTGTGTTGAGTTTCTGGTTATAGGGAAAGGGTATCATATGCTGATTTTTTTATTGTTGGGCATTGTACTGCAATGTGCTATTTCCAAACGTGAACTGATTAGAATAAACTTCCGTCTATAAACTTTCTAGAATCATCTCCGCTTGCGCTTGAAAAACAGTATATGGCAGATAGCATCAACAATGGATCTGAAAGTGAATAAATGGCTGACTAATTCTCTGTTTGAATTGGAGGAAGAATCTTAATATTTTTTAAAAAATCTATCGAGCGATTTAAAAATTATTCACTACTTTGTTAAAGAAGACCGAAATGTTTACAAAACTGCTAACAAGAGCGCCATGATATCCTTCTTTGTAGAAATTGGCCAGACCTATCTCCATGATCTTTCACACACGCTTTTAAAAAGATTGAAACTACTGTGAGGTGAAATTGCATGTCAAAAGCGCTTCGTTTTCTACAGATAACGGCCAAATATCAACGTTTTCTTTTTTTAGCGTTTTCTAAAGGTATCTTGATAACGCTCTTACAAATTCCGTTTTAACTTCACGAACATCGAGGCGACTATTGGAGGAAAAAGTTCTCGTAAACGATTTTGGAAGAACAGTTCCCAGTGCGAAATATTGCTACGAGTATAATAGGTAATGGCGTCATTTTGTTGCATGACAACTCCGATGTCATTGCAACCCTGATCATGACGAATTTTCAACTTCATCTGATACAACAGTGGCGGCAATTTTTCCAAATGTTTGTTTAAGGCGACGTAGTTTAGGCTCAAACTTAGCAGTTATTGACCCTGAACAACTCGAGCCACTTCATATACCAGTACGACCTATGTTGTTGCATCGTGTAGCCCTCGTTTTTGTTTGACTGTTTGGGAAAAATTTGTGCAAATTGCAAGAATTTTTTCGGCTAATGGTTTACCCCCCCTCCCTGCAAAAAATTTCCCGTACGCCTATGCAGTCATGAAAAACCAATAAGAAATGAAAACCCCCGGGAGGCACTTTCACATTTGGTCTACTTGTACGGGGCGAGTTCCTGACATGTTCCGGCTGAAAAGTGGAGCACTCACAATTCTATACTACGCGAGTTGTGCTAATTTCAAGAAGAGGCTATTGTCTAAAACAGGGTTACTTAACAGGATTAGTTAATATCAGGTTTCTTTTTTAAAGGTTTAGGACCTCGAGTCCTCGACAGTATCCCTATGAGGTACATATAAGTACTTCCTCAGCTCTCAGTTAAGCAAATATCCCAAATCAAACCTCCTTGTGTAAGTCGAAAACTATTTCAGACGCAATGGCAGTGCAGAAAGGGGGAAAGAAACAAGAGCAAGAGCAAGGATGAAGCAAGGATAAATCATTAACAAATATTCATTTATCATGATCAATCGTTCTTTATTTGTCCCAAAATCTCTTTACATTAGGTTATGATCAATATAATTAAAATTCGTCTAATAGAATTAAGCTCTCGTTTTACTTTATTATGGGGCCCAAATGAAAAACTAAGCCAAACAGGTTTTCTCAGCTGTAATTGAAAATGTAACTGGTGATTAAAAACATTGTCGATCTTTTGTCGAATCCGAGATCCCATATTCCCTATCAGAAATAAAAAATGATACTCACAACAAATCAACTTCTCAGGAAACGAAGCACTGGCCCTGAGCTGTGAGAAGGTATGCTACTTTTAAGTATTCCTCGAGCCCGAACGGGCTCTGAGTCAATAGCCCATGAGGCCGAAGACCGAATAGGCTATTGACTCAGAGGCCATGAAGGCGAGAGGAATAATTCTTTTAGTAAAATCCACCTAATTGTCAAAAATATCGAGACAAAACAACTTAAGCTAGCAAAACGTGATTCAGCCGCCATATTGTTTTGGTTTCCAAAGCCGGCGCTTTTCGATACTAGTGGGCTATAACATATAGCCTAAAAGTAGCTCAACCAATCAGAACGCAGCATTGAATTTTACTCATAAAACATATGTACTATGCCTATAGAAAATGAAAACAAACACCAAAAAAGGCCAATATTGTTCACAGGTATTTTCAGAATCAGTTGAATTCTTGCTTAAATTCTTGCTCAAAACGATGCGTTGACTAACTAAAAAAAGGTCCCTACTGAATTTGATATGTGAGTAATTTCATTTTTTGGGAACAGATTTTACTTAAATAACGAAATTGAATGAAGCCCTGACATCAATTCCACAACGAAGCTTCATGCCACACTATTGTTACATAGTTTTTGCTTTAGTGGGCTTTGGTCCGATCTTCAAGCGATTGTTACATATTTTAGCGAGCCTTGATCTTCACATATATTTTCTCCTTGGGAGCCAAAATTAACACAGCTCTGTGTTCTAAGATAGGCACTGATTCCGGGGCGCGCTCGAACTTGAATTGCTGCATGATCTTGAATAACCCTTGCTTGATTTCCAGCAGGGCCAGACGCATTCCTATACACTGACGGGGACCTGTTCCAAACGGAAGATAGGAGTAGGGGTCTCGCTTCTGCTTTGCCTCGGGGGAGAAATTGTCGGGGTTAAACTCCTGGGGCTTGTTCCAAACTTCCGGGTCATGGTGAAGAACGTACGTGGGGATATTGACACCAACACCCTTGGGAAATCTCACTCCCTTGATGACCGTCTCTTCTGCACACTCCCGTAAAAGTAGGAATGCAGGGCCACTGAGGCGAAGGGCCTCAGATATGACTTGATCCACGTACACAGCTCCTTGGACGATGTCGTAAAGGGGCTTATCACCACGCGATTCCAATACTTCATCGATTTCCCGGATGAGGCGATCTTGAATATCCGGGTGCGTGGCCAGATAATACGCAATGCTGGTTAAGGTGTTACCTTTAAGAAAGAATGTTACTATTAGCTAAGATGCATAAATAAGGATGATATAAATTTTAAGCTCGGTGAATAATAATGTTCCCACCCGGTTTGAGACGAACTGCGAGTGGGGCAATTTTTCTGCTAACAGATCGAGCTCAAAATCAAAATCACCTTTTACTATCTATTAGAATAACAACTTAGGATGCACTCGATGTTGCTGAACCTTTCCGTATGCAGCTATAAGGATGTCATGAGTTTTTCGTCAGTTCCCCGATCCCTCGTTGCTCATAAATTAGACAGGGGTCGTGAGCTGTAATTTGGGATGCCATTAGTAATAATCAGAGGCCCTCGACTTGAAGTAATTTTAACCATTGAAAACGAAACAAATACATCTTACATACAAATTAAAACTTGGACCCACGATCCAATGAAATATTTATAAACATGACTTTGATGAGCAGTGCCCCTAAACCCGCGATACGATCATATGAGAAGGGCAGCAGATGCCCCATTTGACAGCTGTCAATGACTTTGATACAGATGGCATACATCAAACCATCAGAGAAAGATGGTATCCCATATATTTTCACTTCGACTGATGGCCGCTTGGTTTTGTGAATGCGACATTTAACATTGGATTGGTGGGTGGACACACACCTCAAGGTCACGTGACTAAGAAAAGGTAAGGTAGATACCTCATTTTTACCCAGGGTGCTCCTTTCGGGCGCTTTTAGCGCGCGGAGCTCCACTGTAACAATACTAAAAATGATCTTCTCATTAGCGAACGTGAACAATAATAACCCCGTTAACTTCGGTTTAGTTTGGCTAAATTTGTTCTTTGTTATAGGGACGCTAGACTTCCTTTTTCGGTACTCAGTGGTTCTTTACTATTCAGTGCGTCATATTACCTGTAGTTTCATAGCCAGCCACAAGAAACGCCACTGACTGGGCCGTAACCTCATCATCACTGAGTTTACCAACTCCATCTATATTCTCCTCGTGTGCCTCCAGCATAAGCTGCACCAGGTCCCTATTGCCACTGAAACCCTGCTGTCGTCTTCTGTCTAGGACCTCTTTCTGTACTGCTGAAAAATAATCAACGTTCTGCAGAGGGCTGACAAATCGGCTGAAGTACTCCCAGAATGGAAACATGGAAAAGAATCGAACCCAGAGCGGTGTTTGGAAGACAGTTCTGGCTTTCTCCACGAAAACTGGATCTGGCTTCACTTGAACGTTGCTCTCTACTCCGAAGGCTGCTTTCATGATGACGTCCAACGCAAACAAGCTGAACAACTGAACGACTTCCACGCTTTCACCTAAACAAGCAGTATATATTGGTAGTACAAATAACTCCTGCTAACTCGAATCCTAAGTAACTCGAAGCACTTGACGTTTGATGAAACTACTAACTTAATTGAAGTACCCTGGGTGCCAGAGACTTTTCACGCGCGGATTCTTGTTTCGGTCAAGTCTTCGCGAAAAGCTTGAAAAGATTTTCTCGAGGCTTCGCCGCTCGTTCCTTCGGCCTTCGGCCGAAGACGTGTCGGCACGTGTCGACACCCACCCGGCGAAAGCTCTTCGTCGCACGCGAGAATAAACCTCTGGTACCCAGGGTATAATTGAAGAGCCTCATCTCTAACTTGAGGGAAATGAGCTCTGGGTGCATATTTGGACCCGAAGTTGGGGATAGCCGCCCCCCCGGGGGGGTACTCGACCAAAATTTGGGTATCGGTGCGCCGCTGATGGTTTGAAACCCTGACCCTGTTTAGGACAAAAAAGTTCTAAAATACATACCCTTAAATACATAGTCTCGTTATTTTCTTTAAAATTCACTTAAATTGAGATCACTTTTGATAATGTATGCATACGAAACGTCGAGTTTATAAAAATGCGAAAACTCACAGTGTTTATCACCGCTGTTTGTGTTTTATTTTTGACCAAACTACGATGGATGAAAAAAGAGGAATTGGATGAAACAAGAGGAAAACTTCCCTGCTGCCAGGAAATTTCTCTTATTAAGCGGCGTGTAAGAAAAGTTATTAAGGCCATTCTACTGGAAGTTCGGATAGAAAATCCCTTCTTCATGACAACGCTTATCAACAGCCCTTGATCAGCATCCTTCAAGATCTGGTGAGACGCTTGAAGGGCAAAAAACTGACAAGCTTCTTTTATTCAGACTACAACTTGTTTAAGAAGGATTCTCTTGACGTGGATTTTTCAAATGCTGCCGCCATTATTCAAATACTTGTAGATCGGTTGGTATCTTTCAAAAAGTTGCCAGAGTACAAGATTGAAGACTGCTTAGAGAAAATCACCAAAGACTCAGCGATAGTCTGTCGAAAAAAGAAGTTAACTAAATTTTTGTCCTGTGGATTGCGCGATACCTCCTCTGATTATGATATACTTAAAAAGATAATTGAAAAATCACTGATAAATGAGGGGGAGGGAGTTATAGTGTATATAATGGAGGATAAAGAACAATTTGTGAACATTTACATTCAAGCTTTGTTAACTCAAATTGCTCCCGAGAAAACCTTAGCCCTTACAGACATAAAAGTTAAGGCCTTGGAATCTTTAAGCTGCGCGGTGAAGCACTTTCAAGACATAGCGCGTCGGAGAATGGCTAGACATAATGATTTACCCAGCTACGCAATTTGGAGCCAGGAATACTGGACAATCGAACTGTCATTTTACAAGTTGACATCTTATGAGCCAATGAAATTACTGGCATTACTCCTCAAAATGTTTCAGGAAGACATCAAAGTGCTTTACGATAAGTTACATGGTTGTTAAATGTGGTATTTTTGAAGTTGGGGGACTGGGGGGTAACTCTCTTTCCGGCCGGGATAACCAAAATCCTGATTTCGTGGCAAGAGTTGAAAGGCTTATGGCGGAAACAATTTACATCACGTTTCTTATCTACCTAAAAGCTGCCTATAGGCAAAAAATGAAAGACTCTTGCCACCCAATGCTCGATATTTCCTGAACGTCGTTCTTAATAATCTCTCAACGGGACTACGAAGCAAATTCAGGCACTGGTAGATTTTTCAGTACTCAGGGTAAGAGGATGAAATTGTAAACTGAAGTCAGTCTGATTTTTTAGTTGCAATCCATTTCACTCGTGGTTATCGGCAGCCTGTGAAAACAGTCATTTCTCCAAGCAGCGAGGAGCAAGGAGAAACGGCTATTTTCGTAGACTAAGTTATCGAAAGCCAAAAGCGCTTACCGTAAATGATCTTTTAGACGCCCTCTCTCAAATATAGGTAGCCTGGGACCAGGCTCCGCATTGGAGGAATCTGGGGAGGAGAAAGAGCCCCTCCCCCCTCGGACGTTTCTTCCTCGTGAAACGCCCCTAGCGGCGAAGAGCGAGGAGAAACGGCTGTTTTCGCAGGCTAAGACGCCTCGGGCGTTTTTAAGATCAATTTCAATCGGTTACTTTAGATAAAGGAACAGATAGGCTCAGGCCGAGATTTCTCTTACGTGTTTTTAGAGTTGAAAAGCAATACCAAAATCCTCGTGAGGTGACGGCTGCGTTTTAGTATTTTCACACACCGCAAAATTCCTAACATGAGCCCTCTCTGGTAAGGCAAAGGACTTGAATTTATATGCAAATATATTTAATGTAAATTTATTGTACGCGTTATTGACCAAACGGCACATTGCGAGCCTTCATAGCAAATAATATCTCTGCTTAGCTGACAGACGACCAATAACGTCGCGACTTTATTGTCCAATCAAGTCAATAACCAGAGTTTAATACCATTAACTGACGTGATACAACTCACTTTGACTCCGAAGATTACTACCGTACAGGTTGTCAAAACGTCAGTTACTGTAAACAACAGTCCTATTCAGGACTAAGGGACTTGTCAGAAATTAGCAGGGGGAAGGGGAGGTGGAAAACAGGGCAGGGTCACAGTTTTTTGAGCCCGTAAAAAAGGGAGGGTTATAAACCAAATGGCAGGAAAAGAGGGAGGGTCACAAAAAGATAAGCCGCCAAATGATTGTAAAGGGATGCTTTAAGAGAATACAAACCACAAATGAAAATCATGGCATGCAATTATTTCCTGACAATTATGACCAATAGCTTTCTTTTGTCCAGTTTCTCCAAGAGAAACAACACTTGCAGTTCGTTATAGGCCAGCTTTAATACAAGTTTCCTTTTTTGAAACTACTGGGTTATTTTCCTCGTACCACTGTATTAGAATTCGGACTTATTATTTATCCAGGGGAGGATCATTGAACTTTAGGACGATTTCCAGGGGAGGGTTGAGACATTTTAATCCCCTACCTTGGGAGGGTCATTTTATTTCACCGCTTAACAGAAAATCTCCACCTCCCCTCCCCCTTGCTAATCTCTGACAAGTCCCTAAGTTCAACCTGACGATCATACTCAACCCACTTATGAAATTATGAAATGACCCCTGGGTTCAAGCTTTTTACAGTTAAATTGAAGGGATCTATATTGTCCAGAAGCATCGGTACCAAGCCAATCAGAACACAGGAATAAGAGGATTCGCTTCATCTTGACCACTCGCGGAGGTTGCTATATATACAACCGATATTTTGGAAAGAGTGAGAAAGGGCCAAAAGACAGGTTTTTTGCGCTCAGTAAGCTCGAAAATAACAATAGCGAAGGAAAAGGAAAGGAGAAAAAGAAAGAGCGAGGAGGAAGAAAGGAGGAGATGAAAAAGAAGCAGTGGTTCCACTCTTAGTTTTAATATTGGCCTTCTTTGGAGAGAGTTTTAGGTCGAACAAAACTGCTCGACGGAAGAGGTCTAATTGGCCCCAACGTTTTCAAAAATCCGGCCAGTGCATGAATATGTCATATAATAATATGCATATACATATAGTTATACATACACTGAGTCAGTTTGCGTATTTAGGTACGCTTCAGAGGTCTTAAATAAAAAGATTTTTGAAATGCAACTATCAATTTTTTTAAAAAATTTTCACCGACTACCTGACATTTGTGAAGTACTCAGCAATGAGATGCAAGTGAAAAGATGTTTCCGAAGCTTTGTTTGGCGGAGTTTAACAGCAGCCAACATATACTGAAGAAAAAAAATTGTCGGCCTTCATAACCATGATACTTCATTAACTACATTGTACTTGTATTTGAAAATCAATTGGGCGCAACACCTCTTGCTGACAACTCTCATTACTTATTCTAGCCTGCATGGCGAGGCGAATGCCGGCGGTATTTCTCTTTTCACTCAAAATGCCTCGTTCGCCTCGCTTGGCTCATAAAGCGCCTGTTATGCAGGCTATCTGCATTCCGACGACGGGCTTGATTAAACAAAAACAAAAAATAAAACCGAAGGTACTATATAGCTAGACTAAGTGTAATCGCAAGTAAAAAACCTTTTCACTTCGGATAGACCAAAGCGCACGTCAAAAGCCTTGGTTATGTGTTAGTGATGGTAGCAACATGCAGAGTTTAGAACGTGAATTGAAAAAACTTGATCTCAGTCCACCGAACCAAAGGGAGGATAGATCGCCTTTAGATCGTTTCATACGAGACCTGGATGAACGAAAAGGCAAGCTACCTTGTTGTCAAGAATATGTTCAAGAAGTCACTGACATTCAGACCAGGGTTGAAAATTTTCTTAAAGCTCTTCTTCTGGAAATAGAGGAAGACCTTCCTTTCTTCAAAACAACACTTATTAACAGCGGAAGCTTTTACGAGGGAACGAAAATCGGAAAACCCGACGAGTTCGACTATTTTGTTCAGATGGATAACTTATCTCAAGACATTCGCTATGAGGAGTTAAGACATGGTATGGTGGCAGTGATTCCAAGCGAATCAGCTTTCGAAAAGCTTCCAAAGGTGAATCGTAGCCTTTATTCTTTTGACTGGAAAGTAAATATTAAGTCGCCGTTTGTCGAAGCATTGGACAGAAAGTTAGTCAAGGGGTTTACAGCGTTCGGTCTGAAAGTCCTAGGCCTTTCAGATGAAATGGGGCAAACTCTACGAAGGCATGGGCCTGCTTACACTTTCTACCTCAGACGGACTGGAGGAGAGCAATACAAAGGACTAATTATCGCTGTTGATTTGGTTTTAGCAGTGAAGATTAACACTCATTCTTCAACCATGAAAGTAGACTTTGAATCTCAAGCAGGAAGCGTTATATCGTCTTTGTTAGGTACTTTACCATACTACTTCGCGGTGAGCGGATACAAGGAATACCCAGTTTCATCATCATCAAACTTGTTCAAGGAATTTAAGGAAGAGCAGGAAGAAAGAGTCCCGGGATTTAGCCTGAGAGAACATCATTGCCTTTTACGTTGTTCACAGTCATGTCTTGAACACTCACTGTTCCGTGACCATTTTGGTCCCGATGGTGGACCAAGTGTGTGTCTCAGGGTGCTCGAGGTGTTGCGTGACATGACTCGTCCATTTGATCAGTATGAGGATTGCTCCTGCGACTACACCTTGGGCTCGGGAAAAACTATTGAAGCGAAAGTATGGGAATTTGTCAATACAGGCAAAGAAATTAATTCTGACTGGCACAGAAAAATGCACTCTTCGTGTAGTGCTACAGAACCAGAAAGTACCACATTTATTTCTTCATACACCCTCAAAACTCTTGTTTTGTTTGAATGGAGCAAAAACCCAGAGGAAAAACAGTGGACCGGGAGCAACCTCACTCAGCGTATTGTGAACATATTTACTGTTCTTCTACGCACCCTAGAGAAAAATAAAGGGATAAGAAGCTTTTGGTATAAAGACCACAATGTTCTTCGAAATCCTGACGAAAAGGGGTATCTGCCAGCAGCCATCAATAGGGTAACCATCATTCTTAAATGTCTATCATCCTTGCGAACTGCCAGCCAAAATTGTTCGTTTGAGGATTGTGTTCAAACTCTCACGAATTTGCTGACGTTGGCTCGCCGTAAGACGAAACTGACAAGATTCTTGCACAGTGCGCTACTAGAAATTTTCAGCGATAAGATTACAGAGGTTCTGGAAGAATCCGTTGGCAAGACAAAAATGCCGGAAGAAGGTCCCCCTATTCTAAAAGGTGATAAGGTGTCCAGGATGTTGAATTCACCAATTATTGATGTAGACTTTTTGTCTGCGCCTTCCGTTTTCTGTAATATGTACATTCAAGTTCTTCTTGAAAAGTTAACTCCAATGGAGGATTTCCACATTCTTAGTTCTTACTTCAAAGACGAAGACGACGGGATATCTGTGTCAGGTACTGATAGTTTTACTAAGGAAGAAGCTGAGGAGATTGTTAAGAATGCAAGAGATATTTTTGAGGAAAATGCACGTAAACGAATGAACGAACCTGAGGACTTACCAGACTATAACCTATGGTCACAGGATTTCAAATATGATGAGGTGGTTTGTTTGTTGAAGCTGCTGTACGATAACTTTGAAAAAGACATTGATCTCATGCGGAATAAAATCAAAGCTCTAAAAGAATCAAGAAGACTGGCAATGGCGAGTAAAAGTGACAAAAATTTATGCTAAAGAAAATACAATTATTTTGGACAACGAGTTTCTAATTCTGAGGAGGCTGCCTCTCCTCCCATGAATACTGAAAACACATTGGCCTAGGGGAGGCGTATAGGTGGGTTCCTTAGAACCTTCATGCACTTACTTCAAGTATCCTTGTACTACCTGACAAACTAACAAACAAACTTATATTTATGCATAGAGGGAGTCAATTTGGGTATTAATCTTTTG
This sequence comes from Porites divaricata, assembly GCA_038088405.1. Lineage (NCBI taxonomy): Eukaryota > Metazoa > Cnidaria > Anthozoa > Scleractinia > Poritidae > Porites > Porites divaricata. The sequence goes on along the minus strand of JBBMOI010000003.1, from coordinate 25,066,397 downwards.
ACTATTTAAAAGTAGATATGCTTCAGAGGTCTCGTATTGGGGGAATGAAATGCAAATTTCAGAACATTTTTTCGCCTTTGGCTAAAAACTTTGAAAACGTTTGTGGATTCATTAATGGCCTTGCAGATGCGAAAGTGCTTTCAGAAACATTTCAGCCGAGTTTACCAGTATAGCTAAGCGTGTAACAAAATTGTAGGGCTTTGTAGTCATTGCATTTCATTAAGAAAGTCTTCATGTATTAATGAACTGCAACTGTTGTCAACAACACGCCATGCTATCAACACTCAAAACTCTACGAAGGTCCAATCAGAATTTTCCATAAGCCGACGACAGGCTTGATTGAATAGAAAGAAAAGCAGGCATATTAGAATGACTCAGTTTAATCGTATGGTGGCAGTAAAAAGCCGCGGTTCGACTTTTTCTTTTTTGATGGTGGCGACATGCACTGTGTTAGAACATGAATGTAAAAATTGAATGCGAAGAGTTGCCCAACACACCCTTCTGTAACAGACCCAGTGAAACACGTACCCAGTCTACCCAGTAATAATTAGCCTCGCCGATACCCGGCGAATATTTTGTTTCTACCCGGCTTATTTTTTGCTTCCCCGGTCACTTTCTATCATGACTTCTTCAATACCAGTGTATTTCGTTGTTCACATTTTGTTCAAAAGAAGCAAAAACAGTATAAATTAAAAGAATTATTGCCATTGAGAAAAACAAAATACGGAGGGGACAGGTAATCAATCTCGCATAACAAAGTATAAACCGTTAGTTCTCCTCGCTTCACCAACATGTAAAAGATGTTTAAAGTTTTCATGCCGACAAAGATAAAAGACCTGCCACCCCATTTGCGCTTTTATGAGAAGCCGACACAACTAAGAAGAAAACCTCAGTGGAAAATAAACTAACCGAGTGACGTTTTCTCCGAGAACCAAGTCGAAGATATAGATTCCACTGGGTCTGTTGCAGCGGGGTGTCCCAACGATTGAATATTATATTGAAGGTGTGTCAAACACTCCAGAAAAACTACAACTACTGAGTTCCGCCATGTTCTTTAGATATCTTCATACGACACGACGTGTTCAGTGTGACTGCTTTGCAAGACTTTCAAAGGCTTCAGCTAAGTCAGTCGAAAGAGAATATAGAACAATCGAATCGGAACTCTTTAATGAAAACACCGCACTGGCTACTGAGTGCCTGTAGCGCCTTTAAATCACTTCATACGAGACTTGAATGAAAAAAGGCAATCTTTTACCGTGTTGAGAAAAAGAGCTTCCTTTCTACAAAACGATGCTTATGAACAGTTGAAACTCTTATGAAGGAATAAAAGTCGGAAAACCCGACGAGTTCGACTTTCTTGTTCAGTTGGATAACTTCTCTAGACCCGGAGACATTCTTATTTATGGTGATAGTCATACCAAGCGAATCCGCTTTCAAAAAAAAATTGGAAAATTCAGTCCTAACTATTTCCATTTTGAATGGAAAAGATAAGTGAAGTCGCCTTTTGTTGAAGCATTTTCTTGTTTCTTAGCCAAAGGGTTTCAGGAGTTTGGCCTGAAAGTACATTTTATTAGCCAACGTGTTGAATACCCATGGGCATGCTTACACTTTAGAGGTCGCGCTGGAATGGAGGGGAAATTTACAAAAATTTGAAAATCAAAATTGACCTGACTTTAGCAGTGAAAATTGATTCTCATTCTTCAATAATGGCTGGAGATTTTGAATCTAGAGCTGGTAAAGTCTTGAAATCGATTTTATTACTCCGCCATATTACTTTGCTGTAAGTGAATCATGAAAACGTATAAACTTTCACCGTTGAAGTTTTTCAAAGAATATAAACCTGGAGTTCATGAGAATTTTAGCATAATGAAAGAAGAACGCAGCAAATTTCTGCCATTGGTAATAACCAGCCGGCCAAATGATTGCTGCCTTCGTTGTTCTCAGTCATGCCTTGCGCAGTCACTGTTCGTGACCATTTTGGTCCTGATGGTGGACCGACTGTCTGTCTGAGGGTGCTCAAGGTATTGCCTGACATGACCCTTAATGTATTGACAAGTATGTAAGTCAAGTTTTTAATGACGATGAAATACCGGTCTCTGACTCAAACATAGATCTAAATGAATACAGTAGTACCAATTAGATTTCGTCCTACACCCATAAAACTCTTGTTTTGTTTGAGTGGAGGAAAAACGCAGAAGACTAGCAGTGGAGTTGTAGCAACCTCACTCAACGTCTTGCGAAGATACTCCATAATCTTCTCAGTGCTTTGAAGAAAAATAAAGGTATAAGAAGCTTCTGGTATAAAGGCTATAATGTTCTGCCTAGAGGCGAGGAAGCCTTCCTTTCAGGAGCTATAAACAGGGTGACCATTATTCGCAACAGTGTATCATCATTAGGAAATGCTAACACCTACTGTTTTGAGAACTGTGTTCAAACTTTCACTAATTTTCTAACGTTCGCTCGTCAGAAAAGAAAATTGGCAGATTCAGTCTTGCACACTGCATTGCGAAAGATTTTTTGGCATAAAGTTAAAAACGTTCTGGAAGAATCTCTTGGTAAGAAGAAGACATAAAGGCCTTCTATGGCCAAAGGTCTGCAAGATGAAGCAATTTCGGTCCTTTCTGATATGGATTTTTTTTGCCATCGTGATATATTTAGTAACATCTACCTTCAAAGCTCTACTTGATAAAATAGCACCAGAAGAAGATTTAATTCTTACTTATTACTATGAATGCAAGAACTCGGAAAGGATACTTAGTGCGTCGGGCATTGATAGTCACTTTACCAATTAAAAGAAGAAGCTCAGGAGATTCAGTGTAAAGAATGCAAGAGATATCTTAATTTGAGGAAATTGCGCGTAACAGAGTGAACGATCTTGACAATCTACCAGACTACAGGCTCTGGTCACAGGATTTTACACCTGATGAAGTAACAAACTTGTTGAATTTTCTGTGTGATAACTTTGAAAAAGACCTTGAAATCTTGCGGAAGAAATTTAAAACTGAAAAAGAATCATGAAAGCCTGGCACTGGCTTGCAAACGTGATATACCTACGTTTATAAAGATAGAGCGATTTTCGTATGACCTTGAAAAAAGATTTCGGTAAGTGTTCGTTCTTTGTTTCATCAGCCAATGGATGAAAAGATCAAAACATGGCCTCTTTGTTTTCCCGGTAAAGAAACCCTAATATGGAGAAGGCATTGTTCGATTGGCCAATCGTGTTGTAGTTTGACGTCAAAGCGAAGTATCGGTTGATTTCTAGAAAGTTCTCGGGCATGAAGTTTTTTCACCTGAGCGTTCGCTTAACCAATGAAAAGCCAGACGCGTTTGTCTGTCCGTTCGATAAACCAATCAAATCGCTCTATTTCCGTTCGTTTGTCGTTTCTGTTTTGTTCGCGCGCTTTCAGTTCAGGGTCATACGAAAATCGCTCTAACGGCAGGTACGATTCTGGAAAACTGCCTAATACCTTATACGCCGCCCTGAATCTCAGGCTATATCCCAACATTTTGCCCTTCATGAGAAATTAGTGACAAAAATGGTCCCTCTGCATAGGCGCACGGGAAATCCTTTGTCCGGAGGGGGAGGGGCGGTAAATCATTTGCCCAAAAATTCTCGCAAGTTGCCCAAATTGTTACGAAACGTACAGTCGAAAAGAAACGTGGGCCATACGGTGCAACAACATACGCCGTACTGGCGTATGAAGGTAGCTTGATACTTTAACAGTTTTTCAGGGTCAATGCTTTTCAATTCTGAGAACTTCGTTGCCATAGGCAAACATTTGGAAAAATTGCCACCACAGTTTTATTAGAGAAATGTGAAAATTTGTCATGATCAGGAATTCCATGACATTGGAGTTGTCATAGCAACGAAATGACGCCATTGCCTATTTTAATTGCAGCAATATTTCTCGGCCCTGGGAGCTGTTCTTACAAAATCTTTCACGGAAGCGTTTTCCTCAAACAGTCGCCTCGGTGTTCGTAAAGTTAAAATGCAAACTGTGAGAGCGTTATTGGGATATTTTGGGATGAAGTTTTTATCGTTAGAAATATAGTTAAAAAAAAGAAAATCTTGATGTTTGGCCGTTGTCGAACTGAGAACTAGTCAGCCACTTCTTCATTTTCAGACCCATTGCTGATGCTATCTTCCATACACTGTTCTACGAGCGGAGATGATTCTAGAAAGATATGCGGAAGTTTATTCTAACCAATTCACGACTGGAAAGAGCCCATTCCAGTTGTGCTCAACAACAAAAACGTATAAATATGTAAATCAACAAATGATACCCTTCCCTAATAACCAGAAACTCATCACGTGCTAGGCAACCACTGTCTCGAGAGAATGTAACTGGATTACTACGCCGACTCCAAGATTTTTTCAGATTAAAAAAGAAAATATTTATCCCTTCAAAATAATAATAATAATAAAAACATGGAAACGTCTTTAAAACCTGGCTTTGCCCAAGAAATTTTAAAGTAAATGTCCAGGACAAAAATATTTTTCCGAAAGCACTTGACTATCTATCGTAAAATAAAATTACAGTTAAATTAGGTCATCGAAGCTTAATTATTTAGTTCTAGTCGGTTCAGTGATGGTTGATCATGACTTCGATGGTTTCGTTTGGCTTGCATTGCGCGGTCTATTAATATCAACAATTTTTTGACACAATCTAATTCTATTATGTTAGCTTTTTTATACAAAATGAAAAAATATAATGGCTCTCTTGTCTAAACAGGGTATTGAAATGAATGGTGGTTGTCTAAAACAGGGTCATGATTCACCATGGGATCATGATTATTGCGTGACATGTTGAGGGCGACTAAGGGCCTGTTTGCATGAAGGTGGGGGGCCCCACAACCCCGCCATCCCGGGTACACTTTCTCAAGATTATTGAATGGTCGCTAAGCACGTAAACAAGAAAAATGCTAGCAAACCACGTTTTTTGGTGATTAATATTCTTCTACACTCACTTGCTGCTCTTGCTGCAACCTTCAGTGCTGTGGCTTTCTGCTGTTACTTTTTTAAAAGTAAAATAATGATGCAACGCTAACGCCAAAGTGAATTTTGCGCCATTTCAGTACCGCAAATCCGACCCCGGAATATCTAAACGATCTCACGAAAAAATAGGGGACTGTGAACAGTCTAGCATTCGCGGGTCACCCCACTTATCATGTAAACGTGATCAAATTAAAATGAGAGATTATCTTTGAACTAAGTCCCAGGTTCGAATCTTGTCAGTCTCGTCTTTTTTCCTTGTCTTTTTTCTTCTTTTTCTTTTATTATCTTTTTTATCACAGTTATCATAAAACAACTGTTTAAGCCGCAAAGATGGGTCATTTTTTATCAATAGAGGACAGAATATGGTAACAGCGTTTGACAGGGATATAAATAAAACAAATAAAACCCGGCATAAAAAGCAAATGAACCTCGCTTAAGTGAAACTCGAAATGTAAACCTTTACTGGAGTAATGTTCTCGATCGAAGGCTTTTTTCTCTATTGATTAAGTAAAAAGTAATAAACAGAGCTCAAGGTTCCTCTCTCCTTGAATTCTTGTTATCTCCTCCCTACGTATTGTCACTGTTTTGTTTTTTAATTGATACAATTCTTCGACGTTTTAGAAAGCTGGAGCACGCGGTTATATTTCTTAACTCATTACACCCGGGATGACATCCAAATCATCCGAAATTGAATTTTGAACCATAAAATATCAGAAAGCCAATGGACCCCCTCATCCTCCAAACCCAAACTACGCGCCCCAAACACGTTTGGCGGAAGTCTTCAGTCCTCACCTACCTGGGGTCCTCCAGTGTTGGAAATTCAGCGTGAAATTCTACCTAGGCTGTTGTAAGGTTACACTAAAACAAAAGAAATGCGAGCCGTATTGGAATGCATTGAGCCACATAGCGGGAACGTCGCAAGTATAACTTTCCCTTTGTCCTTTGTAAGAGTAACGCAGCGCCCCGGTCAATGGTGAGGACATGCATAGCTTAGAAAAGGAATTTAGAGAACTTAATGTAAGTCCGCAGACACAGAGAAAGAATGAGTCAAACACTACAGAAACGTCTGATAGAAATGCAGCTGCCATGTCCCTGTCGCATTTAGATCACTTCATACGAGACCTGGATGAACGAAAAGGCAAGCTACCTTGCTCTAACGAAGTCGTTGAAATTCAGACCAGTGTTGAAAGGTTGCTTGAAGGTCTTCTTTCGATAGTAGAGGAGGAGCTACCATTTTACAAAACAACTCTTGTTAAAAGCGGAAGCTTCTATGAAGGAACTAAAGTCGGTCAACCTGACGAATTCGACTATTTTGTGCAGCTGGATAATTTTTCTCGTCCTGGGGACATTCGCTTTGAGGAGTTATCACATTGCATGGTGGCAGTGATTCCAAGCGATTCGGCTATGGATAAATTTATAGAAACGAAGAAGAAGTGTAGTCGTTATTCTCCTCTCTTCTTTCAGTGGAAGAGAGACGTGAAGACCTTGTTTATTGACACATTCAATAACATCGTAACGGTATTACAAGTTCAGGATAAGGTCACGTCATTCGGATTAAAAGCGTTACCTCGTGAGTTAGACAGACATGGGCCTGCTTATACTTTAGAACTCGAATGGTGCAGAGGGCTTCTTTATAAAGGATTAAAAATCAAAGTCGATTTGTCTTTAGCAGTTAAGATTAACTCGCGTTCTTCAACAATGGCGGTAGATTTTGAATCTAGAGCTGGTGAAGTTGTGAAATCATTGTTACATACTTTACCTTACTACTTCGCAGTAAGTGGATACACGGAATATGACGTTCCGACATCAAACTTGTTCAAAGAATTTGGAGATACGCGGAGTCGTTTTGATCATTTGGATAGCCCTCTACGTTTGAAATCACTTCTTGAACAGTTTGAAATGTTATCTGACCATTGTGGTCCTGATGTTGAACCAATTGTTCCTCTCTGCGAGAACGAGGTGTTGCGTGACATGACTGGAAGTGGAGACAAGGATTACAACGTTCAATCATCAAACTTTTTCAACGAATCTAAAGAATCAAAAGAATCAAAGAAACACTCAAATAGAGACCATTCAGTGTCACTAAACAGCCAATCCGATTGCCTTTTACGTATTTCTCAGTCATGTCTTGAACAGTCACTGTTCCGTGACCATTTTGGTCCTGATGGTGGACCAAGTGTGTGTCTCAGGGTGCTCAAGGTGTTGCGTGACATGACACGTCCACTTCATAAATCATGTTCGGGTCACCTTGTGTACTTTAAATGCAAAAATGAAATTGGTGAAAATGCTTGGGAAATGATCACAGCTGAATCAGTTTATAGTGAATGGCAAACTTTTCAGAGGTATCATGACCCAATGGAAGATGATTCTGAACCGGACAGTACCAGATGGATTTCATCATACTCCCTCAAAACTCTACTTTTGATCGAATGGAGTGAAATCCCAGAAGACGAGCAGTGGACTTGGAGGAACCTCAGTCAGCGTCTTGTGAACATAGTTACTTGCCTTCTTTTCATTCTTAAGCGTAATAAAGGGTTGTCAAGCTTTTGGTATGAAAACTATGATGTTCTCCCAAGTCCATATGAAAAAGAAGCAAAGTCACTGCCAGAAGCCATTAACAGGGTGACCGTAATTCTCAGATTTGTATCATCCTTTGAAAATGATACCAAGTATTCTTTTGAGCAATGTATCCAAAATCTCAAGGATATGGTGATGCTGACTAAACAAAAACAAGAGTTGACTGAATTCTTGCGTAATTCATTGCAAAATATTTTTCAACGTAACATAAAAGAGGTTCTACGAGCATCAATAGGCGAAAGAAAGAAGATTCCCAAGGGTTTTGGATTGATTGATTTTAACTGTGATTTTATTTTTGAGGACACTGTGTTTAGTGGTATCTACATTCATGCTCTTCTTAATAAAATAGCTCCAGAGGAGGAGTTAATTCTTTCATTTTATTCAGAATACAAAAAAGAACCAGACATTTGCGTGTCGGAAACTGAGTGTCTCACTAAAGAAGAAGCTGAGGAGATTGTAAAGAAAGCAAGAGAACTTTATCGGGAAATTGCCCGTAAAAGAATGAACACACTTGGCACTGATTTACCAGACTACAGCCTCTGGTCACAGGATTTTAAACCTGATGAGATGGCCAACCTGTTGAAGTTGCTGTGCGAGAACTTTGAAAAAGATCTTTATATCTGGTGGAACAAAATCCGCAATCTGAAAAAAGAAGTAACGACACCTGGAAATGAAGCGGAAACGTGAGATTCTAGCCCTAACTGCTTGGGTCCTGTCCATCTAGACATTAAACAGGACTCATCTTCAATCTGAGGCTGCCAGTATGGTATATTCCAACCCCATTAATGCGTCAACGGGCTGTCTTTGAAACCATCCCCTGTGAATACTTTCATGACATTTCTTCGATCCAAAGAGTATAGACAACAGAACATTACTGTATATTTGTGTCTTTATTTATTATTCGCGAACACACGCATGCATACCTTGATCATGAACAATGTTTCAACCTCATTTCCAGATAGCCCTGGGGACAACCTGTTTTTTTTTGGGGGGGGGGGGGGGGAGGCAGGGGGTTCTTATGTTCTTAGGATAAGAGGAACGTTAATGAACTTGTATAATCAATTGAGTACTCTTTACTTTTAATATTTAATTAAACAATAGAAATTCAAACAAAATTGGCCTGAATTTCTGTCCATTAAATGTATATCCTTCAAAAACCTCTCTATTTTAACATTTTGGGGGGTAGGTTTGCATGAAATGGTACCCCTTAACACATTTAGCTGCGGTCACGATGTCATGTCTCTGCGCAGAGCTTCAAGCACTGCAGTTGTTGTGTCCAAACTCCGTTAGTGGGATAGCTAAGGCTTTGTCCTCACTTCTATGTACATTTCCGTACGCAAGATGTCGGCCTTAGGTGTCGCTTTCAGACAACTTAAAAGGATTTTGAGTGGGGGAAGCATAAGCTGTGTACGTATGGGGCGGGAATGGCCAAGACCGCCGACTTATCGGGATCCGTTTTTCCCCGCCCGTGGCGTGCCAGAAGGACCGACTTCAAAACCGACACAGCATTCATTACTCCAGCAGCTGCCGAGGAAAACATTTGATACTAGGTGATATTGCCATGGTCATAGTCAAGTTTCGTCCTCGTTGGCCGCACACTTGGCAGTACGCCCTCCACTCCCTGTTGCCCCCATTATGACGTCTGGCCGTCTAGGATAACGAACACGCAGTTGCGAAGTACGGAGTAGTCTGCGAACCGCAGACGTATCACTGACGTATTTCCGGTCGTCGTGAGAGAAGCGACGACCGGACATACGGAGTAGTTCTTTTTAGAAACAAATTCAGGCCAGTTTTTGAGGGGATTTGGTATTGTTTAATTGAAAATAGATTTTTGTATATTGAATGTAAAGAACGCTCATTTTATTGTACAAGCGCATTAATGTTTCTCTCATCCATTTTAAAGCTGTCCAGGAATGCTATTGAATTGCAAACAGTGTCATAAAATGTTAATGGTAATGTTTGCACTTAAATGTTTGTCTATTGTCCCAAATGATTTTCAAGATAATGTTAACTCGAATGTTGGCGTTAATGAAAGTGTATTTTTCTCTTTTGTATGACAAATGACGCAAAAGAATGCCCAAAAATGTTACTGAATGTTGATTAAATCGTTATTGAATCTGATTTATGCGCAAATGTTCGCTTTTTCGCGCTACGGAATGTATCTTCGCGCTATTGGTCGCCGATTCACGCAAATGAATGCGTATCTTCTCTTAATGAACAGCAAAAGGAGTAATTGCTGTTGTTGTTGGAAAACATTTGGCTTGCACAGTCATGCATAGGCGTACGGGCCGGAGGGACGAGGGGGGCTCCAGTCCAGCTCCCCCCCGCCCCCCCTCAAATTTTGGGCAACTCGGATTCTTTAGACAGAAAGAGAAAATTTGGACAAAGCCAGTTTTTAAGGACGTTTCCATGTCATTATTAATATATAGATTTAGCCAGAGCTAAAAGCGAAGCTCCAATTAATAAATTATAATTTAACTCAAACAATAAGCTTTTTAATCCACATTCATGTATCCCAGTAGATTAGGCCTCGAAAACAAATTCTTGGAAAACAAATCACGCCAATTTTTTTTGCGTTCGATAGGTTTACTTTGCAAATTCTTGCCAACAAATCTGGGGGGTGTTTAAACCAACCTTTTATAATTTTTATACATCACATTTGAGGTGAAACAGTGCTATTTGTCACACAGACCGCGGAGAGAATACGGTATTTCACAATTTTTCAAGACAAATTGCACTCAGGAATATTCAGGACGATCAAGAATTTCCAAAATCACCCATACGGTCAGCTGGTTCTCGTGCGAGCTGTCAGTTGGTCGAGTGTTTGAATGAACTTTAAGAGAGTTACGCTTCAACATAATAGCGAATTTATTATTTTTTTTGTTATTTAAGGGTTTTAGTTATAACGATGTGTAATCTTATAAAGCGTTTGATACGCGAGTCATTTTTGAGTACTACTGCAAGCAATGTTCATGAACGATGAAAACAAACAGCACGGACAAGCGATGAAAATTGCAAGAGAGACTACTAACAATCAAAAAACGAAATATAATTCGGTGAAAAATTTACAGAGACAACAATTTTCATTCACGAAGACAAGTATTAAAGTGTCTCTAAACATCCTCAGAGTCTTTAAGCGTAAAGCTTACCGGTAAGCCGGCTTCCCGGCGCGGTGTTTACTGTTTTCGAAGGTGAACTCCTCGAGCAAGAAAATCGCTTAAAGTTTTCTTTCTACAACCAAATTTATAACTAAATATTCTTCGGAACGTTTTCTTTCTATTTGTGGTGAGCAAATATATCTGAAGGCTATTTAAAGTTCTGTAAGCTTATATCAAACCTGATATTAGGTCAGATCATTGACTCAAATCCTACAAACGTGCATAAACTTGCCGCATAAACTGTCAGCGTGAACTGTGCAAGACTTCATGAAAATTAGATATAACAAAAACAAACATCAAATACAATAATTACTCAGGCTTACCATTCGAGATTCAGTTCCTGAAAGCTATAAAGGAAGGCCACAGTTGGTTGAGACTTTTAAACCCTCTTACGCATGAGGCAAGGTGAAAAACGAAAACGATGCCATCCAAAAACGAATTACCGAATTTTGACAAGCGACGCATTTCTCAATCAAAAACCCAGTAAACAAACCCGCCATGAATAACAGAAGACTCTTGATAGCAGCTGTGTTTCATTTTGTACATCCAGAGGGAAAAGACAGTTAAAAACATCACAAGTTGACACAAAACTCTGTCAGCTTCTGCTGTCAAAGTAAACAACTTTCAAGATGCTGCATAATTTGTCCGCATGAACTCACCTGTCAAATTTTGACCAATCAGAGTATAAAAGTTGGACGTAGCGCGTGACCAACGCGTGACCATGGTAAGAATAAGGTCTTCCCCGCCTGTACTTCAAAAAAAAAAACTGGCTGAATTTTCGCTTCCGAGGCCAGTTTGAAATCAAAGTCCTAATAGTGCGGGGCCATAGTGACATAAACATAACATATTTGATATGAATCCTTGGAAAAAATAAACATGAGCCTGCGATCATTTGAAACTGGTAATTTGTCAGCGGATAACTTCAAAAAAATATGCGACCTCGATGGGTCGACACTTGAGCCCGCGGTACGGTAAGGTGATACTGGTCAGCGGATGCCCTGTTTTGACAGCTGTCAATTGATTACAACATTGATGTGCAATTAGTTTTCTCTTGGGCTCCCAAACTAGCTAAAAAAGTGAGAGTAAACATTGGTTGTCCTGTGGTGCGGACGGACGGTCGGTCGCTCGCTCGCTCGGTCGGTCGGTCACGTGATTACCAAATTTTCTGGGATGGGTAGATTTACTTACCCATGGTGCTCCGCTGCGCGCGCTTCGCGCGCGAGAGCTCCGCTATTATTATTATTATTTTGAATAGATAAATATCTACTATTTTAACCTGCAGTCGGCGTAGTAATCCAGTTACATTCACACGAGACAGTTGCTTGTGTTGAGTTTCTGGTTATAGGGAAAGGGTATCATATGCTGATTTTTTTATTGTTGGGCATTGTACTGCAATGTGCTATTTCCAAACGTGAATTGATTAGAATAAACTTCCGTCTATAAACTTTCTAGAATCATCTCCGCTTGCGCTTGAAAAACAGTATATGGCAGATAGCATCAACAATGGATCTGAAAGTGAAGAAATGGCTGACTAATTCTCTGTTTGAATTGGGGGAAGAATCTTAATATTTTTTAAAAAATCTATCGAGCGATTTAAAAATTATTCACTACTTTGTTAAAGAAGACCGAAATGTTTACAAAACTGCTAACAAGAGCGCCATGATATCCTTCTTTGTAGAAATTGGCCAGACCTATCTCCATGATCTTTCACACACGCTTTTAAAAAGATTGAAACTACTGTGAGGTGAAATTGCATGTCAAAAGCGCTTCGTTTTCTACAGATAACGGCCAAATATCAACGTTTTCTTTTTTTAGCGTTTTCTAAAGGTATCTTGATAACGCTCTTACAAATTCCGTTTTAACTTCACGAACATCGAGGCGACTATTGGAGGAAAAAGTTCCCGTAAACGATTTTGGAAGAACAGTTCCCAGTGCGAAATATTGCTACGAGTATAATAGGTAATGGCGTCATTTCGTTGCATGACAACTCCGATGTCATTGCAACCCTGATCATGACCAATTTTCATCTTCATCTGATAAAACAGTGGCGGCAATTTTTCCAAATGTTTGTTTATGGCGACGTAGTTTAGGCTCAAACTTAGCAGTTATTGACCCTGAACAACTCGAGCCACTTCATATACCAGTACGTCCTATGTTGTTGCATCGTGTAGCCCTCGTTTTTGTTTGACTGTTTGGGAAAAATTTGTGCAAATTGCAAGAATTTTTTCGGCTAATGGTTTACCCCCCCCTCCCCCCCTCCCTGCAAAAAATTTCTCGTACGCCTATGCAGTCATGAAAAACCAATAAGAAAATGAAAACCCCCGGGAGGCACTTTCACATTTGGTCTACTTGTACGGGGCGAGTTCCTGACATGTTCCGGCTGAAAAGTGGAGCACTCACAATTCTATACTACGCGAGTTGTGCTAATTTCAAGAAGAGGCTATTGTCTAAAAACAGGGTTACTTAACAGGATTAGTTAATATCAGGTTTCTTTTTTAAAGGTTTAGGACCTCGAGTCCTCGATAGTATCCCTATGAGGTACATATAAGAACTTCCTCAGCTCTCAGTTAAGCAAATCAAACCTCCTTGTGTAAGCCGAAAACTATTTCAGACGCAATGGCAGTGCAGAAAGGGGAAAAGAAACAAGAGCGAGGACGAAGCAAGGATAAATCATTAACAAATATTCATTTATCAATCGTTCTTTATTTGTCCCAAAATCTCTTTACATTAGGTATGCTCAATGTAATTAAAATTCGTCTCATTTTACTTTATTTTAAGGCCCAAATGAAAAAGTTAGCTAAACAGGTTTTCTCAGCTATACTTGAAAATGTAACTGGTGATTAAGCCAGGTGATCTGTGACGTCATTGCGGGGGCCTGGGGAAAGAAATTTTAATGCCGTATCCCATAAACCAAAGCTGACGGGAACAGATTGAATTGAATTGAATTGGTGCGCGCGTTGGTTTATGGGATACGGCATTAAAATTTCTTTCCCCAGGCCCCCGCAATAACGTCACAGATCACCTGGAGAACATTGTCGATCTTTTGTTGAATCCGAGATCCCTATCAGAAATAAAAATGATACTCACAACAAATCAACCTCTAAGGAAACGAAACACTGGCCCTGAGCTGTGAGGAAAGTATGCTACTTAACAATTATTCCTCGAGCCCGAACGGGCTCTGAGTCAATAGCCCATGAGGCCGAAGGCCGAATAGGCTATTGACTCAGAGGCCATGAGGGCGAGAGAAATAATTTTTTTAGTAAAATCCAACTAGTTGTCAAAAATATCGAGACAAAACAACTTGAGCTTGCAAAACGTGATTCGGCCACCATTGTTTCGGTTTCCAAAGCCGACTCTTTTCGATACTAGTGGGCTATAACATATAGCCTAGTAGTAGCTCAACCAATCAGAACGCAGCATTGAATTTTACTCCTAAAACATATATACTCTGCCTGTAGAAAAGGAAAACAAACACTAAAAAAGGTCAATAATGTTCACAGGTATTTTCAGAATCAGTTAAATTCTTGCTTAAATTCTTGCTCAAAACGAGGCGTTGACTAACTGAAAAAAGGTCCCTACTGAATTTGATATTTGAGTCATTTCATTTTTTGGGAAGAGATTTTACTAAAATAACGCAACTGAATGAAGCCCTGAAATCAATTCCACAACAAAGCTTCATGCCACGCTATTGTTACATAGTTTCTGTTTTAGTGGGCTTTGGTCCGATCTTCAAGCGATTGTTACATATTTTAGCGAGCCTTGATCTTCACATATATTTTCTCCTTGGGAGCCAAAATTAACACAGCTCTGTGTTCTAAGATAGGCACTGATTCCGGTGCGCGCTCGAACTTGAATCGCTGCATGATCTTGAATAACCCTTGCTTGATTTCCAGCAGGGCCAGACGCATTCCTATACACTGACGGGGACCTGTTCCAAACGGAAGATAGGAGTACGGGTCTCGCTTCTGCTTTGCCTCGGGGGAGAAATTGTCGGGGTTAAACTCCTGGGGCTTGTTCCAAACTTCCGGGTCATGGTGAAGAACGTACGTGGGGATATTGACACCAACACCCTTGGGAAATCTCACTCCCTTGATGACCGTCTCTTCTGCGCACTCCCGTAAAAGTAGGAATGCAGGGCCACTGAGGCGAAGGGCCTCAGATATGACTTGATCCACGTACACAGCTCCTTGGACGATGTCGTAAAGGGGCTTATCACCACGCGATGCCAGTACTTCATCGATTTCCCGGATGAGGCGATCTTGAATATCCGGGTGCGTGGCCAGATAATACGCAATGCTGGTTAAGGTGTTACCTTTAAGAAAGAATGTTACTATTAGCAAAGATGCATAAATAAGGATGATATAAATTTTGAGCTCGGTGAATAATAATGTTCCCACCGGGTTTGAGACGAACTGCGAGTGGGGCAATTTTTCTGCTAACAGATCGAGCTCAAATTCAAAATCACCTTTTACTATCTATTAGAATAACAACTTAGGATGCACTCGATGTTGCTGAACCTTGCCGTATGCAGCCATAAGGATGTCATGAGTTTTTCGTCAGTTCCCCGATCCCTCGTTGCTCATAGATTAGACAGGAGTCATGAGCTGTAATTTGGGATGCCATTAGTAATAATCAGAGGCCCTCGACTTGAAGTAATTTTAACCATTGAAATCGAAACAAATACATCTTACATACAATTAAAACTTGGACCCACGATCCAATGAAATATTCATAAACATGACTTTGATGAGCAGTGCCCCTAAACCCGCGATACGATCATATGAGAAGGGCAGCAGATGCCCCATTTGACAGCTGTCAATGACTTTGATACAGATGGCATACATCAAACCATCAAAGAAAGATGGTATCCCATATATTTTCATTTCGACTGATGGCCGCTTGGTTTTATGGATGCGACATTTAACATTGGATTGGTGGGTGGACACGTGACTAAGAAAAGGTAAGGTAGATACCTCATTTTTTACCCAGGGTGCTCCTTTCGCGCGCTTTTAGCGCGCGGAGCTCCACTGTAACAATACTAAAAATGATCTTCTCATTAGCGAACGTGAACAATAATAACCCCGTTAACTTGGGTTTAGTTTGGCTAAATTTTTTCTTCGTTATAGGGACGCTAGACTTCCTTTTTCGGTACTCAGTGGTTCTTTACTATTCAGTGCGTCATATTACCTGTAGTTTCATAGCCAGCCACAAGAAACGCCACTGACTGGGCCGTAACCTCATCATCACTGAGTTTACTAACTCCATCGATATTCTCCTCGTGTGCCTCCAGCATAAGCTGCACCAGGTCCCTATTGCCACTGAAACCCTGCTGTCGTCTTCTGTCTAGGACCTCTTTCTGTACTGCTGAAAAATAATCAACGTTCTGCAGAGGGCTGACAAATCGGCTGAAGTACTCCCAGAATGGAAACATGGAAAAGAATCGAACCCAGAGCGGTGTTTGGAAGACAGTTCTGGCTTTCTCCACGAAAACTGGATCTGGCTTCACTTGAACGTTGCTCTCTACTCCGAAGGCTGCTTTCATGATGACGTCCAACGCAAACAAGCTGAACAACTGAACGACTTCCACGCTTTCACCTAAACAAGCAGTATAATATTGGTAGTACAAATAACTCCTGCTAACTCGAATCCTAAGTAACTCGAAGCACTTGACGTTTGATGAAACTACTAACTTAATTGAAGTACCCTGGGTGCCAGAGACCTTTCACGCGCGGATTCTTGTTTCGGTCCAGTCTTAATTGCTGGTTTTCAGTGTCACGCCATTCAAAATAGATCAAAATAAAAATCAAAACCGTCCAATAGATAAAGTCCAGAATCTGGGAAATAAAAGGAGGTACATATACAAAGACCCTCGCCAAGATTCAGGTCAGAGGAATATTTCGTATACGAGATATCCGAAGAAATGTTTTACCCAAATTTATAGAGATTTTTATGGAGACGCCATGCTGGTGCTCACCTGGATGAGCTCCAACATGGCGGACGGAAACCAACAGAAACATCTGTTTCCGAGTTTTGCCGCAAAAGCGCGAATTTATTCCTCGAGAATCTCATAAACATTAAAGTAATACTTTTTCTAATACATGAACTGTTTAATTAATAGCAAACTTTCCTGAAATAAGCCATTTTTTTAACCTACATGACAGCTCTCTTGGCCGTCATGTAAATATCGCGTCACGCAAAAACTTAGAAATTCAAGCGTCCTCTATCACAAAACCAAGAACCCTTTTGAAGCGAAAATTTGTATGAAAATTAGTTTTCAGCTGCTCTAATGCATCGTGAAAGTAAAATCTCGGTAGGATCGATAGTTTTTTAGTTTGAATTTTAGTGACGTCATGTGAAAACCAACAATAAGTCATCAGCGCGAAAAGCTTGAAAAGATTTTCTCGAGGCTTCGCCGCTCGTTCCTTCAGCCTTCGGCCGAAGACGTGTCGGCACGTGTCGACACCCACCCGGCGAAAGCTCTTCGTCGCACGCGAGAATAAACCTCTGGTACCCAGGGTATAATTGAAGAGCCTCATCTCTAACTTGAGGGAAATGAGCTCTGGGTGCATTTTTGGACCCGAAGTTGGGGATAGCCGCCCCCCCGGGGGGGTACTCGACCAAAATTTGGGTATCGGTGAGCCGCTGATGGTTTGAAACGCTGACCCTGTTTAGGACAAAAAAGTTCCAAAATACATACCCTTAAATACATAGTCTCGTTATTTTCTTTAAAAGTCACTTAAATTGAGATCACTTTTGATAATGTCTGCATACGAAACGTCAAGTTTATAAAAATGCGAAAACTCACAGTGTTTATCACCGCTGTTTGAGTTTTATTTTTGACCAAACTACGATGGCCCTAGAACAAAAGTCTCTATGATACATACCCTGCTTAAGACAACACCCTCAATTTCATTATCCTGTTTTACGCTGTTTTATTGGAAATTGCAATAGAGTAAATTATTACGTTATAGTCATTTCTTTTGTACACAAAATTTAATCAAGGAAATCAAATCAAGCGCGGAGGATATACTCTTTAAGTTTAGCAGATTCAAACGAAATTATTTACCCTGCTTAGGACAGACTCGTCTGTTTAGGACTATTTCTCGGGGAAGAGATGTCAAAACCCATACTCTGTCTCAAACTCGTTCCCAGGGTTCTTTCCTTCCCGTCCCTACGGAGCGAGAGAGAACCTGGGAATTAGGTTGACCCTGTCAGCGGCACATCCCTGCCCCCCCCCCCCCCCCCCCCCCGGGATGAACGGTCTACATATGTGGTGCAAACAAAGTTTTGGCCATAAAACAATTCTTATTCCATGATGGTAGTTTAAATAATTACTTACTTCTGTACGGTGAAGCGAAATCTGAACCAGGGTCATGAGGTCTGAGGTAAAAGGACGATTTTTGTCTTAAACAGGGTCGGGTTTACAGGCCCCGCGCCACACCCTCCATTGAGTGTTCCCCCATGGAAGGGGGTAAGGGAATAGCCAGCTGGCATCGACGCGCTTTTTCTTGCCAACGATACGTCCCAACGCATGCTAATACTGATGCGTTGTACAGAGGCTTTCTAAAGTTCAGGACACTTATGGAGTTAAGAATCCTTTTCAGACGATCACCAAACTTGTGAGGACGGAGGACGAAGCCTTACAGTGCATTGATCATTTGTTCTGTCCCACAACAATGAATCATGATATTTGGGATTCGGCAAGCTAAATGCGTGACTAATTCTGCAAGAGTAGAAGGTGTATTTTAGCAACCCTTAGTCTCAATTTATGTGACCCCCTGAATACGGACACGACACCCACCAAGAGCCATAAAATGGCTCTTACACCCACTTAACGAGGACAGCTAGTTTCTGTGGTTCCCACAATGTCCTCATTAAGGGCTAGACTGTAGTGGATCATGGAACAACCTACAACCAGACCTTATATAGCCAGACGTTACACATTCTCTCTTGTTTTATATATGCCTTACCTGTTTCAGAGAACTTTTGCATTTTCGTTACTAGAGTATTGGAAGCTTCTTCGATGATCGGAACAATCTGCTTTAATTTGGATGCGGTGAACGTTGGAGTGAGCGTGTTCCTGACGCGTCTCCACTTATCGTCGCGGGCGATGAACAGGGCAGAATCGAGGGGCGGTGAGGGTCGAACGAAAGGAGGACGATTCGGGAACTTCCAGAACTCTTTTACAGTGATTTGCTTTATCATCTCGGGATCGGTGACCACAATGGCGGGTTGCCTACCGATACATATCGTGTGGACGCGGCCGTACTTGTAGAAATAATTTAGCAACATCTTGTGCATACCGCCATATCTAAAGAAATCAGGAAGGTTTCCCACCCAGGGCCATGGTATGGGACCGGGTAGAGGAGAACTGCCTAGAATCGAGTAGTAAGAACGTACGCCTTGCCAGTACAGAAAAGCCAATATTCCAAGCATAACAGCCACCCAGGTCGAGAAGCTGATGTCCTGTAAGATTTGTAGTGGGTTCTCCATGTTTGCGTGTCCCTTGCGTAAGCTGAACTCCCGGACTGAACTCTTGTTGTTTATTTAACTCTCCTTGATTCAAATGAGATCGGTGACGTGGACCGGGCGACGTGGACCGGGCGACGTGGATGAGTACACGTCAGTCATTTTTTTTTTCGGTTGCGCAAAAGAGCAAGCACACTCCATTCGCCACTTTCGAATTGCCCATAATACACTTTGCTTGCCCCTCACGTTTTTGCATAGGCATTGTTGCGGAGACTTACAACCGTCCAAAGAGAAAGATCCCAAGAGTAAATACAATGCTTTTTGTAAAATCTGGGTTATAACCGTAAAGTGATTATAGGCAATTAGAAAAGAAATTATTTAGTAGCTATATTTCAGATCATATTTCTAGTAACTTTTTATATAAAAAGTAACTGAAGGGAATTTTTTGCCCTCGCCAACAAAGGAATGAAAGTACTTCATCGAGCCGCCAGCCTGATGGTTTAATAATACTGTATTTTTCATGTTTGCGTGAGCTGAGCTGTTTTGCGTTGTTCTACAGGCAATCCCTCCGTTTCTCACTTGACGCACTGAGCCTTAACAACAACAACAAATTTATTGAAACACCCTGGCATGTTACTGTGTGTCGCGCTGAGTATACCTCAGCTTGTATCGTTCTTTTGGCGTATAGAAATAGGAGAGTACGTTTGTAGCGTGTGTGCCTACAGGTTACAAGTTTTTCTTCTTTTACTTGAACATTTATTGTTACGTAACAGGGAAGAGAAATTTTTTAAAAAAATTTTACCGGTGTAACGTGCTCGTTTACTGAGTGAGTAGTAAACAGAGTCCAGCTCGGCTAGACTTTTTCTACAGATGACCGTGAAAGCGTTTTCCTCTTCTTTCATACTGTACTTCGGGTAGCCTCCCGCGCACACGTTCTTAGGGGTTCGTCACGCGTCCCTGCCCCACGAGGAACGCGTGACTGCGTGGGAGGCTATACTTCGGGTTGCTTGCACCCAGGTTCCGCCCTGAATGAAGACCATGTTCGGCTACGCTGTTGTACAGGGGATCGCAAGCGAACAGAACACTTTGAATGGCCTGGTTATTTTTTTTTTGTCAACGAAGAAAGAGTATGGACATCAGTATCATCACCAATTTATTTTTACCTTAAACCCAGGGAATACATACCAGATCGGTTACAATTAATAAGGGCCTGTTCCGCCTGAGGAGCAACTAGCGGGGTCAGTGTTATTCTTCACTTGAGTGGTTATCTGTAAGAAAAGCTAGCAAGTATCGTTTCGCGGAAAGCCTTCGAAATCTCACGAACCTTCTGGTGTTGGCTCGACAGGAAAAGAAATTCACAAGGCTGCTGCATAGTGCACTGTGTTTTAATTTTGGTCATGAGTTAAAACAAGAAGAAGCAGTTGGCAAGAAAACGAAAGAGGCCAACTGTCACTTGTCGCCACCCTTGTGGGGAGGCCAATGCTACCGGTGG
Organism: Porites divaricata; assembly: GCA_038088405.1. Taxonomy (NCBI): domain Eukaryota; kingdom Metazoa; phylum Cnidaria; class Anthozoa; order Scleractinia; family Poritidae; genus Porites; species Porites divaricata. The sequence goes on along the minus strand of JBBMOI010000003.1, from coordinate 25,045,705 downwards.
ATTTTCATTTCAATGGGTGGGCCACTGTGTTTAGCGACATTTACGTTCAAGTTGATGTATTATCTCCAAAAAAGGGTTAAGCGTCTCACACGGTCACCTAGACTTTCTGTGTTAGGCATTGAAAACTTTAGCCAAGAAGGAGCTACGGATCGGTTGTAAGGGAAGCAAGAAAACTCTTTGAGGAAATTGCTCATACACAAGACGATCAGCAAACTGAAAAATATCTTCACCAGACTACTGAGCCTCTGGTCACAGGATTTTACATTTGATAATTTGTCAAACTAGCTAAAAATGCTGTCAGTGTACGAACCTTAAAAAAGACAATAAATTCTTACGGATTAAAATTTATATCAAATTAACTGAAGAAGCAGCAAAAACTGGTAATGTTGTAGAGATAGAGAGAGAGAGAGAGAGTGAGAGAGACAGTGGCAAGTTATTATCATTGAACCACAAAAAAGGCCGTGAAGAAGCTGGAACTTTTGGATAAAATAAGCTCTAAATTGTATAGCATGTAGGAAATGCCTTTGTTGAAAAGAGAAAGGCATTTTCAATAATTTGAAGTTAAAACACTACAGAGGACTGTTGTTAAAATAGAGATATTTATTCTTCAAGAATATAACCCTTCGTAAGTGGGAGCTAATATTCGAGTTTGTATTTCATTGCACAGTTCAGTTGCACAAATAAAATTTCTTTATCTGTACAATTTAATATTATCATAATTATATCTTACAGGCAATGCACCTTGATTTTGTACAGCAAAACCATTGACACAGATAAGGATGTTTTATAATTAAATGAAAAATGGTGACCAGATGGCCATTGCCAAAAAAAAACAGTAATGCAGGTTTGACTTGTATAACAGAACACTGGACTTAAAGATAGCTTCTGACTAACATATTACTGGAAGAATGTACTTGGAAAATCACAGAACATTGAGATACATGTACACCAATACAGGGGAATGACTGTATGAGATTTTGAAGAAATTTTTCCAGCAGAACATGAATAAACAGTCAACTCTCTCATAACCCTTTCACTTGCAGAAATGGGCAGAATCAAAATAACGCAAAAATTCCAAATGTTATTATTAAAATGCTGAAAAACATAAAAGAAACATTTAAAAGTACTGGTACTGCCAAAGAGCTTTGATTTGAATGGTCATATTGCAGGATTTTGTTTGTCCAGACTCGAAGCTTGGAACCATTCACCTTACAAGATTCCAAAATTTGCATCTAGATTTCCCAATAATATTAAAAGCAACCCTAGAGTATGTCCCTACCAGGTGATACCAGCAGGTCTCATAGATAAAAGAGAATTGACTGCTATTGTTAAAACACACTCTATTGCCTACCAGCAAACACTCAGGACATTCTTAGATTCCCACATCATGAGGGCACAAACTACTGCAATCACATTTTAAATTAACTGCCGTGGAATAATAAATTTTATTAATAAATTAATGATGCAGGAAGTATCATCAACAACTTCAGAATTGAATGTCAACGACATTACATTAACTGAGCAGTGACTCCACAGTCAAACAAGTAAAAAAGGTGGCAGCTCCCCCCCCCCCCCAAAAAAAAAAAAAAATTATAGAAACGGGTTATGTTAAAAAGTGAAAAATGTAACCTTCCTTTAGGCTATATAGTCTTAACTCCTGTAAAAAAATCTACTCCTCCAAACATGTCTCTTTAATATTACAAATACAAGTCCAGCATAAAAATAATCTATCATGTCATGAAAGAAGGGAATAGGAACATCCTCATCCAAAGTCAACTGTACAGTAATAAATATAATATTTGATATTTTTTAAATTATCACTATTTTGGTTTGTTGGAAAAAAAGAAACCAACACTTCAAACAAACAAAAAACCCTGGTCTAAAAACAAATTGATAGACTTGCATGTACCATTATAAAAGGTAAACAAAAATACCTCATAGAAAGCTGCCTGTTAAGGCATCTGGTTACAACAAAAATATTAGACTTGAAAGTATGGGGTGCCCAAGTCTTGAATTGTCATGGAAAATAACAAGTAATACTCACTAGCAGCTGGAAATTAATTAAATTGTTACAACAAAAAGTGCAACAAGGTAATAGAGAAGTTATTGTTTTCATTTTTGTAAGGCTTCAGATGCAGTATCTTAAGCAAAATGCCATACAGTCATATAATCTTGGGACATGCATTATTGACAAACTTTATTGGGTTCAATGATACTGAGGAGGGCCATGTTGCTCTTATTAATGATAACCAAGGTTAGAAAATTTTGGCTAAATACACTGTACATTAATGTACTGTCCAAAAGTAGTCCCTGTTTTATTGTTCAAAACATTATAAGATTCAACATTTATCTCCATTTGGTAGTCCTCACTCCCATCTTCTTACACCACTATGAACCACAGCTTTCTCCTTCATAATGTTAAACAAATAAATACATGTATCTCTCAAAAAACTGTAGTGTTACTTGTCCTGCTTGTTGAAATAGATGAGGCATGCAGTGGATTTGTAGGCAGAATTTTGATTGGTAGATCCCAAGTCATTGTTTCCACATCAACATCAGTTGGGCCCTGCCATGTTGCAATGTCGGTATAACGACTTGTAAGTTGCACAGGACTAGCTCCAGCCGGGAGTGGTGTGGATGCAAGTACAAATTCGAAATGAAGTCTCCACCTTAAACATACTGCAAAAACAAAAAATAATAATGGATATGTTGTAGTTAGTTTTCCTTTTTCTTTTGTTTTAAATTCATTAGCATGTATTACCATACCCAAAAACAATGGAAAAATAAAAATTAACTGACTAGAGATAAATAATATTAACTACAACAGATACACAAAGATTAAGGACATGATATGAGGGTTTCATTATGTTGTGACAATCAGTATCAATAATAGAGGTTTTAACAGTAGCTGGAAATTGGCAAATTTGCCTGTAATTACCTAATCAAAAACTCTTTCTTTGCATTAAGTTTTGGCAACCAAGAAATGCTTATAGCCATGCTCTAGGAAAGTCTGAAACTATTGACCTTATAAACCTCAACAGACTTTTGATAATCATATTTTACTTGAGCAAAGACAACAATTTTAAGAGAAAATCTAGCTGTTTATTGTAAGGATATATTATGACATGCTATTATGACTTACAGGCACTGAACACATATTTCCTCTTATTCTGAGAGCATATTTGGACAGTCAGCATCTCCTTTTATTGGCTACATTTGAAACCTTCGAATAGAATAGCCAAAGCTGTACTCTGGCAGTGCCTGGTGTCCACTGGCAACTAATGTTTGCTTCCAGGCTACTAGAAAATTTAGTGTTCTCATGGAAATCATATGCTCGGCATCCTAAATTTCACAGGTTCAGAGCACTGCCGGGCTCCCTTCAATTTCTCTTAGAGCACAACCTTGACAGTGCTATGTACAGTTATTAGTCTGTAAATACTGTACATAGCACTATCAAGGCTGTGCTCTAAGAGAAATTGAAGGGAGCCCGGCAGTGCTCTGAACCTGTAAAATTTAGGATGCCGAGCATATGATTTCCATAAGTATTTATTTTCACATAGAAAGAAAGTGCAAGGGCTAACATTCCAAGCTGTCTTACCTAAATCTGATACAAACTCTGGACATGCAGTAAAAGGTATTGGCAGCACCAAATGAGTTTTCTTGGTATGCAAACAGCTTTCTTGAATACTAGTGAAAGATGAGTATGTCCCGTCGGATGATTCTGGTCTAGAAGGATTGCAAGAGTCCTCTGGAATATGCTCCTCACTTTGAAGAACTACAGAAAACTAAAAAAAGCATTTTAATTAGTAAAAAATAGACAAAATTAGAACTTTCACCAGGGCAAAAAGGCATGTGACTAATATAACATTACAGGTGTACTACACTGTACAGGTAATATTGCTGTTAATAATTTTGCATTTATCCTGCAATTTGTCCATGAAAAAACTACCCTTCTGCATCTAAAAACTATTACTTTTTGTGAAAAGAACAGTTCAGTAGCTCTCCAGGCAGGCCAATGAAATCCAAGATGAAGACATGTCAATAAGACCAGTATAACAATAATAATTGTTGTCTTAAGTTCAGTTGAATCAGTTTAATCGAATTCTAAAAAATGCATTTTTTAGCTAATTTTCCTGCATATTCAAGAGCTGGGCCAACAAACATGTACCTTTAATTTGTATCAAGAGGTGCAAATGTGAGATCTCACTTTGCCCATGTAGGGGAAAAGAATCTTGGAAACAAGTAGATAAGATGATCCATATAATCCACACTTCACAGTTAGCTTCTCTTTTCGACAGACACCATAAAGAATGGTACTACACTGTATAGTGTCCATGCAAGAAGCACTGTTATGGTTAATTTCCAACAAGCAACACAACATTGAAACAGTGACATAAGCAGGCCGGATCTGATTTATCTGATTTCTGCCTTCTTGTTGTATTTACCTGGCAACTTGAAATCTTAGTGACAACCCTGCATAAGACTGGATGACATAAAGATGGGTCTCAGAGAAAAAAAGCAACATGGCCTACTCCTCAAAAGGCAAAACAACCATATTTGAAATTCAGACCAGGGACATATGTACTCCGACCCCTATGAGGGCCTCATGCAAGACATGTGTCTGCCTCTGGGAAAAAAGCCAAAGAAAATGACTGAAGCTGAGTAAAAGGCAATGACGGACTCTACGTTTCTGTCTTAGGGAAGAGCCTGATGACTGCAAACACACAAAAATCAAAATAATATATTACATACCTTTTGGCAAACAATAAGAGAATCAGAAAAGTCAAAAGATCCTACAATTTCTTCACCAATCCGGTATGCAGACTTGAAGAGACAAAATTTTCCTACTGTTCCTCTGTTACTAACAATATTATATACATCTGCAAAAATTAACCACATTTCAGATAACATATTTTTAGTATCTAGTGAATAATAGACAGCATTTTCAGTTGGTCACACTAATAATGTAATATAGGTGTCACTGCTCTTTCATGTTGAATGGCATCTATGTTTTTGGCAGGGTTTACTTGTTGAACCTGACATCATGACTTCATGTGCACATTGAAAATTGCCAACTAACTGAAACAATAAGGTTCAATTGTTTTCTTATGATTAATGCAAAGAGGGAGACTATTATATGTCAACTTATGAATCTGTAGATGAAATTCTGTGGTGTTACCATATGAATGAAACCATTTCAGTAGAACTTTTGTATAGTAAAATTAATTTACCTCTAAACATTAGCAAAATCTGAAATTTGATTTTTTTGCAAATTGTTTTATACAGCACTCTGGGAACTATTAGGAGTAAAAAGATTTACAAGCGGAGCCTGGAGGAAACAGAGTTAAAAATTGAAATACAATAAAAATGAAAAATTTCCCACTCAACCCACAGCAATTTTTGACTAGTAAAAGTTCACTTTAAAAAGGCAAATGCATACTTACGGGGATTTCTCCTAGAAGTAATTGTCGTTAAAATTTCCACTGCTAAATCTAACAAGGATGTCTTTGGAGAAGAATTTTCTAAAAATGGATTATGTGAATTTTCCTCTTTGTTTAAAAAATGTTCAAGTTCCCTCAGTCCTGAAAAATGAAGATAAAAACAATTTATGACCTAAAGTCCTTTATTTCGTAGTACAATATAAAAGTTTTAAGTCAATCAGAAATATTACACAAATCAAATTAAAGGCATATATACGATACAGCCTATCCTATCAGACACCTTCGTAACACCTGAGTGATTCTAATATATTATGGAAATTTTCTTTAGTCCTAAGTACAAGTACCCTGCAATGGTTTCTGAATCCTCTCCAGGGACGAGATGCAACACCCCTGGTAGCTTACTTCTACAAAAGTCACGTCATTAGCTCCAGCCGTGATGGCCTCTTTTAAAGGTTGTTTTTCCCTGAATAATTATATCTATAATAATTATTTGTAAGCTATATACATATGGGTTGTTTTTCCCTTCATCTTGATTTTAGAGTAGTTCATATCATCCATTAAGCTGAAATTTTCCACTGAATGCATTCTTCACAGGAAGTGAATAGATGAACAATACTCTGAGTACATTCATGTGTATGTACAGTAATAGCAGAGTGTGATTTGTACAAACCTTGTAACACCATTATTCTAAAAGGTAGTCTCAGCAAGACAGAATGTCCTTGAACCCTGCTTGTACCAACAGTGATCTTGTATGAATATTTAATGGCATGTCCTTTGTAAGATGGGGCTCCATCAAATGGGATTATGTCACTATAAAAATCTAAAATGTAATGGCAAAGATGAACATGAATTAATTTATACGCAATAGAGCTAATCAGTAAGAAAAAAAGCTAGTATGTAACCACAGCAAACATAGAAATATGTTTGAAAACATTTTTAGTTTTTTATCGACCTTAAGCAACAAGAATGCTGACATCCCAGAAGTCATGAATGGCATTGACAGAAGTTTGGTTTTTGCTACAGCTTGATGGAAATATGCTTCTGTCTAGCATAATAAGCTCGAAAATGTTTGTTTTTACTTCTGGAGCATGACGTTATGGAGTAAGTTATACCACTGAAAGAGGGAAATGATCAACTTCTGGTTGTAATTTTTATCATACGGGTGCTATAGTGTATCATTACATTTGGTTAACCCTTTAAACCCTAAGATCAAAATTCAAAATTCTCATTTGTTATCCCTATATGTTTTCAATAGAAGTAGTGGGGAGAATTTGTTGAAGTATCAATTAGATTCATCTTGTGTGATCACATCCTTAATTCTCATGACCATTCTGTTTTATACAGCAGTGATATTACAAGGAGAAATTTGACGCTGATTACTCTTAGTGCTTAATGGGTTAAAAGGACAGTAATTCGTACTGAGCCCACAGTATGTATGTGGTTACTGTAAAACCCATGTGCTCTTTGATTAACGCAGTTCTTAAGTTGATCCACCATCTTGTATGTGAAGTTGTCTTATTTCAAGCTGTTTCTCTGAGAACATAGCAATGGGATATCAAGGTTCATCTTTCAAGGGTAAATAGACTAAAGGGGAAATGGGGAGAGAGAAAGATCAGCTGATAATGCCAAGAAGAATGACCTCCAAAATGTACATAGATAATAAAATCAATTAATGATTGCAATTCATTGAGTCCCACCTTTCCAACTGCTTGATTTTTGTAACTCCAATTTAAGTAGCTGAGATAATAATATTGATAACAACCTTTGGTCTGATAATTGTTATTCAAACCAAAGCTTGCTTCTCTTACCATATCAAACACAGTAATTGATCCTCAGTTCATAACCCAGAAATTATACCCACATTACAGCATTCAACTGTACAGAAGGAATTTAATGCATTTCTTTCAATCTAATGTTAAAAACAAAATGTCTGTGATGGATTTGCAGGGCTGAAACTTGGCGGTCGCCAGGTCGCCAGTGGCGACTTAAAATGTAGCTGGGCGATGAAAAGTTGTGGTTGAATCGCCCGATGGACGTCTAAGATAAAAAAAATATAAATTCGAATTTAGCCCAACGTAAGCTTATATTACGATTGCAGTACGAATTTAAAATAAAAATAAAATGACAAGTTGTTTAGTTTGACTACCTTTCTTTCCTTGCACTGAATCTAATTTCTTCGAGTCCTACGAACATTTTAAACTCTCTTGATTTAAGGAGGTTTCAGTCACTGAAAGACCTGTGAAATGCTAGACTTGGGACACCAAGATCAAGAAATCCACAACAAAAAAATAAAAGTCTAAAACAAGATCACTGTATACAAAAACTGTGCTCACACTTTCGATGACACACAATAATAATTTCAACTCTTCATTCGGGCAACTGACAACTGGTATAAATGTAAACACAAAACTATTAATTAGGAAACTTTCATTATCTGTCTAAGAGCCAAACAAATTCAATTAAAAACGTCCTTCATCAAAATTCTCACCATGTTGCTCCCAAGCATTTTTTTACATACCGTTTTATAGTAAAGATCCTGCCAAAAATATGAAAAACAGAAATAACTTTAACGATCAATAGACTTCTTTGAGACTTAATTAGTTTTGATAAAGGACGCGCGCATTACCGACGTTTGCCATATACATTCCACACAAAATAAATATATTTCAAAGTGTACGTATGTTATACTTTTAATAGTTCTATAGTAAGTAATGAAATATACCCAAAACAAAGATGAGCCACAAATCCACACTTACAATTTTTAGATTCGCCAGGAGCAAGCTCCAAGTCACAGAAGAGTATCTTTGGCTGCGTAGACATCAAACACCGTCCTTCCTCACCTTGACGAGAAGTAATTCGAAAAAAACAGAAATAACTCAACTCAATTATTCACCACTAGCTTGTCACGAGCTGGATAATAGATAGCATACCAACCAAATCAAGTCATAAATCACACCAACGCCACAACTGTTTTCTAACCTCTCGAAGGAACGAAGCTTGTACAAGAAGAAGTCGAGTTGAAAGTGAATTGATCTGACATTCGATCAGTTCTCGAAGGAAGTTTCACGCGCGATTCGTTTACGGTACATTGACAGTGAATCTGCGCGCTAGCCCACGCAAGTCTGTCCGTTCCGGAGTTCTCCTCCATGCATTCATTATTTAACGCGTGATTACTAGTCTCGCTGCAATTGCCTTCCTTAAATCTTGCAGTATTCGTGAAAATAATCTCGCACTCTATACATTCCCCAGCAAAGAAGACCGACCCACGAAGCAATCGAGCTTTCACCTCGATCATAGTTAAAGCAGCCAATAACAGCTTGTTTTCTTGCATATATGTACTGCGTCCATACCAAACGCTAACGTAAAACTACAAGAGATCTTTTTCAAGTGCTTATACATCCGGATTTCTGGAAGAATTCCCGAGGAAATACTCTCTCCTGCGCATCCGCCATTAACCCACAAGTGAAACAGAAGAACGCTTCAGCAGGAGGTTGCTGACCATGTTGTCTGCAGTAACAAGTCTTCCAACCAACAAGGGCACCCAACGTCAATTTTCGGAAAATATCTGTTCGGAAGACGATTTGAGATCTTGGAATTTTCGGAGCATTTGTTGTAAAATTTCCTCTCCTAGGATTTCCGAACATCTAGAAATGGTGTAATTGCCCATTTTTAACGGATTTTTACCCTGAAAAGGTCACCTAGAATTTTCGGGAGCCTTCCAGTCTGGCTGAAATTTTCGAAAAGGTAAGCTTTGATCCCTATAATTTTCGAATCATTAGAATTTCAGCTACGAAATCCGAACAGATGGAAAATTTTTAGGTTATAAAAATATGCCTATATCTACCGTTTAAATACTTAAAATACGTTCAACAATGCTACGTTTTAGTGGCTTTGAACTATATTCTCGTTGGGTGCCCCTGTACTAATGAATTGATAGACATTTCTCCTCTCTGTAATACAGGTAAGCTCTTTATTTTTTGTCGACAGTAACTTCTTTTTAAATTCTAAGCTGAGATCACGCTCTATTTCCACGTCAAAAGATAATGCATGAAAGCTGTTAAAACTGCGCATGATCTACTCAGTGCACTGTAATGTAAAAGTTTATTTAAATTCAGAATTGAAAATGAAATGATTTTTCGACTGGCTGCGTGATCGTTTTAATACGCTAACGTGAAAAAGGCCCCGAGATGGATTTAGTTTATGTTCGAGCTAGTTTTAATGATAAACAGTCTAGCTAGAAAAATAGTTATCTACAATATACAATTTTACGGCCTCGACAAGCAAAGGTGACTCGCACGCAATCTAATTCCATTTATTCTCTTAACTTTTGTTTGTCCACGTTAATAAAAAGTTATAGCAGTAGACAACTTTGACAACTTCGGAAAGTCTTGAAAAATAAAAACCATAAGACCTCTAAAGGCCTCGAAAGACAGGACCCCCAAGATAAAAGGTTCGTTTTTGTGGTTAATTCGAAATATAAATTCGCATCGTCAAAAAGTTTTGTAAAAAAGAGTTTCTTATTATTCAATATATTTCTCCCTGCGGCTAATTAGTCTCGTTTGCGTAAGTAGCGAGACTTATAATCTGTAACCCGTTTTTTCTTCGTATTTATGACACAAAAGGGGGGTCATTTTGCCAGGCGTTCGTAGCGGAGACCCTGGAAACTGGGAATAAGAATCGTTGCGTAACCGAAGCCACGCATGTGGGGGGGGGGGGGGGGAGGGGACAGGGGGGTCACAATCTCCCGCCTCCCGTACGTTTTTGTCCCTTTGTTTCCCGACTCCCCTCCTTTATTGTGTTTCTCCCGTAATCATGTAAATCACGCTGTTTGACTCCCTATTCAGATTCTAATAGGGAGTGCTTTGGCCTTGTCCAAAATAAAAAGTTGTGTTGTAAATCGAACCACTCCCCACTTTCCAGTGCGATCATTGAAGCGGCATTCCTTCCACACAAGCTTACACCACGCGGCAAAATCTTCATAACAGTGTTTTGTGAAGTACAGTCGTAAGGTTCGAGCTCCCAGGAAGGTCTTCCATGAACGGATTTTTCCCCCACCAAACCGAAAATACTAAGACCGATCAAAATGGTCTTTGACGACATTTGACCTGACTCGCTTTGTCGTTCTTACGGAGAATTTCGACAGCTAGCAAGACAGACGAGACACTGACACGACTGACACAGTCGACACACGTGTACATATGTCATGCTATCTCATTCATGTCCTATGATGTAAGCGACTTGGAAAGGTTTCCAATTTCACAGGAAGTAATGCCGTTTTTTTTTTTTTTATCCCGAGCACGAATTTTCGTTTTTTGACTTTTCTCGAAAACGTTAAATGGAAATCAAGAAACGTTCTTGGGGTCGTTTCTTTGACTGGAAGTATGCAGTAACAAATAGCAAAAGCTTGCCTTTTTGAATTTCTCTCCCGCCTCCCGCCCTTCCTTCTCCCGTCTCCCGTACCCCTCCCGCCCCCTGATCTCCCGGACTCCCGCCCCCCTGTCCCCCTCCACACGCATGTTTTGCGAAGAAAGCTTAGGAAAGATTAAATTAAATTATATACAACTATATCCACCTCATGTACAGACCGAAGAACCTATATAAACCTTTAGTAAAATCAAACTAAGTGGTCTATTATCAATGCTGCGTTCTGATTGGTTGAGCTACTACTAGGCTATATGTTATAGCCCACTAGTATCGAAAAGCACCGGCTTTTTGGCGGCAAAAAAGGATTAAAGTCTAGCTTTAACTAGCTAAAAAAATTTTATTCTCCATATTTTTGACCAACTAGTTGGATTTTACTAAAACAATTATTCCTCTCGCCCTCATGGCCTCCGAGTCAAATGCCCATTCGGCCTTCGGCCTCATGGGCTATTTACTCATAGCCCATTCGGGCTCGAGGAATAATTCTTAAATATCAAATTATATACATGTACACCTCATGTTCACCTATATACACCTTATATGCAGCGTATACACACCTTATATACGCCTTTATAGAGTGTTTTCACATGACGTCACGGCGGCCATACTGGTGTCCCAAACCAGTCCTCTGGGAGCTGAACTATTTTCTTATGCAAACACTTTCTTTTGTTCCAATAAATTTGCATAGGTGCTGGCCACGTGAGTGAAAAAAATCTATAAAATAACTAAGATAGTACGCCCGCTCTGATTGGCCGAGAGGCGTGTTTGCATGAGAGAATGTAAATATGGTTGTGACGTCAAGATGTTTTGCTTTTCGCGCTCTAATCACGCAAGCACGAATTTGAAAAAGGTTTTGAGTTGAAAAACTCGACAAGTTTACTTTATTTACCCATTTCCTCGTCGGTTGAAACTTGAAAAATCTTTAGAAGCATGCTGTGTCAATTTTTTTTCGCTTGAGCTGACATTTTAAGCGAGAAAAACCCGTATTACGCGTACAAGCTTCTTGTACAAGACTTCGCGACTGGTAAGAATTTCTCTTTTAATCACTGCTCTAAACAAGAGAGTTTTGCTCTTTTTCTCGGAAAAGTTATTTTATAAAAGCAATAGAAAACTTTTTTCCTGTGTTTGCGGCCGCATAGCCTGATATAAACACTCGAGGGGTTGGGAGAATTCGAGACAGTTATGCAAACCCTCGACTTCGTCTCGGGTTTGCATAACTGTCCCGAATTCTCCCAACCCCTCTGGTGTTTATATCAGGCTATGCGGCAACACAGAAACGTTTTCTATTGCTTAGATATACATTTAGATACAACTTTTATACACCTTATACACACCTGTATACGCCTTATATACAACTTTTTATATAACGTCTGAGAAACGAGTGTAGAAATTCCATACTGATGACGCGTCACTCTCCAGATCTGGGTAGTGCTTCTGATTGGTTGAAGCAAATATTGCCCAGGCGGCACGACCAATAAGAAGCGCTACCCAGATCTGGGTAGTGATGCGTCATCTGTATGGAATTTCTGCGCTCGTTTCTCAGACTTAGTAATTTCGCGGCGAAACCAGTGGTGGCATCTCGAAATGTCGGCCGCTTTCTCAGGCTTCATCCAGACGGACTTAACTGAGTCAGACGTCGAACTTTTCATGAAATTAATCACCCCAGTTTGGTTCGCCTCAAGAACTTTACGGCTATTTACGGCTGTAATAAGTGACGTCGAAGTTACCAGAGCAATTGCACTGTTTTTCAGCTATCCCTTATTTCACTTTGCTTTTGTTCAGTTACGCACATGCGTAATACGTATAGAGTAGCCACGAGATGCAACTGACTGAAAGTCGGCTGGAACCCATCCAGACTTAGCTTGTAACCAGTCGATATTTTCGGTTTTGAAGGGAGTCACGTGACTCACTTTAATCCTCGAATCAAAAACAAGTAACTTCTGTGTTCCAGTCTGGACCTACCCTTTAGATCCTCCACGATAAGCAAACGTCCTTATAATGATTTGAACATCTACTTCATAAAGAAACAAGGACAGATCTGGAATAGCTATGGGCTGTGACTCTTTCTTGATCATCTTTGATCTTGCGCAAGTAAGTTTGAAAATGCCAGTCTGCGTTGTGCTTTGATCTGATCGATTAAATCACGAGACGAGTGTAGCCTGTTTCCAAAGCGGATCATATGAGGTCGCTTTCTTTAACTCATTCCTCAGCTGTTCAGGTAGCTAAGTACCACGAACAGTCGGAGAACCAGGCTGTAGGGGATTGGGCGAAAACCTAGAAGAAGTCAATAGAGAGGAAGAGAGAGGCGTGTTTATCAGAAGCTTGTAGCTCAAATTCTTAGAGTAAATGGCTATTGGGGTGTCACAGGAAATCTGATCTTCGAATGCAACAAACATCAGTGAACCAGTACCTGATTCACTTCTTATCATTTTACCTCACATTTTTCTAATAAACGCAAAAGAGATACGTGGGGGCGGTGCTTTGGGCGCTAGTCTCCTGCGACTCTCTCGATCCCCTTGTGTAATTCATTAGAGAGAGAACAGGGACAAGTCAGAAGAATAGCATGTCATCGTCTGATATCACATTTAAATCTGATTGGTCACCTCCACATGCTGCTTAATTCATTGTGAAATCCTCGTTTCTTTTGTACCAGACTGCAGTAATACAGAGGTTGGCCGAGAACTCAAAGACCAAGTAATTCACCAGATTGACCAGGCCTGTGGAGGTGTTGCGGCTTCTTTTACCTCACTGGCCATGGAGTAAAGAATTCAACCTTGGATAAAATTTCTGTGTGCTGAAGAACTTTTTTGTCCTCCCACAGGCAACCAAAAATATGATCAATATTCACAACTGTGAGTCTTTTACTCAAGTTACATTGAAACAAGTAGGTGTGCTCAAATGTGAAATTATAAAACAGTCTCCACCTAAACACTATTGGCTTTCAGCAGACAGAAAGTCTAAATAGACAGTCTAAATCCCCGATATAGACAAGCCTACAAACGACCCACGAACCTGCGGGAAACCGGAACAAGCTTTTGGGAGCCGTTGCACAGACAGACTTTTTTACGAGTTCCTTATCAAATTCTCGAGTGCGGTAAAGTCCGGCTGCAACGGCAACACAGGCTAAGCCATCTATGCTTAACTGGAATAAAATACAAACTTCAGGGATACCGGAAGGCATGATAAAAGAACTGATCTCGTAAAAATGATTTGACACTTTATATGCTCCTCAAAATACATCTACAAAAGTGACATGTGAAAATAGTGCCTATCTCATAGGAGTCTAACACAGACATTTAATGTAACATGTTCGCTAACATTATACTGTTAAACCAAAATAGGCGGGATCCACCTGCTCTGAAGTTAAAGCTCAATTTAGTTCCGTGAACATAAGCAACTAATCACCAAAGTTGTGGTTTCTAATCAAGTCGCGTCTTTAAAGAAAATTTCTCTTTTTCTTTAGTGCAAAGTTATCCATCCTGAAAGGTAAAAAGGATGTTTGGGGATACGAGAAGTACTCGGCGCATCTCTCGTGTTCATAATTTTCTTAATTAAATGTCGCTCAAGAAACCCCATTTTTTCACAATTTCCTCATAAGGAAGAAGAATTTTTAATTCAAAAATGAAAGTATCAGAGGTTTAAGTGCATTCAAGAGAGTTATGCGACATCATTTGATTTACCCTTCTCACCACTGTTATGAATTCTTGAGGTGGTTGTTTTTGAGAGTATTGGTGGACTGCAAAACAGTCTATTAGTTTTTGCGTGTTCAAGTACGCCCGAGCAGTCAAACAAAAGGTCTGGAACGAGGCTGACTCACACGCCCTACGGGCATATGAGGCTCGCGCGCACGCCACGCTTGAGAAAAAAACCCCCTGTTTTGCAGTCTAGAGCATTGGTTGTTTTGTATTCATTGCCTTTGTGATTATTTTTGTCTTTTTTTTGGAATAAACGTTTTTTTGCCAAAACGAAACTTAGGTACTTAAAAATACTTCTTACAAAATATTATATAGCCGACGTCAATGTGATTGTTATCATTGAACAGACTTGTATTGTTGAAAGGTTTGGCTCTTGGGCTAGGACTCCCAGACTGAACTACTTTGATGGAAAGTTTTCGAAGCCCACATTCAGCGCGCTAGGCCTCATGCATTACCCTCCCCACCCTGCTGATACAGACACCTGGGCGGGGGGAGGCACATACTGACAATGGCGCGTGTTCCTTGCTTTTTGCAAGATGACGTTGGTGGCTTGGAAGTAGAAATAACAGAAGAAAAATGGATTGAAGCAAAGCCCATACCAGGTAGAGGACACCTTTTATTTGTCAAGGTAAAACATTACTCTTAAGAAAATGTGCGCTTTTCATGGAATGAAGGAGTTATGACTTTCCAAGAGAACTCAGAGGTACTGCGTAAGTGCGACAGCAAAACAAAAGACCATTCATTAGAATGCGAATAGTACGCTGACTCGTCCCCAGTCGTCTGTCAGTTTCGTATTAATATTTAAGCAAGAGAAGCGCGGGCGAGAGCAAAGAATGATGGGAAGGAATCCCCTTTCACCTTCTCATCGTTCCTTTCGCGCCAGATGCCGTAATATTCTCCCGCGACCGTTCTGTGACCGCTTACAAATGATAAGGGAAGACTGGGGACGAGTCCGGTCCCTCAATATCCTCTGGAATAGTACAGTGAGCGTATTACGTGAGTGCGCGTCCCAGCGTCACCTTACTCGCGGGTGTTTTAGTTGCTAAGCACGACAGAAGCGCATCGTTTGCACGATGCGTAGTCAGAGCAACGCTAGCTTTTTGAGAGCTTAGCAAGCCTTCCATGTGCATCCATAACTCGATAATACACACTGAACCGTTTATAATTTGCTTAATGACATGATCAAAATGATTAGGTATGTCGGTACCATAATTGACCACTACAGAAAATACCATAACATGCCATAATGCTCTTTGTTTATCACCCCAAAATTTTGAATAAGCATCGTCTTCAGTTTCTCTTGGGAGTTAAAATGGCCCCAAAAGAAACTGCAAACAATGCAATGCAAACAAAGAGCATTATGGGATGTTATGGTATTTTCTGTGGTGGTCAATTGTTCAGACCAAATTTAAATAGCGGGTACTTAATTTCGATTTTTGGAAAATATAGAGAAAAAGAGAGTTCGAATTTTTGTAGTTTCAACACAAGGTACTCAGTCTTGGCCGGTTTTATATTTGAACGTAACAAACAGAGTACAAAGTAAAGAGTAATTTTTCGAAAAGATCGACATTCAATTTTTATTTTGCCAAGTTAATTGGCCATTTCCGAGTTGCCTCAAGCTCTGTTTCAAAGTGAGGCTAAGTGCGAAGCCATTGATATGAAAATGATTTTTATTCTCATACCTTACACGGAAAAGGCTTTATTCTTAGTCATATTGACTTAGCACAAGTTTTCACATAAAGTTTCAAATCGTGCCCAGGAGCCCATCACTCCAAAAAAGAGTTATCTTTATTACTATTAAAAGTTGAAGTGCCAGTTATATAATTTTTTGTTGTTGAATTCGTACCTCTTAATTAGGGATGAAAATAAATTTGGGACACGCCCATAAAACAAGATTCTGGTACCCGTTTAGGGGTGTTCTCGAAATTTTTCGACGAGCACCCCGTCACTTTTATAGGAGAGTACCCCCCCCCCCTACCCGGGACTAGAAGCCTCCAATCCTGTGCTCTGCATTGCAAAAGAGCGAGGCTTCCCGCTGATGATGAATAGCAACGGTAGCAATGCAATGAATGGGGCTTAAAAGTTAAGGTTCGTGTTGAAACCGACAGCACTCAGCTCAATACTATTACTTTTGTCCCTATGTATTTGTTATTTGAGTCAGACATTTTTTATATTTTCTTAATGATTTTAGTTGTCGTTTTTATTTACTAACGTCTCGCAACAAGTGTCTTCCTTAATTTACAGAATTCGTGAAAATACACTCGTTTTTCAGCAAAGACGGACCCACGAATGGAAGCAAAAGATCCATGGCCTCGATCTCAGTTAAAAAAGCTAACAACAGCTTGTTTTCTTGCATGCACATACTGCGTCTAAATACTTAGGTAAATCTATAAGAGTTTACTTGAGATGTTTATAGATTCGGATTCTAAAAATTCTGTCTTCCTAGTTGCATCTACGTAGCCAATACAAGTGCGAAGGAAAAAGGGGTCCCTTTACTCCTCTCCCCAATCCTTCTAGGCTGGATTGCCAACGTACCACTGTTAAGGAAATGAGCGGCGCCTGGCGGACCCGAGAGAGCGGCGGAAATCGAGCCGACCTTCCGCCTCCTGTAGCATTTTTTCAAGCAATTTAGCTAAGGCGAAAAATTTAGCATTTTAATATTTTTATTTTATTCTACGGACAAAAAGACCCAAATGCCACCCTGATGAGCCTCTTATGGTATTCACGGTGGTCGGTTGCTAGGGCTTTTCCTCCCAAATACCTTTAAAAACTGAGAGTTTTAGGCCATAGACAGAAGTAGAATGCATCGAATGTGACGAAATTTGACAGGGAAGTAGTTTGATCGATAACCTGTTTATTGGTTTTTCTTTCATCCCATGTGACTACTGTTGTGACGTCATAAATGATGTCCAAATTTGGCATCAGAACAAAAATTCAGGAATGAAATGCTAAAAATTTTACATTAGTTTTCTTTATAGAATTCTATGATTTCTAGTAAAAACCCCATCTCAATCGGATAAAAAGGACTAAAGTTACAGCTAATTAAAGAATTTCAAATTCCCTCCAAATGACCATATCAGGAGCCCATAAACCGGAGCGTCTAACTTCCATACTGCGCCTATGCAACAGCGTTTTCACAAGTAGGTTTATTTTTAGATAAGCCTTTCCCGCGAATTGCTTTCAAAAAGCCAATCACTAGCAATTGCGTCATCAATGATAAATTTTTAATACGTAACTAGGACAACTCCTTCACACTGAAAAAAACATAGCGGACACACGTGAGGAATCTTCTGACAGTACTTCAAACGACAATTTCAGTATTTACACGGAAACTAGCAATTCAGAAGAAGATTTGCAAAACCTAGCCAGGACGTCTACTTCGTCGACGACAACGCATAATTCACGCAAAGGGAATTAAATCGAAATCATCTTCGAAATAGCCGACTGTGAAAAGGTCCAAGCGAGCTACTTACAGTCTAAGCGACGATCAAATGCAGGAATTGACCTCGTGGAACAGTTATTTTCCGCGGGAAAAGCTTATCTAAAAATAAACTCACTTGTGAAAACGCCGTTGCACGAATTTATGGCAGTTGAACGCTCCGGGTCATGGGCTCCTGCCATATATGGTCAAAATTAGGGCTATTTTTTAAAAACGCGAGAACATTGAACATTGAATGTATTGGAACAGGAGCAAGGACAAAGTTACATAAAATCAAAATTGTAGTTTTTTCTACTTAGGGTATGTGGTGCTATGACACGTTTCTCGTCACGAAATACGTCATTTTGACGTCACAATGACGTATTTCGTGACGAAAACGCGTCATAGCAGTACATAAGTAAAAAAAAGAGTAGAAAAAACTACAATTTTGATTTTATACAACTTTTTCCTTGCTCCTGTGACAATACATTCATTATTCTCGCGTTTAAAACCCCCTAATTTTGACCATATATGGTCATGTGGGGGAAAATTTGATTTCTTTTATTAGCTGTAACTTTACGCCATTTTATCCGATTGAGATGGGGTTTTCACTATACAGTAGAACCCCGCTAACTCGAACTCCCAAGGGAAACGAAAAACAGTTCGAGTTAGCGGGGGTTCGAATTAGCGGGGTTGGTATAAATTTCAGGTTTTCTGTTAACAATTAACAAGTTCTCAATGATTTTATTATCTATTCATAATCAGGAGTCATTTTTGAAGGACTTATGCACTAACTGTCAGCTTCTACAAAATGTCTGTGCATGTCACTGACTTCGCCCATCTTCACAAATCTCTAAAATCATCCGTAATTTCAGTAACGAACAAAACAGCAGTACGTAACAAATATTTGGTAATAGGCATGTATGCATTATACAATGTTCAGTTAATCAACGAATAATCCCCTCGCCTAAGGTTCGTCATCTTTCCTGTCTAGTTATTGTCTACATCTGCTGTTTGAGTTGTTACGCCATTTGCATTTCGGTTTCAGAAGAAAGAAATGACTTGATAGTTTGCTGCTGCTGACGTTTCCTCTTGATTCTGTCGGTTAATACTGTCAAGTCATTGGCAACGCGACGGATTTCCTCAGCACCTTCTTCCACAAATAGACTGTATGTGGCAAGGGTATCAATGGCTTGTCTCACTTCACTTGTAGTAGGTCTCTTAGGACAGTTCTCCTGCACTTCAAGCACTTCGAGCTCGTCTTCGCTATCCTCCTGCTCTACGTCGTCTGTCTTGAACTCTGCCAAGATATCCTCATCTGTTAAGGACCCCATGTCCGAGGTTAAAAGGTTTTGATCTGTATCAATCACAGCATCTGAGGTGACACACTCTGGCACAAGCTCTGGGTAGTTTTCTCTTAGCGACTCCATTTCCTCGGTTAGCATCCTAAATGGGTTGTCATCGTCATGAATGGCACTTTGCTGTGCTTCACTGCCAATACCGGCTTTCCTAAAGCAATTCCGAACTGTCTCTGCAGAAACTCTGTTCCACGCACCTGCCAGGATAGTCATAGCATCCAAAATGGTGATATTCGGGGGTGGCTTGCCCTTTTCCACTGCATCAATATACCTGCGGACAATCGTTCCACGGTAAAACGCTTTCGTTGATCTGATGACGCCTTGATCCATTGGTTGCGTCTTGCATGTTGTATTCGGCGGCAAGAACACCAAATTAATGGCCTTCAGGTTAGATATGGCGGGGTGGGCAGGGCAGTTATCTACAATAAGCGCTATTTTCCTGCCTTCGCATTCAAACTTGCGATCCTGTCCGCGGACCCATTCCTCAAAAAGTGCACTGTCCATCCAACTTTTCTTCTGAGATTTATATAAACAGGGCAAGTTTCTAACCCCAGAGAAGCACCGGGGTTTTTTCGACTTCCCAATTACCAACATTGGTAATTTCTCCCCTACTGCATTACCAGCTGCTAGCCCTGTCAATCGAACTTTGCTGTGTTTCCCACCAACACAGTTCTCCGATTTCAGATGGAGTGATTTGTCCGGGAGTGCCTTATAGAAGAGGCCAAACTCATCAGCATTGTATATGTCTCGAAGCTCATAGTTTGATAGTATCGTTGGAAGAGTGGATTCTTCCCATGACGCTGTCATTTCTTTGGTGCACGACTGGGCTTCGCCAGAGACTGTCTTGAAGGCTATTTCATGCCGACCCTTCCATCGCTCAAACCAGCCATTGGATGCCTTGAAGTCGTCTATGCCTAGCTCTACAGCATACTTCGCAGCTTTCTCTTTTATCACTGGGCCGCTTATAGGTAATCCCTCCTCCCTCATTTTCACAAACCACTTGTAAGTAGCCTGATCCAGGTTCTCATGTCCACTTGATTTCAACTTCTGCGTGGAAGGGTTATTTCCGCCCTCGAAAGCCTTTACGATCTTTTCTTTGTTTTTCACCCACGTGGATAGCGTATTGCGGGGAACTTTGTACTGAGCGGCGACGTCCTTTTTAGGAATGCCACGCTCGATCTTCTTCAGGGCTTCATACTTGTCTTTTAAAGTTTTAGAGGATATCTTTCGCTTAGCGGTGGATGACATTGTTTCAGAATGCGAGAGAACGAAGCAAGGGGAATTTGAGACAGCGCTGCATGGTACGTGTTCACCCCTAATTTCCGTTTGTCACTTTCTAAGCGCTCTCGCGTTTCATTGTAAAACACACTCTTTTGGATAAACGTTTTGGAAGAAAGCGCTCACCAGTACAGCATGTCATCAGAAACCACGTTTGAAATCGACTCCTTTGTCAAGGGATACCATGCCTACCGATTTGACTGGAATCCGAGAGTGGACGAAGTGCTACAAGCAATTCCAGAGCCGACTAATGATGTCGATAAGTATGCTGTGTGTGTGCGTCTGGATGATGAAGTTGTGGGACATTTAAAACGAGGGAAAAGTGGACGCTTTGCTAAAACAATCTTTTACTTTTTGCGAGCGGATCCCCGTAGTTCCTGCAGCGTAATTATTAAAGGCAAGGCTGTTAACTTGGGTGATGGTGAAGGTATGCAAGTTCCATGTAAACTGAGGCTTTCTGGAGCGGGCAAGTTTGTGAACGTTTTACAAAAGGAACTGGATAACCTCGAACAGTGATGATGGACTACGCAAATTAGAGAACATTTCAAGAAACATTTTATAGACTAATCAGTAAACTACAGTATGTGGACTTTTAACCCTCATCACTTCGCAAATACCTATGTGAACAGTGACGCAATTACATTTCTGTACATTATCACGTTGTTATCAATAAAGATTAAAGATTCCGACAAGTCAATCAGCTGTGTTGTGAAACTTTGAGGTTTACCGACCGACGTTTAAAAATAGAGTTCGAGTTAGCGGGGTAAATTTGAGTCAAATTTCTCCCAAGGGAAAGTAAAATTAGTTCGAGTTAGTGGGGAGTTCGAGTTAACCGAGTTCGAGTTAGCCGATAGTAAATGACTGAAAAACTAGGGTCAAATCCAAGGGAAACTGGATTTAGTTCGAGTTAGCGGGGAGTTCGAGTTAAGCGGGTTCGAGTTAGCGAGGTTCTACTGTACATACTCTTTTTGTGTAGCAAAAATGTCTGTAATGTTTTGAACACTGCTTTGCA
The DNA here is from genome assembly GCA_038088405.1 of Porites divaricata. Taxonomy (NCBI): domain Eukaryota; kingdom Metazoa; phylum Cnidaria; class Anthozoa; order Scleractinia; family Poritidae; genus Porites; species Porites divaricata. The sequence goes on along the minus strand of JBBMOI010000003.1, from coordinate 25,024,082 downwards.
AGTATTTAATGTCGTTACTAAAAATAGACGTCTCTTATGACGTCATACTTTCAAGAAACGTCAGAAAGACCTTTACAATGGTAAAAATTTAAAGAAAATTTTTCTCTAATTAAATTTACGAAGTTGCGGGAGGAAAAACCCTAGCAACCGACCATCGTGATTAGATTTGCTGTATTAAAACTATTACCTTTAGCCTGGGACCTGTCTCCGTAGTGGGGGAAAAAGGCAAAACATGTACAGCAAACAGGAAAAATATCGGAGAGCGAAGCGAGCCCAGCGGTGGTCACCTCGCGGCACGCTTCGCTTGCCGATTTTTTTTCGCCCACGACGATTTTTTTACTTTTCCCCCACTGCGGAGCCCGTACCCAGGCTATTTAACCAATCAGTTGTTATATACCTCTTTTATTTATACAGTTGTATACGTTTAGCTTAGGTTAAAAGCCACGCATGAGTAAAATTGCGAGAGCATTTTTTATGGGGGCGAGCACTAGTGTTAAAGGGGAATATGAAGCATTTGTAACATTTTAGTAGAGAAAATGGAGCACCGGCTAGTAAAGCATTTTAGTGGGGAAAATGGCGCATTATAACCCTTTAAACCCTAACATTAAAATTGAGATTCTCATTTACTGGCCTTATATACTTTTTCAATAGAAATAATGGGGAGAATTTGTTGAAATATCAATAAGACTCATCTTCCCTGATCATGTCCGTAATTCTCATGACCACTCTGTTTTCTAAAGCATTGATATCACAAGGAGAAATTTAATGCTGATCACTCTTAGGGCTTAAAGGGTTAACAGACTAAAGTAGTGGGTTCTGACAAATATAACGTGGGCCCAGGGAAGGTTTGTGCAGCTTCAACAACAAGCAACTGACGATTTTGTTTGCAGAGTGTTGGTAGAGTAGAGGCGAGCGCGAAACGCGAGTGACTGGTGATGAACCGCAAGGGACCATGGGAAGATTAAGGACGGCGGGAACCGACCGGTTTCCTCGTTTCCTGCAAGGTTCCACGGCCGATTAGTTCCATTTACCAAAAAACGATCGCGAAGTCCTGAACCCGGTTTCAAAGATGGCTTTGAAGAAATAGGAGCACGAATTTCAGTTTGGAATATTCCGTCGTCCGGAAAAACGTCAGGACTACCTTTTCAGACGTCCTGTTGCTCCCCGAGATTTTGCGGTGGAACGAGCCAAAAAGTAGACTGCAAAACAGTCGGTTTTTTTTCTCAAAATCAGCAAAGAAATCGGTAAAGCGTGCCGTATGTGTCTTACGCGCGCGAAGCTCGCAAGCCTCACACGCCCGTAATTTTAGCGTCTCTCCCCAGTCTCGCTCTCTGTTTTCAACCTCGTTCCAGACCTTTTGTTTGTTGCTCTCTCGTCGGCTTAAATACGTAAAAATACGGACTGCCCAAAAAGTCGTATGCCATTTACTTTCCAACCGGATTTTCCGGAAATTTGGTAAATGGTAAACAACCGAAGTTACAGGCGAAGTCCGTTTCCTTTGAACGCACATTTTCACCGAGAGCGAGACGTATGAGTTGTTTGATCGCGCGACTTTTGTGTACAAGCCTCTGCATGCTGTTATCATGTCTGCCATACCAGTGATAGACATTTCCGTACTCTGGACACTCTTTGATACTGGTAAGTTCTTTATTTTTATCATCGCTCGTCAGTCACTTCGTTTTCAATCCAGAATTGACGGTGAAATGGTACCTTGCGACTGGCTGCGTGATAGTCAACGCTTTAAAATTTTGAAACCCCGAAACCCTGCAGCATTTCTCTTGCAGCGTAAAAACAAACTGTATCCTAAATGAAAAAACAAATATCTTTTGATAAACAGCTATTACCTTGCGAGCAGAGGCCCTTCGAACTTCTTAGATAAGTCAAGAAGATCTAAAATCTTTCTGGGAAAATCAAATGGCCTCTGCTCGCACACAGGGTTTTGTATCGTATCTAAGGGGTTATTACACACCATGCAAAGGTGAAAGGGGTAATGTGAATTGTTTTCCAAGGTATCTTTAATACAAACCTGGAGAGATTCATACAGACATTATTCTGTTACACAGTTTCGATTCTCAGCAGTCATTTGTGGAGAGGAGAGTTGTGTGATGACACTAAAAATGGCCATGTAAGAGACTATACAGAGAGCGAGATCGAGAGAGAGTGGAGGTGGTTTAGAAACTTGAAGCTCAAATTCCTACTCTAGTGATGGTGGTTATTGGAGTGTCACTGGCATCCCAGATTCTCCTTCAACTGCTATTGTAAAAGTTGTAAACTAAGTGTCTGACTCACCTCCCATGTATCCTTACATTTCTTTGAAAAGTGATGGAAAAGAAACCCAAAAGAGATGTGTATGTGTAGCCTCCCACACAGATGTTCTTAGGGGTTCGTCACGCTTTCCTGCCCCACTAATGTCTGCTGATTTGAGTGGAAAGAAACGTAGACCAATCACAGCAGACTTCCAGATCTGGGAACTGCACTTTGAACCTTGAGACATTTCATGCTTGACTTAATTAGCTCCAGAAAAGATCAGAAAGGTCTCATGAAAGGTGAAAACCTTACAGTTTTAGAAAAAAAACGACTCAGTTAATTCGTACTAGAGGCTACCCTTGGAGGTTAAATTTACTGAATGGAAGCCGGCTTTACTACAAAACAATAAAGTGTGAAAAAAAATTGTGCCTTTTGTTCTGTTACAAGGCAACCCCGTCGTTGCATCACCCAAAGAACAACTTTATGAGCAAATGACATCTAATTCAGTTTTTACAGAGAGAAATATACAAGAATTGGTAAAATCCAACTGGTGGTCTATTATCAATGCTGCGTTCTGATTGGTTGAGCTACTACTAGGCTATATGTTATAGCCCACTAGTAGCGAAAAGCGCCGGCTTTGAAAACCAAACAATGGCGGTTTAATCGCGTTCTGCTGGCTTAAGTTGTTTTGTCTTGATATTTTTGACCAACTAGTTGGATTTTACTAAAACAATAATTATTCCTCTCGCCCTCATGGCCACTGAGTCAATAGCCCATTCAGCCTTCGGCCTTATGGGCTATTGACTCAGAGCCCATTCAGGCTTGAGGAATAATTTTTAAATATAAAGCCAACGCTTATCTCCTAGATTCTCCTCCGGAGCAAAAATCTTTGGTCACATAACACACTCTACCAAGCTTGTACGTATGTGTTTGGCTTGTCAACACCTTGAGTTCAACAGCACCGATTGGATTTCCAATAATCTGCATGTGATCTCTAGCTGATATTTGCGAACAATGGAAAAGGAATTTATCTTTCAGTTTAGCAGACGTTAGTGGAGCAGGAACGCGTGATGAATCCCTAAGAATGTCTGCGAAGGAGGCTAGTATATGTGGGGTGATAATGTTATTATGCTTCTCTGATGCCACTACTCTCCATCCCTGTGTACAAATTTTAAGAGGATACTTGTAGCAAGTCAGACATGTGGCATATTGTTAATCGAAGAGGTCTGATTGCATGGTTAGCTCTATATATACTGCTTAATTTCCTTCAAGCATTCCGGGGGGGGGGGGGGCAGGGGGTACTCCCTATAATTATCTTTAATGGGAGGCTCCACCTGAAAGGGGTACCCTCTTCAGGCTTCAGGTATACAAAAGGGTAGGGATTTCACTACCTGAAGTATATGGAAGGGTAGGAAAATCTGTCATTTTTGTCCGTAAAAAGACCTAAAAGGGCTAACAGATCAGTTTATGGCTGTGAAGATGTTTTGCTTTTTTGTTTATTCATATTAAAAATAGTGTATTTACAGCAGTTAAAAGGGATACAAAGTTCTTAACTGGGTATGTGAAAGGGGTACCATTACTTAATTAAAAGGGGATGGTATATGAAAGGGGTACCTTTTCTGTCAAAAATGGTATACAAAACAGTAAGGGGTTGGATCTCCAGTGGAGCCTTTCCATATAAAACTATGTTGAGTATCGATCCCCCCTCAGGTAAGCATTTCAGCGTTAATTCTTGTATTCATGTTTGTACCAGACTGCAGTAATACAGAGGTTGACAAAGGACTCAAAGATAAAGTGATTCAACAGATTCACCAAGCCTGTAGAGATGTTGGCTTCTTTTACCTCACTGGCCATGGGGTTGAACAGTCAACCTTGGATAAAATTTTCACTGTTATGAAGAGCTTTTTTGCTCTGCCACTGGCAACCAAAAATACCATAAATATTCACAACTGTCAGTCTTATAGAGGCTACATTGAAACAAGTAAGTTCCACTATATGCACTAACCACTGGACATGGTTGGACTGAAAATGGCTGAGCAATTTAGGCTTTAGCTACGGTGGCTCCAAAGGACAAAACACTTCCCAGAATCCAAAAACACGTTCCAGAATTCAACAACACTTTCCAGAATCCAGATTCTGGGATGTGTTTTGGATTCTGGGACCTGTTTCGGATTCTGGGATGTGTTTTTGGATTCTGGGAAGTGTTTTGGATTCTGAGAAGTGTTTTGGATTCTGGGAAGTGTTTTTGTATTCTGGCGGTAGTGTTTTTGGATTCTGGGATGTGTTTTGGATTCTGGGAAGTGTTTTGTCCTTATGAACCACGGTACAAAGGATGTAGCTGATGTTTGAAATCTTTTGAAATTATTGGTAAAGTAGAACCACATTTTATAGACAAATTATGCACTGAAGGTGATAGTGCCTGTACTTTTAATAGGACCCTTTTCAGACTTGCCAACCCCCCAAAAGGCAAAAAATATGAGATTCTGAACCTTAAGAGCTGGGAAAAGTTAAGTGAGAAATGGGTAAAAAGTAGTGAGATGTCCCAAATTTCCAAGTGGAAGGACTTCCAGCAGGGATGATAATAGTGGGTGTTGGAAGTCACATATCACTTTAAAGCTGGCTAGCAGTGAACATCAAGATCAATTTTCTGATTTAGGTTTTGTACTTTCCATTTACTTTTGTTGGCGGCCACCTTGAAACCAGAGACAGTAAGTCGACTGCACATTTGGTGGCAGCAGCAAGTCGCTGTAAGGTAAAAGAAAATGTAATGAAATGCGACTGCTAAGTGTTTTCTTTGGACTGAGCTGGGTATCTATCAATATCTAACTTGGAAACGAACCATACAGCCCCAAACACTTTTTTGAGTTCGACTTTTTTTGAGAAAGCGTGAGAAATCAGTTGGCAACATGTGAGGGCATGAGATATATAGGTTGTGAAATCGTGAAACAAAGTCATGAGACAATATATGGCAGGTCTGATTTTTTAAAAAAAATGAAAAATTGTTATTAATATTAGTACAATAAAAAACACTGGAAAAAGTTTAAAGCACTTCTGCCTCACTTCTTGTTTTTGTATTATTCTTAAATTATAGCTTGACCATGCCCACTTTTTTGACTATTTTTTCCGAAAGAATTGATTATCAGGGAGAAAGTGTTTTCAAGAAAGTAACCAGCTGTATAGCAAATTGTTTAATAATTTCTCAATGCACTACGAGTTTAATGTGATATGTAGTTTATTTTATTTCCATGTTTGAGGATCAGAAAGAACTCTGAACGTTGTTGATATCAGGGAAGGATTCTATTTTAACCCAGACATGGAAAACAACCAGCTTCCAGATGAGAGGGAGCTGCCTGGTTTTGCTGATGTTATTGCAACATACTCAAAGCAACTGAATCAATTAGGGTAAGGTTAGAATTATATTGCTATTGAACAACTTACACTACATGTACTTAAATTATTTACAAAAATAATAATTTAATAATAATAGTAATTTTTGCCTGATTTTACTGTTTCAATATATTTATGCCAATTTTATATTTTACTCACACTTGAAAATGACCTCGGAGAGGTCGAAACCTCATGACTTTTTAGCATTAAGTTTTATAAAATCAATATCTAAGAAATTACTCATCAAAAATAATGAAAATTAAAAATTAATGTATCTAATAAAGAATTAGGGATTTAGGAATACAAGATTTTTATTCTTTTTAACTTGTTTTCTTTTTAATATCAGAGATGGATTTGTAATAACTTAATTTAAAACTCTGGACTGCCTGCAAGAGTTAAAAGTGACTGCATCTAAGCCGCAAGGAATGTATTTGTGAAATCGTTATTGACACAGTGATTGCTATTTTTATTATTTATACTGTTCTTAATGTTATATAGTGCTTAATTCTTACTTCAAATATTTCTGTACCGTATTTACCCGTGTATAATGTGCGCCCGTGTATAATACGCACCCTAATTTTTGACCACTTTATTCTAAAAAGAAAGATTTCAAGATAAACACCAAAAATTAAAACTTCCATTTTTCCATTTAATTAACATTAGAGCTGGGAGTTCATTAATGACATGTTTACAACAAACTACAAATATCGCACACACCGAGCACTTATTTACACCCCTTTCTATTCAATAAAAAACAATGAAACCTTCAAATTCTGACTCAGGGTCTGATTCAAATAGGTTTTCGATGCTTGAATCATCAAGTTCATGAGTGTTCTCGGTTGAATTGTAAACCAGTTCATCTTCTGATCCATCCAAATTGTTTGTGATGCCACAGGTAGCCCAAGCGCAATATGTGTGGGTTCGGGCTTCAGAGGTCATTTGGTCGGAATATACTAGAATTATTAGTGTATTATCTGATGCTAAATAAATGCAAAAATCTTAAAGATATGAAGTCTTCTTGTTTGTCTGTTTGTACTAGTAGCCTTTATGATAACGAAGGACGATATTTCTTGCATTATTACATGTGATTCGGGCCCTTAATGTTCGAGTCTTATCACATGTACTCGAATCTAAAACGCTAAGAAAAAAAAAATCATGATCACGCAAAATATTGATTCAAAAAGTCCCCTTACCTTTATTTCATAGCCACTCTGTGTCCCACAGCCGGTTTAAACGCCGTTTAGTCGACTTTCTTTCCATCGAGTACTGAACACTATAAAAGAAGGGAAGGCTGGAGACCTTCCAACCGACACTTGCCACGCGAAGGCCACTAAATTCCAAACAAAGCGATCAATCTCCCTAAAATTCCCACCAGCCAGACCGAAGAGCGTATATCTACCCGTTCGACGAGTGCCAGTTTCTAAATTCAGCTGCATGAGCCCAACGAGCGCTGCATTTCGCATCGATTCTGGCCGGCTTCGCTTCTGCATGATGCGCAAGCTGAGATGTATCCTACGAGATTCAAATCATGGAGCTTAGCGACCGCGTGAGATCGACAAAACGTGACTCTCGCGGGGGAGGGTCGTTACTTTTGCCCTATGGGAAACCGACACCGTCGGGGGACCCGGTGCGTTTAATTTGACCAGAAATAGCTCTCGCGTGTATGACACATGCAACCCAAAGACGTCCCCAACTTTTGGATTTAAATCTTGCCAATAACGGTTAAAAAATCAGTTTGTTGCAGTCAGTTGTTGGGCAGGAGTTCTATTCAATTTTGATATTTCCTTTCGTATTTTAACAACAGTTCTTTTTAGAGCTACCCTAAATTTTTTTTTGCTTTTACACGTACCTTGTTTGTTAGTAAAAATCGCGTGTATTTCGGTGCGTGCCAGTGTGACAGTCCGCTAGCGTAGAAGAACGTCTGTCGATAACAATGTTATCAAAAGTGGCCAGACAAGAGGAGGATTTTACAAGATTTTATTTCAAGCCAATAAAGAAATTTTAAAAAAAAATTAAAAATTGAAGGGAAAAAATTGGCAAGAAAGCGATTTTAAAACTCACTGATCCACACGCTTGAATCAGCAAATGTCTGCTTCAACCGCTTTTACGAATCCTCAATTTGAGACTATTTTAAAGAAAATACACTCTAAAATCGCACGCCTTTTCGCGGTAAACAACCACATGGCCGCATTTTATATTAGGACAGTTGTGGATCAATTGACCATCGTCCGACCACGTCCGGACGTCTTTGGATTTCATGTGTCATACACAAGAGAGCTATTTCCGGTTAAATTAAACGCACTGGGTCCCCCGACGGTGTCGGTTTCCCATAGGGCAAAAGTAACGACCCTTCCCCGCGAGAGTCACGTTTTGTCGATCTCACACGGTCGCTAAGCTCCAAGATTTGACTCTCGTAGGATACATCTCAGCTTGCGCATCATGGGGAAGCGAAGCCGGCCAGAATCGATGCGAAATGCAGCGCTCCTTGGGCTCATGCAGCCGAATTTAGAAACTGGCGCTCGTCGAACGGGTAGATATACGCTCTTCGGTCTGGCTGGTGGGAATTTTAGGGAGATCGATCGCTTTGTTTGGAATTTATTGGCCTTCACATGGCGAGTGTCAGTTGGAAGGTCTCCAGCCTTCCCTTCTTTTATAGTGTTCAGTACTCGATGGAAAGAAAGTCGACTAAACGGCATTTAAACCGGCTGTGGGACACAGAGTGGCTATGAAATAAAGGTAAGGGAACTTTTTGAATCAATATTTTGCGTGATCATGATTTTTTTTTTTCTTAGCGTTTTAGATTCGAATACATGTGATAAGACTTGAACATTAAGTTTCCGAATCACATGTAATAATGCAAGAAATATCGTCCTTCATTATCATAAAGGCTACTAGTACAAACAGACAAACAAGAAGACTTCATATCTTTAAGATTTTTGCATTTGTTTAGAATCAGATAATACACTAATAATTCTAGTATATTCCGACCAAATGACCTCTGAAGCCCGAACCCACACATATTGCGCTTGGGCTGCCTGTGGTGATGCCACACTTCAGAAAGAGGCAGCAATCATTTCTGATGGAATGGCATTCCACGCTTGCGAAATCTACGAACGGTAAATTCGTGAATTCCGTCAGCCATCCACTGCTTTCGGACTCCATCTTTAAACAGTTTGTTTAAAGATACATCGAGCGGTTGGAGAAGGAAATAAAACCGCCAGGAATAACAGCAAGTTCAGTGTTCTCGTGTTTGAAGGACGCTTTCACAGTATCTGTCACGTGAGCTTCGAATGAGTCGTAAACAGGCAAGCTCTTTCTTCTCCCCAGGCCACCGATCCGTGCACGCCATACTTTTTCAATCCACACTTTCATCTGCTCTGAATCCATCCATCCTTTCTCTTGGGCTGAAACAACGACTCCATGCTTGTTGTTGATCTTAGGGATGGTTTTCCTCTTGAAGATTAACATCGGTTTCAGTTTTAATCCATTGCCGCAGCCCGCCAACACAACTGTTACTCGATTCTTCTCATTCCTCGTGGTACGTATTTTGATGGTTTTCTTGGAAACAATTCATTGGTAGTTTACTGAGTTTATTACACACCAATTACTACAAAGCTTTTGTCTTCTTTTGTTTTCTTGGCCAAACAATGGAATCTGTGTATAATACGCATCGTAAATTTGAAGGTCGATTTCAGGGGAAAAAAGTGCGCATTATACACGGGTAAATACGGTAAATTATGTACATATTTTTTTAAAGTTGAATAAAATTTTTAATTATTATTATATGCATCATTAATTTATTATTATTAATATATTCTAATGAATAATTAGAATAATTAATATATGTATGCAGATAATCAATCTGATCTTGTTCTGCATCAACAGATTACTGATGATGAAAGCTTTAGCAATTGGGCTTCAACTCCCAGAAAACTTCTTTGATGAAAAGTTTTCTAAACCCACATTTAAAACACTGGCCCTCATGCATTACCCTCCCCACCCTGCTGAGACAGACTCCTGGGGGGTAGGGCCACATACAGATTATGGCATGTGTACGTTCCTATTGCAAGATGATGTTGGTGGTTTGGAAGTAGAAATGACAGATGGAAAATGGATTGAAGCAAAGCCCATGCCAGGTAGAAGACACATTATATTAATTTTGTAATGGTTAAACATTACTCGTAAAAAAATTTTACCAGGGGGTCTTGTTGAATTTCTCCTGAGTTTTGGAGAAAATTACAAAACTAATACTCACAAAAATGGAGAACTGGAAATTTTATACCATAAATTGATATAAGAAAACAATATGCCAAGTTTATGGCCTGCAAATGAGGTGTCCGGAGAGAAGCAGAGACTGGAAAATTATAAGTCTGCATTCACATGCCTTTTTTGGCTCTTGTTTCAGCAGGTGAAACAAGAGCTGAAAAAGGCGTCTGCTCTTGCAGGCTAGTGTTGATAAATTCAATGTCATAGTCAATGTCTACTAGATAAATAACAGTTTCAATGAACTTTCTAGGTACATTTGTGGTGAACCTGGGTGATTGCCTGCAGGCCTGGACCAAAGGACTCTACCGGGCAACAAGGCATCGCGTAAGACGGTCTATCAACACAGACAGATACTCAGTACCATTCTTCTTTAACCCTAAGGGAGATTGCTTAATAGAGCCCATCGAGACTGGTGCAACAAAAAATCTGCCTATCATACCAGTGGTCAAGGGTATGGACATCCCATTCCGGTTTGCTGATCTTACAAGTTCACTGTTGCAAAAGAGCCATGATTGGAGTAAAGATTCCCCAAGACCTGAGACAAAGTAGTAGAACATGGAAAAACCAAACACTTGTCTTATAAATAATGCACATACACTGTACTGAGTTATATGATTTTCCCTGAGGGAATACAAATCAATCTTGTATCCAGAGGTGGCAGGCATTTTGTTCAGCATGAAGATGCCTTTAAAAACATGTTATTACTGTAATGTCAGATAGCAAAAAAAAAATCATCCAGACCCGACAAGGTCAGTGCACATGAAGTAAGTATTCCCTGTCAAAGGACAATCATGTCTCAAAACGTACCAGATTACACCCCAGCGCATATTCTTGTCAAAAAATTTCCAGGGGGGGGCATGCCCCCAGATCCCCCTAGGAAGCAGGGGCCTTTGGCCACTTGGGACTTCTCCCCTCTCCCCCAAACAATATATCCTAGATAGAACCCTTGGGGGGCTTATATTTGGAGGGGCTCATTTTCAGAATTTTACAAGACAGTATTTAAGTTAATATAGAGTTAAAAATTTTCATGGCTCTTTGAAGTTCATGAAACACAGAAAAATATCTGTTTTAGCGAGGTGAATGCCTTAAATAGAGTCATTTATTAAAACCACAGGTAGCCCAAGCTCGAAATATGAGCATCGGCGAGCATCGGCATTGTTGCGTAACATTCAAAATATAAGGATTTGTATGGGAAAAAAACCTACAGTTTCTGTAACCTATGAAAATGAAAGGATTTCAATAAGAAACAGCTTACCTTACTTAAAATGTGTGTTACTTCTCTCCTGTGTGGTCCACGGGCCGAAGTATGGCCGTTTTATGGGTTTTTATGTAAACGGTTTTTTCTATATATATTAACCTTTATGTTACACAACAATGCCGATGCTCATATTTCGAGCTTGGGCTACCTGTGTTAAAACGGAGTATAAAGCTGGGGGGGGGGGGGGGTGGTACTGCCATGTATGGGCTATATAGGTATGTGCCGCTGTGAAGGTTACGGTTTTCAAGCACTCTGGGATAAGGTATTTAAATCAGAGAGTTTGGGTCTAGAATAGGGTATCATTTTCCAGGAAACTGATCAATATTAGTGGCTGACGATTTTAGTCTAGACTAGGGAAACCGGGAATTTCCACTCAAAAATATAAAAAAAATCAAATCAGTTTTGCTTTGGCTGGACTGTGCTAGTGACCTCACTAGTTTAGTATAGGGTAGTAGAAAATTAACTCAAACTAGCTCTGGTATAGGCTAAGGTTTATAGGGTCCCAACAGCACATCCCACCCAAAAATTCCTAAAGTACTCCCCCCCCCCCCCCCCGGTACAAAGGTAGGGACCAATAATTCTTGGTGTCTGTTTTAGTGAGGTATCTGTCTAAAAAAAAGACAATTTAAAGGATTAAAGAAAGGCACTAAGGGACCAATTCTAGGAAATTGTTCATTCAAAAGAGAGTCAATTGAAAGGAGTAATTAAAAGAATGGATTACAGGGCTCAAGGCTAACTTTTTAGTGTACTTGCAAAGTTTTGGTAGTGGGATTTTTTTCCACTAGCAAACTGGTGAGACCACTAGCAAATTTTCTTCCTTTTGCTGGGGAGACATGGATGTTTGGTAGTGGATATTTTTCTCACTTACAGATTATCAAAATCACTCGCATTTTGCAAGTTTGCGAGCGTTAATTTCAACCCCTGGGATTAAGGAATCAACTCTAGGTGTCCATTTTAGCGAGGTGTCCATCATAATAATTACAATAATTTAGAGAGTTCACTAAAAGGAGTAAAGAAAGGCAGGGACCAACTCTATGTGTTTGTTTTAGGAAGGTGTCAGTCTTATTGTCTGTTACAAGAGAGTTGTCTATATCAATTTTCAAGTTTATTGTTTTGTCATAATATATATGTTGCAGTAAATTTTCAGGTTAGTTTTTGTTTTCCATTCATTAGCATATATTACCATATCCAAAAACCATGGGAAAAAAATTAACTGAGGGGGTGTTTACATGAGAAAACTCGCACCGGCGCAAGTTTCATACCGACATGACTTTTTGATTTCGTATCGCGTTTACATGATGACTGGGTTATTTCACATCTCATTATTTGAAGGTACACTTCATGTTGATAAAATGCACGTATGATTCAAAATCGCGAACATTACGCATGCGCTACCCGTTCCAGTCTACCGGCAGACTGATTTCACACCGAAACGGGTGGTCGTTTCGTGTTTACATGATACCGTTGCGAGATTTCTTACTGGAGTGAAATTCTCGCCCCGGTGCGACAACCGGAGTGAACTCACGCCGGGGCGACTCGTGCCGGCATGACTTTTTGTGGTGGTATCATGTAAACAAATGTAGAGCCATGAGAGGGAACCAGAGTGAACTCGTCGCGGCGCGAAAGTCACCCCAGTGTCATGTAAACACCCCCTGAGATACAGTCAACTCTTGTCTTGCGGACACCTCGCTATAATGGACACACCGATAATACGGACAGCAGCTAAATCCCAAGTAAAAATAAACTACAGCAGTTGGACTCAAAGAAACTCCTGCTATTAGGGACTCTCGCTAATGAGGACACTAACTCGAGGTCCCTACAGTGTCCGCTATAAAGGGAGTTGACTGTAAAAAATTGACTGCAACATAATTAGATGAAACAAGAAGTATTTAAATATTAAGAAAAAGCTAATGGTGAGCAAGGCCAAGGGAAACCACTGGGCTTATTTCTTATTGATTGTTATAATGAAGTATAAACAGAGGTATACATGTCAAATCAATGGCAGAGCTACAGTAAACATTATAATGTATTAGATGATAAATATTGTATTAAACATAGTTAGGCTTAACAGTGCAAAGCAAGAAGAGAAAAAAACGAAAATGAAAAGGAGAGGTAAAGGAAAAAATATTACATGAATATTCAATATAAGAGGAATGCTTTCAGTTTACATGAAAAGGAGGTGATACTTGTTGTTTCTTCAGCTCAAGGTGACGCCTATCAGTTGAGGCTTAGTAAATAATAATGTTGTAAGGAAAGGTCTGGAGTGTTTTACCGGAAACTTTAAACACTCGTAGAATATATTCATATGACCGCTTTGTCCGTGAACCAAGTGGCATATGTTTTGTATGTAACACAAGTGGTCATGATGATGTAAGTGTCAAAAATTTCCATCACATATTAAAAAAGATAGGTCTACTAAATAAAAATTAAATGAAATGTTCATTTAGGGCTTTCTGCCTACTATCGTGGCTATCCTACGGTGGCCCAGAAGGGTCACACATGCAAATTAAAAATGTTGCTGCAAATTAAATATAGTACATGCAAACTAAAAATTGTGCTACAAATTGAAAATAGAAAACATATCGATGCAAATTAAAAATGAAAAGTCCTGCACGTGTAGTATGAGTGATGAGGACCTGGTCCGAGCCGTGTGACCTGGCCTTACAGCCATCGGCCCATTCATGTTTCATGTTTGTAATATTTTTAGTTTGCATGTACGATTTTTAATTTGCATGTCCTATTTTTAATTTGCAGCAACATTTTTAATTTGCAGGTAAAATTTTTAGTTTGCAGCAACATTTTAATTTGCATGTGTGACCCTTCTGGGCCACCGTACTATCCTGCCTACTATGGAAAACATTCTCACTGGACTGATTACATCAAGCAAGTCTCTAGGCATTCTGCAAGTAGTTGGTCATGTTCACACAATTAATCATTTTCTGTAAACACGAAAACAATTCTCTTTGGGAAAAAAGATTTTAAGCAGGACAAAAAAAATAATTTTGAGCCCTGTAATCAGAAAGATTTTACAGCAGTTTTACAGCAGTGGCCATTGCAATGGGCTGTTGCAGGTGCCCATAACCTGGAGCGAGCAACTTCCATGCACTTGTGTCACAACGTTTTCATGGACCAGGTTATTTTTAGAACGGTTTTCGCACAAATTTTGAATATCTTTTTAATTCCGCAAACCAGTCAGCAAACCCTACAGGCCTAAAAATGAAATTTTTTGCCTTTTAATAATGTTTAGTTTTCCCTTTTTATATCTTAAACTTCGAATGCGCTTAAACACTATTTTTTTCTATTCTATTTTCGCGGCAAAAAGATCCCTAAAATGGGTCTAAAAACAAACTGGTTTGTGAAAACATCATGACATAGGCCTAGTATGGGAGTTGATCACTCCGGGTAATGGGCTCCTGGCTGTTGCAGTTAGTACCTGTGCCAAACCCCCCTCCCCCCCCCCTCCCCCCTGGTTGAGGAACCGTGGAATTCTTCAGGGGTAAGATATAAAAATTGAGGATTTCTTTCTGGGTAGAGTATAAAGCTATGGAATTATTTGGGGGTGGAGCTTTGATTCTTCAGGGGTACACCCATATTATTCAGGGGTAGACCACCAGGGGTATTCTTTAGGGGTAGGGCCCTTATTCGTCCGGTGTAAACCCATATTTGACGGAAGTCTTCAAGAGGTGAATGCTTTTTTTGGCTACTTTTGACTATGAGATGTGTGACTGAAAGTTTACAGGTTACCTAATTTGTGTAAGCTCTTCCATTTCCAGGTAAATTCATTAAAAACATTACTCCAAAAAGATTTAAGTTACTCTGGATAATTTAAAGAAAGTCTTTGCCACTTTGCTATAAGAACTTAGTTTGAATGAGCTTCTGCTGAAATCAGATCATGAGTTATTTGTTTCCAAAAGAACTCAATTTTAAATGGGTTATTCTCTAACTTATCGAGTGATCCTCAAACTTTGTACCTTGCAGCGTGTATAATGATAACAAGCAAATATTCCTGCAAGTTCGTGCGTGGATTTCACCGTGGAGAAAGAGTTTCCACAGCTATTATTCCTGCCAGACTTGCTGTAGTCTCTTTCACAACAAGACAAGCAAGCTTGACTTTCTCTCGGATCGAACGCAACCAATCAGAATTTAGCAGAACAAGAATTCGGCCAATCAGCAAGCGAGGAAATTGACCAATGAGGGACGTGAAATCTACATATATAATTCAATCACCCTTGATTGACGCCATTGATAAATTTTAACCGCAGTGAGTTGAAAGGAAGAGGGTTAGAACATTTCATCACTGTTGAAAGTGAAAAATGGCTCGTACGAAGCAAACAGCACGTAAATCAACCGGAGGAAAGGCTCCGAGGAAACAGTTGGCGACTAAAGCAGCTCGTAAGAGCGCCCCATCGACCGGTGGAGTGAAAAAGCCACATCGTTATAGACCCGGTACTGTCGCTCTTCGTGAAATTCGTCGTTACCAGAAGTCTACTGAATTGTTGATCAGGAAGCTTCCGTTCCAGCGACTTGTACGTGAAATTGCCCAAGACTTTAAAACTGATCTTCGTTTCCAAAGTGCTGCCATTGGCGCCCTCCAAGAAGCCGCTGAAGCTTACCTGGTTGGTCTCTTCGAAGATACAAACTTGTGCGCTATCCACGCCAAACGTGTAACAATTATGCCAAAGGATATCCAGCTTGCCCGTCGAATCCGAGGAGAACGTGCTTAAAGTAAACTTAAAGTGTTCGCTGTACATACTAGACTTTTATGGAAGTTTTCAAGCAAGAATCTAACTGAACTTTATCAATACATGCGCTAGTAGCGAACAATCAAAGACATTTCAAAATAATCATTTCTGTGTATACGCTTTCCGTTATTTTCTCTGTAACTTTTGTTAATTCCATTTTTAGTTTGGGCTAACACAGATTATCTCATTGTACATTGAGTTTTTGTCCTGCCAACTTGTGTGTTTTTAAAGAGTTTTACCCTGAAAGTGTTGTTTTAAGTTGTCCGTTGTTATTTTGGCGCATTTTATGCTGGGCAACAAAGCGTCTTTGTTTCCCAAAGGTGGGTGCTAAGAATTTGAAAAACGCTCACTGCCATAAAAAGCCCGTGTTCATTGTAGAACGACTGAGATGTTGCTCATGGCTCTGCTGGGACAAAAATAATCCCGCGACGTGGCTTCAGTAGTGCAAACTGGCAACCTTTCTGTAAATTAAATACATTTATAACTAACCCTTATTTAAGAGGCAAATAAAACTGTCTTGTAGTAAACCAGTGTAAAGTGACGTTTATGGTAGTTGTAGAACAAGAACTTTCGCTATAAATCAGTGTATAAATACAAGCTCTCGGGTCGCAAGGAAATGCTAGCGGCGATTTCCTCGTGGCCATCCATAACGTGAAATTCGGAATAATCGTTGCCCAATTTAAACGTTCTTAGCGAAGGGTGCTGTGAAAAGCAATCATCGGGGAATATTGACATCACCATTATAAGCCGTCGTAGTTTCGAAGGCGGCAGCGGCTGTTTCATTGTGCGGGCATAGTCTCCTTCGATCTTCCTAGAAAATAGGAAGATCTATTCGAAGGAGGGTCAAGGAGACTCTGCTCCCAGCGGAGGATGGTGACTTTCACCTTGAGCAAAGTACAATGGTTCACGAGTGATCGTAGAAAGAAGTGCGAGTTTTCCGTTTTCGTAATTGTTCGTCACCACTTCGGAATTCTTCGCTTTCTCAGTTCCAGTCTCCCAGAGGCAACGGCAGCAACAAAGATGGCGGCCACCAGGTTATGCAGGTTCAGAGTCCCATCTTCTGTGAAAGTTACGACGAAAGTATTCGGGAAAACAGGGATTTTTAACCTAGCAAGGCAGATCTATGTAAGATTTCATTTATGACTGATTGTCTATACCTGTTTTTCATTTTCTGTGTGCTTTCTTTATCAAACAATTGCCGGTTCTCAAAATGATGTGCTTGTACCCCGTTGCAGGTTCCAGGTATATGGAAACGTTCATACTCTACAGACGTAAGTTACCTCGCTGAACCAATTTGAAATAAACTTTTGATTTTTTTATAACAGCCTGTCCAACTGCTTTGAACTTTATGTTGTTCACAAACAGCGCGCATGTTAATTATAAAACATCATTTAGTATTTTAAAATATTTCGCCCCGAGATTGTCAAACCCAGAGCACGTTTTGTTTTTGACAATTATTACAACAAACAATACTTAATATGAGGGAGTATTACCACAGAACAGGAGTAACTGCTGAGTGGAGACCTTGACACTCGACACAGCTTCTAGTAGATTTAACGATGAATGTACTGATATTGCTGTGAGCATGTTCAAAGCCATTTAGGAACCGGTCATTATTTATCGAGACGGGGGGGCTGGTGCAAATAAGGGGTGGGTCACCATTTTTTATGCAGAAGTTTAAGGGGGGGCCACAAGAAAACATGCAAATGTATAAGCCAATAAAATGTTACTTTGCTTTACTTTGCTTATTTCTTAGTTAATGCATGTCCGATTTTTTCTTTTTTCTTTGGGGGGGGGGGGGGGGGGGGGGCTGGAAAGTGATGCTTAAGGAGAAGGGTGGGTCAGCAAAAATCAAGCAAGCCATATTTCATATTGCACCAGCCCCCCCCCTCCCCCCCCCCCCCCCCCTCTCGATAAATAATGACCAGTCCCTTATATTGTAACCTTTTTCTAGTCCAGAAAGGTGACACTTATTCCTGGTGATGGAATAGGACCTGAAATTTCCGATGCTGTCAAAGATGTATTTGCTGCTGCTAAGGTTTGTGCTATTCTTTCCATACATTTTTTATGTTTCACCATAACATAATTTATTACCTAACAAGCTAACTTTATCCACATGTCACGGGCTAACCCTAGAGGTAGTACTTTATGTTTTTGGTTGTTATTCTAGAACATTTGAGGTATTGCATGTTATTGTGTTATTTTGAACATTTTGACCGGTCAGATAATAGACATCACCAAGCTAATATTTCTTGAGCCCTGTTGATGTGAATCTCCTATGGTAAATTCACTTTTAGGTTCCTATTGAATGGGAAGAAGTCACAGTGGCTCCTATTCTTCTTCCTGATGGTAAAACAACCATCCCAGCTGCAGCAATAAACTCTATGAATAAGAACAAGATTGGACTCAAAGGTACTTTTACTACTATGATAAGACTGAAATAAAACATCATTAGTTAGGGGTTGTTGACATATTCACTGACACATTCAACTGGGCATTTAGTGGTGAGGGGGTAAGGCAGTGGACGTTAGTGCGGGACATTTTTTAACAAAAGCAAACTCATGCATTTTCATATCACTAAATATTTTGTGGGATGGCGCTCACGAATTTTTTACAAGGGAGTACATGGCTCTCATGGGCCTTGAAAAAGTGGGATATCCTTGAAAAGTCCTTGAATTTTCCCCCTAAGTCCTTGAATATTTTTGAAAACTCCTTGAATATAAATAGCCTTCATTAAAAAAAGTGTTTTGCACAAATGAAAGGTTGAAAGAACGGCAATATGTAAATTTTCTTAGTGATCATGAGCTTGTGTTTTCTTATAATTTCAGCTTTCCAGCATAGTTCATTTTCGGGTGTTATTGAAAAACCCTACATATAGGAACCATGCCCTCCTGGGGGAAGGTATTGCAATCATTGCAATAAGCGAACCCCCTTACAAGTACAGACATTTCAATATTGTTTTAAATTGGAATGACCATGGGAATGACCATGGCAACGCAGTCAAAAAGGCGGAAGGGTCAATGACTGTACATTAGCGAGTGGGAACTTGAGGAGATTGAGGCAAGAGTAGATTCTGATACAACCTTGTTCCCAGGTTCTCTCTCCTACCCGTCAAGAGACCCTGGTTGGGTCTGGTCACGTGTCTCCCAGAATCTGGGAGATTACAAACAAACGACTTGCGAGAGGGGCGGGTAAGTTTGAGATTTGTCTCTACAAAGGGTAGACGTCGAGATCAGTGGAAACTGCGTATCTGACCTTGTCTAAAGGGTCCTGTTTTTTATAGTTCCTGGACTAGTCAAGACAAAACCTCGAATGCCGAATCCTTTGACAGCGAAAGCATAACTTCCTGCAGAATATCTGGATGTTTATTGGATGTTGCAAAGGAAATCACGAATTCACCACTTGTGCAGTCAAAAATATTTTAGGCGGTTGTATTCATACCGAAACACAGTACTAAGGCTTAAATTGCCATTTCTATGTTATGGAGGCCACCTTTAGAAAGCAAACGTATGTATTTTCAAAACTATGATTATGCAGTTCGAAGGGAGGCCGAAAAGATGTATGTCAGTGTAGTAGACATAAAAATTTAGTCGATCAAGCGTTGCTGTCTTCACCGACCTCGAAAATATTAGAATCAAACAGAAGCAACAGGAAGAGAGAATACGCGGCCCGGACTCAGTTTGATTGTTCAAATGAAAAGAGGTAAACAGAATCTTAGAAGAGTATATTTTTATCCAACGGCTCTGTGTTGTATTTTTGTCGTCGTTTAAAATCAACAGAATAGCTGTATAAGTTTCTTTGTTAAAAAATATGGCTTGCACGACTGCCAACCGTTTATTGTTCTTTGTTTAATTTTCTGGAGGGTTAGGTATATGCTTTCGGGGATTCAAAAAAACCACTGAGCTACATTTGTTTTTTTAATAAAGCTTTCATTTGGACCATATACAAGAAATCCTTTCGCTTTGGAAGGTTATCACTGGGTTATGTTGTCTGTTTGCTCCTGTGTCTTCAGTGTCGCGTTTTGGTCATCCCTTGCTTATGCACGTACTACATGTAGACATGTATATTATATTTTTTTTACCTCTATTTACCACTAAAAGCGATACGTTTTTTCTGTTGCCGCATCATCATAAAAAAGGTTAGGGGTAGGAGAAAGCTGACATTTCAGACTACAGCTTTCCGTTAAGTCATTAGAGCTAAAATATTATTTTGACCAATGGTGAATGTAAAATGAATCCTCTGCTCTCAACGTAACTGCTTTGCTTTGTCACTGCTAATGGTTTAGGTTTTGCATGTACTGATTCGGGCCGATTATACCAGCCGCTGTCACCGACAAACATTGATTCTTTCAATGCAAGTTCAACGAACAGGGATTTTCCGTTCAATGCGGATAAACACGCGCTTGTGTCTTACTCAGGATCGTAAATTTTAGTATCTAATTGTTGTCATCGGTTTAACTGCGATAACATGCACAAGTTTTTTATTTCTCCGCTGGTAATTCGCTTGTTTATCTGGTGATAGCTCTGTTTAGGCAGAAATTTCCCGAATTTCAGTTTTAGTTGGAGGCTTAGCAAATCTGTCTTGCCCTTTCGATCATTGCGTGAACGGTGAAAACGAACCAGACAAAAAATTGAGAGACGAAGGACTCCTCCCTCGGAATTAATTTTGTTCTGGGACCATGTGACCAGACCCAACCAGGGTCTCTCTCTCTCTCTCGCTCCGTAGGGACGGGTAGGAGAAAACCCTGGGAACGAGGTTGATTCTGATAATATGACTGAAATGTCAGATGAACTTTGCTTGAAAGAAGAAGCCACAGGCAGGCAAAGTAACTTTTGTCATGCAAGCCAACTCACTTAGAAAAACTCCTTGCCAATACTTAGAAAATGTGAGAGTTAGCTGACTTGGGTGCAAACATTAATGTCAGTTTGCAAAGGCTCAAAGAATAGCCTTGTCAGGTTTTTTTTCTGTAATAGACACAATCTGAACATTTTCCAAAGGTTTGTAATTTACTTCATGTGATCCTATGGGAACTTAGGGGGTGTTTACATGACACCGGGGCGACTTTCGTGCCGCGACGAGTTCACTCCGGTTCCCTCTCATGGCTCTACATTTGTTTACATGATACCACCACAAAAAGTCATGCCGGCGCGAGTCACCCCGGCGTGAGTTCACTCCGGTTGTCGCTCCGGGGCGAGAATTTCACTCCAGTACGAAATCTCGCAACGGTATCATGTAAACACGAAAAGACCACCCGTTTCGGTGTGAAATCGGTCTAATGTTCGCGATTTTGAATCATACGTGCATTTTATCAACATGAAGTGTACCTTCAAATAACGAGATCATATGTGAAATAACCCAGTCATCATGTAAACGTGATACGAAATCAAAAAGTCATGTCGGTATGAAACTCGCGCCGGTGCGAGTTTTCTCATGTGAACACCCCCTTAGGAGATTGATGAGATTGAGGCAAGAGTAGATTGCGATATATGATTGAAACACCAGACGAACTTTGCATGAAAGCAGAAGCCACAAGCAAACTAACTTTTGTCACGCAAGCCAACTCACACAGAAAAACTTGCTGTCAATTAGAAAATGCAAGAGTTACATGTAGCTGACTTGGATGCAAACATTAATGTCAGTTTGCAAAGACTCAAGCAATAGTCTTGTCAGGTTTTTTCTGTCAGTAATAATAGACACAATCTGAACATTTTCCACAGTTTTGTGATTTTACTTCAAGTCATTCTGTGTGAAATTACAGGGAAAGGAAGTCCTTGAAAAAATGATTTTGGTCTTTGAAAAGACCTTGAAAAGTCGTTGACTTTTTCCCCAAAAATTCTGTATGAACAATGGAGTAGGACCAATTGTAGAAGTGAGTGTCAGTTGAGATCTTTTAAACTCTGCTCTTCACTACTATCAAATTACACGTTTTACATTTTGAACTGAGCAGTTGTGCAGATTTTGCAAAGAACAGGTAGGAGAAAGCATAATTCCAAGTATGGAGTTTCTACCATGTTTTAAAGCAGTAAATTGTGTTGATACTGTTGACATCTTCACATAAGCGCATTTCAGTATTCCTTCTGGAATGCGACTTTTGGGCAGCAAAAAAATTAATTGGATGTTAACCCTTTAAGCCTCAATATCCACATACAAATTCTCCAAACTGGTCTCTATACATTTCCATAAAGAAGAAGTTGGGAGAATTTTCCCTTAGGTGATCATTTGAACAATTCTCACAACCATGTCTCCTGATTTTGTATTGATGTTGTTAGGATAAAATAGATTGTTGGTCACTCTTGGGGCTTAAAGGGTTAAGGTGTGGGGGGGGGGGGGGGGGGGAGGGAGGGGGTCTGACCTAAACATCCAGTTGACGTTAAGCGGGGGAAAAGTGAACATGTCAACAGCCCCTTCCTGCAAAGAAGTGGTCATTCTCTATTTTGTTTCTCACAAATTTTGTCCTGTTACTATATGAGGCGAGGGATTGTTGAGAAGGAGAGAAAATAAGAGTCTACAGAATGCCTAAGCCCATCTGTTTGGCTTTATTCATTGCTCTCAAAGTTCAAACATTTTGTACTTCTATCAATTTTGTTGCGTGACTTTAAAAGTCAAGCATTTTTTTCGCTTTGTGTACCACTGAAAATCTCTTTTGAAGTTCCCCAAGATAAAGCCAAAAATAGGGTAGGGCTAGAGAAGTGAATGGCCTTCAATTTTCTACCACAGTAAGAAGCAAAGTAGCTAAGAATATTTTAACTATGTTTGCTAAGGAAAGGATCTTCAGCTCAAGCAGTGATGTAGAAACAGAATGAAAATGTTGTAAGAATTATTATGTTGTTTGTAGTGTTGCAATTCCCTGATATGTTTTGCTATTTACACATATCCAAGAGAAGGCCTTCTATTGGATGCACGTAATTGGTGTAAATGGTTATATGAAATTCACACCCTTTAATTGGTTGACTAGAAAGGTTCAAATGCCTCGGCTTAGCAACAACAACCCCAACTATTTTCTTCTAGAGTATAGATGTGAGATGTAAGAATTTTTGTTTTATTGTGATAGGACCACTGGAGACAAAGATTGGTAAAGGACATGTGTCTATGAATTTGACTCTCAGAAGGTTAGAATGGTTGATATATTAACTTAATAGATCTAATTTACAGTACTGAGGGCTCGAAATTAAACTGATATCCTCAGGTCGCCTTTTGGGGACCAACTGGAGAAATATAGTTGCCAGTTGCAAATTTGTAGTCACCACTTGTATAATGTAAAATTAATGATGCAGCTCATGACAGTATGGCGCGATCCATCAGATTTGAAAATATCATGGATAGAAGTCAGTATAAATTTGGAGGTAAACTGGCTTTGTTTATGCAATTTGGCACATTTTTTATGAAGAAAGCAAAGCAAGATAAGGTGGAATGTTTGTTTTAACTTTACTCTTTTAATTTAAATCTAAATCATAGAGAAATCTGGTCTACGCTGTGGTGACTAAACCAGATTTTTTAGTCGCCAAGGAGAAAATGTTATTTGCATTGGTGTCCGTATCAGTTGCTAATTCGAGCCCTGGTACTCTGTACGTGAGATGCCACATGACAAACATAAAACCTGTGATAATTAAACCCAAACCTGGGTTGCATTGAGGTATGATTGTTTCTTAATTTACATAGAGGATTGACGTCAAGACGTATTAAGCCTTTGCAGTTTTTGGCCCCATCTCAAACCCTGTTGATTAGTAAATGTTAGTGACAATGGTAATATTGTTTTATGTGTATTTGATTGTACATGTATATCCAATTTCTTATCCCCATCTTTAGAAAACAGGGAAAATGATTGTGCTGAGGGTGCTGGTAAATTTCACTTTAAAACAAGCTGTGCTTTTTGACATTGTCTTCCTCCTCCAGGATTTTTAGTTTGTATGCCAATGTACGGCCTTGCCGATCCATAGAGGGCTATCCTACAGCATACACTGATGTTAATCTGGTCACAATTAGAGAAAACACAGAGGGAGAGTACAGTGGCATAGAGCATGTGGCAAGTCAATAGCTCAAAATTTGTTGAATATATTTGTTAAATATTACACATCCAATTTGATTGCATTTAATATTATGATATGCTCAGATATTTTGTGTGTATTTGGTGTGAGGAAAAGTAGATGTATGAGCAGTGACCTAAATGTCCACACAGTTATTTTATTGTACATTAAACCCTCAAATAAAGGATGGTATGTTGCTTGTAGTAACAGGGCTGTCACAAAGTTCTTAAGTTGTCGGGTATATGCAGCTAGTAGGTGGGAAACTGAAAAGCCAAAAAGTTCTTTATGTTTTATTTTACTTATGTTTCATCTCAAAGTAGCCAGGGGTCATGCTCATACAGTCACTCAAAAACACCTTTGCTTTAAGTGCCTCCCGGGTGACTTAACAATGGAATAATAAAGTACTAGGTTACAAATTCTTGTGTTTATAAGGCTGTTTTAAGGTAAGGTGAAACACCTGACTAAGTGAGTGTCCCATGTTGCTTCCAAATTGTTCTTTTTACTTTGGCGGAGTGTGAAGTAAAGGATTCGCGACGCTCAGGAATGTATCAAGATCTATCAAAGTTGACTTTTTTTGACAAGATTGGGCACGCAGAGTCTGTAGGTTTTCGGTTTTATGCGGCTATTTGATGAAGTGAGAGCCGAATTAGTCAGAGATATCTCGAGATCACTTCGATTTCTTTTTTATTTATTCTTTAACTTTTTCAAGGAAGAAAGAATTATTTTGGCTTTCCTGTGGTTTGAACCCACTCGCCTGTGGGACCCGTCAGATCAGAGGAGACTCTGAGTTGAGGGATTAGCCGATTGCACTACTGCGACCCAAGGTAGTTCGTCATATGAAAAATAGTTATGAAATGATGCACTAGTTTCAGGACAAGATTGGGCGTGCAAGTTCGTGACTTTTCCGCTTGTTTCGGCTATTTCACGAAATGAGACCGGACTACTTCGTGACAACTTGAGATTACGTTGAGTTTTGTCTTTAATTTACTCGAGGAATTAATAGAGCATATTACATGGCCGCACAGAGACACAAAATTTCTCTTCAAGTGTTGAAAAACATTTCACGAGTGTGCCCTCCTTTCGAAATGTTTTATGATGAATTAAAGTTACAAGATGCTTGAGTGTTTATACATAGTAAAATTGCTTTCATGCATTGCGTGACTTTCTCGAACGTTCTCTACGTTTTTGGATTATTCATGATTAATTAATTAGGGCATGTTTACATTTAAGCATGAGTCAGCAGATTTGTATCAGTTACTGAAATCATAAAATATGTCGAAAAGCTACTACTATTCGCCTGTTTAGTACTTTCTAGAACCTTATGTCAAACGGTATACAAGTTCCAAGTGAGTTCTTTTGACGAACTAAGTTTTTTCCCATGAGCTGGACTGCTGTGTTCAGTCAAGTGTGACGAAGGTCAATTTTCAAGTTCTGTGTTTACAAGTTTGCGGAAGCCGTAAGATATCTGAAGTTCAAGTGAGAGTTTGTTATTATTGGCAGAGGCTGTTTAGTTTTACTTAAGTTCAAGTTAAGCTTGTGTTGGCAGATGCTGTGTTTTAAAGCTCTGTAAAGGCTATGTTCCTCTTGCTATGTATTAATCTGACATCCCTGCGGGCTGATAGTCAGTGAATAATTATCCTCAAAACATTCAAACTCATAACATTGAGTTTTAGCCAATTCCATGTTCAACGTAATTGACTCCTTACCCATGCCTTACATATCTTTAATCAGTACATAAGACTGCTATGCTGTTTTTGAAGCCTGATGTGACTGAGAAAAATAGAGAATTCTTTTTTCACTGTTTGTTTTGTTAGACTTGTTATTCACTGCCAGTAACCTCATATTTGACTTAGGTTTAAACGTTTAGTCCCAAGTCAAATTTAGAAGGATTTGTATGGAGTCATCAAAGCATAACTGGGCTATTATTGCAAAGACAATTTGTCCCGAAATGCTAGTTTTTGGCAGGTAGGCCTCTTGGATATGGCTCTTTTCAGAATATCCTGACAAATCTCATAATTTCACAAATTAACAACTTACTCTTACCATATTTCATTTCTTGCTATTCCTCGGTATTTACACTTAATCAGTTCCACAACCACGTCGCTGAAGTGAACGCTCCGTAGCGTCTTGTCTTTCACAAGCAAGCACAAGGCAGCCAAGCTTGAAGTAAAATGTAGCCATTCATCAGAAGTCACTTACTTGTTTCTTTTCAGATGCCATTTAACCTGTGAATGCAGAGGTTCTGGCTGGTTCTTCTCTCCACCCAAAAAGTAAGTTACTTTTTGGGTGGAGAGAAAAACTTACTTTTTGGGTGGAGAGAAGCAATGACTAGAAATATATCTCTGTTTGCAGGCTAGACACCATTTAAGTTTTGGATTTTTTTTTCAGAAATATCTCTCTGCAACATCAATGGGGCAAATTGATAACATTTTATTTTCTTGATAGGTTGTGGATGGTGTAGTGCAAAGTATTAAACTGATCACAAAGGAAGCTTCACAACGAGTTGCAGACTTTGCGTTTAGCTATGCTAAGGCAAATGGCCGACGTACTGTTACTGCTGTACATAAAGCCAACATCATGTAAGTATGAAATATTATTGTAAAATGATGAAAAATGTAATGCAGTTACTTATTGTCTTTCTTTTCTGTCCCCCACCTCTTTTAACCGGCCGTAGCCACCTTTTTGCCGTCCCAATGGGAGTTCTCCCATTGTTGTCACCTCTGTTATACAGCCATCATGCAGTTGATACATGTACACTTAGTTTGGCTTTCTCCGAGGTAGAAAGTGACAACTGATTGTGGACCAGTAATGCTGCTCCCATCACGAGACTATTTGTTTCAAAGTGATGTCTCTGCTAAATATTATGCTAATTTATGACTAACCTCTAATGAGGAGCCAACTTCCATTAAGCAGCCACTTGCTGGTACCCCAAGGGTGGCAGGTTAATGGAGGTTCAATTGTATTTACACTTTCAAGTGTTTTCAAGAAAGATATAATTCAAGGTTTCATTCAAATCTTGGACATTTTTCATTTCAATCTTGTGGACAGCTGTCACACTAATGATTTTTACCTATTGAACTCTGCACCTTTGAAGATCAATGCCTTTTATCCAATTATAAGAACTCCATTCTTGAATCAATAATTCAAGAATTGAGTTCTTATTGTTTTGAAGTTTTTAGTTCTTCAACTGAACACTGTTATATTGAAACCAATAAAGAACTCAATTTTGAAATACAGTATAATCAAGTTCAAATGTTATTCTTCCTAAGAACGCTTGACCAGTTTTCACTGTAACTACAGTTGTAACAATTACCTATGTGTTGTAACAATTATTCTTCTTGATGGTTTTCCTTTGTGATTTGCTAATAACACTTAGGAGAAAATCTGATGGTCTGTTTCTGCAATGTTGTCGAGAGGCTGCTGAGAAGAACAAAGATGTCAGATATAATGAGATGTATTTGGATACCACTTGTCTTAATGTGAGTGTAGAAGGCAATCAACTACTTCACTACTATGGTAACCATAAGGTTTATGATAGGACCATTGCAGCCTTAATAGGCCAGGATATGGACCAAGAACTTTTTGCTACCCAATCTATACTCTATTCCCCAAGACAATAAACCTGGTTGACCTGTGCAACCTCTTAGTCCTGGGATTGCTGTACAGCAGATTGTACTCTCCCTCATTTTGGTGGGTCACATTGTTATATTACCTCCTGATGTATGCCTTCAGCCCACTGAGTCCATTATGACGAATGTACTGATTATCTCATGGATATTCCAACAGTACAGTAATGATCAACGCATTCCCATTTTTATTGCCGAATTTAATGCAGTTAGAAATAAACAATATCTAAGAGCACCATCTTGCCTGTGTAGCAATTGCTCCCTGTGGTTTCAGAGCAAAGAACGAGGAACGAAAAATGACACTCTCATTCCATTTTGCATGTGGCCAACACCTAAACTCCTCTTTGTTGGTCTTTCTTTGCTCAGAAACCAAACGGAAATGCTTGCTGCGCAGGCAAAGCACCACCTCATGCCATTGGTCAGCAGTCAGTTTAGTGCTCAGGCACAGACAGACTTGTTTGTGCATGTACCAGCTCCATTTACTTGGTGCAGTATTTCATTGCTTTGTTTAGCCTTTGTATCTTGCATTTACCCACAAATCTCCATCCCTTTATTTTTCTACTGAAGGTAGTTAAACAGTTTATGTTGGTTTAGGAGCTCATGGCTGTGAGGCACAGATTTACCAGCTATAATTTGTGGCATTACTCTATGTAGGGGTTGGCTTCGGCGGGTCTAAAATACAGGTCACTTTTCACAGGTGAGAGTACAGGTCACCACGATAGAGATAAATGAACAGAATAAAAACTGTCTCCTAGCCCTAATCTCCTAACAAAATGCTCTATTAGATCGAGGGGAACCTGTGTGGTTTGGTAATTTATCGATGGAGCAATGACCTGCACTCTTGACCTGTGGAATGTGACCTGTACTTTAGACCCGGCAGGTTGGCTTTGTTAAAAGTGGAAGCCCCTGGACATACCAGCCATCCACCATAACCATAGTCTCTCCCTCTACTATGCGATGCAGTTAGTAATGAATGCTTAAGTAGTATTATCATTTACTATTTTTTTATTGTCAGATTGTAAAAGATCCTCAAGAATTTGATGTTATGGTGATGCCAAACTTATATGGAGATATTTTAAGGTAAGCTTAATAATAATGAAGACGATGACGAGGACGGATGACAGAGTACAACGACGATGGTTTTTAAGGTTTTGTCATATAAGACATGGTATTTCCAAACTGTTTCTGATAGCAGTTCGTCAATATCTTAATGAACTTCAACATCTCCACCAACAACATCCTCCCCTGAAGCCGCCATATTGAAAATTGTGCCTGCATGAGGGAGACTAAGTTCGATTGTTTTTGAGACGCTCTGGTTGGTTCTTTGTGATGTTGTTACGTCGAAGGTTGTTCACTCTAGCTTTTACCTGCATAACCGAAACAAAACAACAGAACCACATAAAGAAAAGATCAGTTTTTTTCCTTACATCATTACGTCCAAGTCGTTGTGTTGTTATTATGTCGTTATTCATGATGTTCACACTACAAATTGATATTTGCGCAATACAAATCAATAAATATTATTAAATATTATTATATATATTATTACAAACATAATGAACGGCGTTACCACCTCGTTATGTCGTTATGCATATGTCGTTATGTCAAAAGTGTGAACAAGGCTTTATGACGTTCTTAACATTATGAAGAATAATTATTAATAAAGACTCGACTTTTTTAAAAGTAATATAAGGTTCTTATATTATTAGAACTGACATAAGCTTTCCTCTTCCCTTCCATTATAGTGATTTGTGTGCAGGTTTAATTGGTGGGTTAGGAGTCACGCCCAGTGGAAATATTGGAGCAGATGGAGTAGCCATATTTGAATCAGTGAGTGTGATGTTCTTTGTGTTGTGGAGGTGTGGGTGGAGCTGGTTGCTTTTTGAGCATCAGTTCTATTAAAGCAGGAAAAGAGTGGTCGCACTATTTATTTATTAGATATACAATGAAAATTGTTTGTGCACCAGACTCTGAGCTCAATTGTCTAGTACTGGAACAATACTAGGCCCGAAGGGGTCTAATAACTGAGTAAAGCTTGTGTCCGTTTCCCCTTCCTCAATGTTGATTTGGGTATCACAGTGGTCTCAGTGCTTCAAAATACGCGTGGCTCAACAAAAAACTGTGTGAAGAGTAAATCTCAGGATTTTTCCAGAAAATTCGAGAGAAACGGTGTCTGTTTCAACGATTTGTGACGAGTATTGTGGTTTCAAGGAAGCTCTGACACAACACAAAAACAAAGACATTAGAACATTAAAACTACAAAGGCAACATGTATCGCAGGCGTTACTGTTGAAAATGGCACTTTGGCTTGATTTTAAATTCGCTGAGCGTCTCTACTTGTCTAATGATTCTCGGTAGGGTGGTGTAGGTCCGAGCACCGTTTATTCTGAAGCTACCTATTTATTTAATACCTCTTGCGAAGGGGGTGGGGTGAAAAAAGTGCCCATGGCTAAACTCTGAAAGTAAATACGAAGGCGCTATTCCGTGAAGACACTTGTGGACTAATCTCACTCTATCAGAGTGAATATCAGAGTGAAAAAAGAAATAAAAAGCACTAGGAATCGGTTATTTGAGCAAAGTCCAAGTTATGACGTGGTTTAAGAAGCTCAGTGGCCTGTAAAAGTTGTTTACAAGCGGCGTATTTTTAGTAGGTTAATGTCCTTGTTAGCCCGGTTGTAAACCTTCCTGATACTCTGGCAGCAACTTTAAGCTGTTGGCCTTGTCCCCCTCATCCTTCTTTCTTTACATTAGTCAATTCGAAAGAGGATGTAAAAGAACCCACGGTATTGTTCGATAAGACTTGGGGAAGTTCCTCAGGGGTGTGGTCTACCTCATTTTATCCCATATCATAAATAATACAGCCAATCAGAAAGCTAGAAACCCGTTGTATACTCTACGGTGTGCAAATTTTTCTTCTTTTACATTGGCCGATAGCCGACCACGTGACCTGCAAATAACAACCTACAAATAATGGTCTGCTTATGTGCAATGTCGTCTAACTGTGTTTGGCTGCCGCAAATAATACTCTGCTCATGCTTAAATTAAGCCACGCTTTTCTCCTTCTTGGGATCGCTCTTGCATGAAAATGGCAGATCGTTTTACTGACCTTTCAGAGTTTAAAAAACAAACTGGCAGTCAATTATTTGTCTTAGCCTTCGATATTTTACTCAACCTCGTCCAATATTTGTTTTTAAAGTATTTCACGAAAGAATCCCTGCGATGCTCGCGGCCTTTACATTTTCCCGTCGAAAACAAAGCAGATGCCGACAGCAGAAACTTTTCATTCCAGAACAATTGCCAGAAACAACTTTATATAACACTGTTAAACCCGAGTTGTAACTGCCGTTCGGACTTCTAGGAAGTCACAGTTGCCGAAGCGGTGCAAAACGAAATCAAACACTACAACGGACAATTTTTTTTGACGAGAGCAACAATAACATACCAGTCAATCCGTGTTGCGAAGAGCGAGATGGATCCCCATTTCAAAACAACAAGCCTACCGAAATCCCGCGAGAATCGTTTGACAGATGTGTTGCCATTTTCTTCAGGATCCAGGTAAAGTAGACAGAAGTGAACACGACCTATATTCCGTGATAAGCTGTCGATTATTTAAACATTGATGCTTACAGATTACATGTATTACGAAAAAGTGACTTCTTTTTGTTTGCATTGCGTAATCTTTAACGCCTGATCGTAGGTTACCTTCGTCATTAAACATGTTTAGGTGTAGTCGTGATATTGTGTAATAATTTGTAGTATAAATCTGACTAGGTGCTGCTAGTCAAAGGTTAATGGCCTTGATCATAAAACTCTCCTTTCCTTTACTAACGTGAGATCAGGCCCAATGTTAGCAGCATCTCAGAGCAGCATTTATACATTCTCTCTTACGTGGTCGTGCTAAAATTGGGCTCTCCTTTCGGGCGATCCCGCACCTATTTGAAAGATTGTTTTTGATTAGCTGGGAAAACAATAGGGATTGTCACATAACAGTGCCCCTATCCCTGAAAACAATGGATGTGCAGATTAAATTTGACCAGTGAAATAAGAGGTTTAGAACGGTGCAGGTCTACTGCTCTTTTTGTTTCGCCTTTCCGCCAGAATTTCATTTACGAAGGGAAACGAAAATAGAGTCTGATCTCAGGTTGTTCCTTTACTATTGAGAATGGACGCGTGTTTCATATATCATATTGTGAAAAAAAGTAATGCATTTTGGTTATTGTTTTCAGGTTCATGGCACAGCCCCTGATATTGCAGGCCAAGACAAAGCCAACCCCACAGCTCTCCTACTAAGTGCTGTTATGATGCTCCGCCATATGGAACTTCACTCACATGCAGACAGTGTAGAGGGAGCAGTACTGGAGACTATCAAAGAAGGACAAGTAAGAATCTACCTGAGCCCTAACAGTCCGATTCTCTCTCCTCCCCAGCGGCTAAAAAGTAGTAACCGCACAAGAAGCGATAAAGAAGAGAAAAGGCAAAGTTCCTTTCCTTCTCTCTACCCTACCCATCCCCCAGCGCTTTTCTTCGCTCTACCCAGCCTCCCTGTGACACAGTAGGGAGTTTTAGCAACGACGACGGCGTCGGCAACGAGAACGTCAAAAAAGCAGCCATAGGGTTGTTAAGCAAAACATCAGGTTTGCACGTGCATCACGCTTTTTGGTACATTTCTTTGCCGTTACTGCACGACTACGACGTGAAAATTCCTAATTTCACGTTTTATGTAGGACGTAAACAAGCGACGACGAAATTTTCTTTCTCTTTCGTAACTCGAGTGCAGTCCCCAAGAAATCAACTCCAGGGAAATTTACGTACATTAGACATTTTCAGCGAATAACAATTGGAATAAACGCGACAAAGTTGGAAAAAACGCTAATTCATTTTAAAAGTGACGTTTTCGCTGCCGTCGCCGTCGTCGATGCTAAAACTCCCTGGAGAGTCCTCTGCGGTGGAGAGAGAGTTCAAAGAATTGTAAAAATTTCAAGAAATGCCCCAGATTTCATGTTGTTTAGTTTTGAGAAATATATGGCGTCATGTGAAAATCCTGCTAGTGTGGGGGTGTCTTCGAGCAACTCGCTTGCTACAGGAGGTGGTACCGAGAGTCTACTTTCATTTTGCTTTTTGCTTCTATTTGCTTCCTCATCGTCTTAACTCCTTCTCTTCACAACTCGTAACTCTCTTAATCTTCTCCCCTCTTCCCTTACTATTAAGTCAAAGAGTAACGAGTTCTATAGCCAAAGCTGGACATGTTTGGGCTAGCTGACCGTGGGAATAAAAACAAGGTAAAGGAACTCGGTGTGGGTAATGTTTTGGTTACGATCGGCAAGAAGCCACAAACCAATGAAAAACTAAACCGGAACCCAAACAGGAACTTCAACGGGACTTATGAACAAAGGTCAGCTGTAACATCGCAAACACAACCAACTGTGAAAAATTAGCCTCTGGCAATGGCAAGCGAAAACTATTCCTTGGTAGTAAGTAAATTCGCGAGTTTAACAAAAGTTCAAGTACTAGTAAAATCATAGACCAAAACAGGAAAACACCCATGAGGACAAAATCAACTACTAAACTTGACCCACTTAATGAAACAAAAACGAAACTTAAAAAATGAGACAGGTCTTAAGAGTAAAATACTTCACAACACTAGCTTGCAAACACAAGAAGTTTTCCCACTGTCGCTTCTTCGTCTGTGTTCGCAGTCTAAAAACTCGTCAATAAAATGAATTATTTCAATGGCCAGATCGCGAGAAGGTTTTTGTCCACAGACTCCAAAGTTGGAGCTCTGTTGCATGAGGATCACTGAAGGAGATAATAGTTTTTCGTAATATTAAATATCCTGTTGTAGTCGGTTTTGTCTGTCCCATCTGTGGAGTAACTTAGCCCTGTGGTTCTCTCGTCGTCAGAGATGGGTCGAGAAGCAACGGAAAGGAACTTGTTTCTCTAATTTATCGCCCCCTCCCCTCCCCTTTGTCCAAATTTCTCGCTCCTTACATTGGTACCCTTCCGGGAATGGCTTCATGTAACGGAATCCTGAAATAATCAGCGACCTGATAGTCTTAAGTCGTTATGTAGCTGGAGTTTAGCCCCGACAGTTCGCGCTGGCTCGAGCTCTCGATGGCTACATCGAGGTCACAAGATCGTATCGAACATGAAAAGTCCCTCTGCTTCGGAGACTGTGACATAAACGCTTGTAAAATGCTCTCTACGAAACAATTCGTTGTGCTTTCTTTCTTTTAATCTTAATGTAAAATAATCCTGTTTTCCGCTCTCTCGCTGTCTGATATCATTGCCCTCCAACTTGTATAAGTGCCTTCCGTTTTTTATGCCTTTTTTAATCCTGTTAGGAACGTACATAGATATAACACTAGGTTGTCCTCCAGATAACTTATGCTAACCCAAAATCCAGAACAAATTGTGGAATTTTTATTATAAGGTTCCAGGGTGCTAAAGTTTGGAGTGATATAACTGATGACATCAAGCTCCTCTCTCTCAAACGTTTTCAGAAAAAGTTAAAGTCAATTCTTATTGACAAATATTAATTGCAGATTTATCAACACCATATTTTTTCTGGCTTTCCGTTGTTTAATACCGGCATACTCAGCTTTCTTTTGTTGTCTTTCTTTTTTAACTACCAGTAGTTTTTCTTCCTTTTTTTGTGTCTGCGCCTTTTGTAGCTGTGGTTGGTACCTGACCCTTAATATTTAACAGTTAGTCGCCGAAGGCGACGTGAATATCGGCGAATAGTCACCGAGACGAAGTCGAGGTGACTATTCGCCAATATTCACGTCGCCTGAGGCGACTAATTGTTTTAGTATAATTACATTGATGATTATTCGAGAAAATAAAATTATTGATCAATTTCCGACCCCGAAACATCAAAAAATCTGGCTGCCATTTTGAAAACTGCTAGCCTTCAATGCTATAATTACCGCGCGGTGATTATAGCGGGATAAAGCGAACCTCCTAGCCAATCACAGCGCTCTATTTTCGATAGTCATCGATGTAATTATACTAAAATCATTTATTAATAACCTAAGTAAGGCTGCCCTATCTTTTTATCCCCCAGTGGTTATTATTGTCAGCCTATACTCCTTCCATATTTTATAGTAATTTTTTTGTATCATTTAAATCAGTGTAGGGTACAAATAAAGTTGTTGATATTGTTCTCTCGCAAATACAGTTTCTCGCCCTGACTATTCTTGCACGTGCTCCAACACAAATATGGAAGTAATTTATGAAAAGTCTTCCTGCTAAACCTCTCGCACATCTCTTTGCCTTGAGACCAGTTATCAAGTGTTCAAACTGTAAATTGTTTGTTTACTACCCTGACAGGTTTTGACTGGAGACCTTGGTGGCCGTAGCACGTGTTCCGAGTTTACGCGGGAGATCTGCCGGAAACTTGAATAGTTTTTGATCTTCTCTGAATCTGTCCAAGCTGGTTTTGGAGTTCATCGATGTGATTGGACATTACTTTGGTGGAGCCATTTTATTATTTGGCGATTAAGTTATCGTTTTCCATAGATGTATTTTTCAGTACGTTTCTTCGCCTTTGGATATCGAAATTTCAATGGCAAATTTAATTTTGTTCTGTGCCACCAATCTCAATCCCAAAATTATACCTTAAGAAACTGTGAATTGAAATATTTTCTGTTACAACAAACTAATAACGTTTTCTCCATTTCTTCTTGTATTGCGTATTTCAACTGTAAATTAAAAGAACGTTACAAATGAAGATGCTCTTATGACTACCAACTTAGTTCTATTAATGACCTAAAATGATTTGTAAATTTTCAAATCAGGCTAGTTTATTTGCCCGTTGTTATAAAGTGATCTTAGTTGATTGATTTTCTGACATAATTACCTTGAGCTGTAAGATTTATGTAAGTTCAATTAAATTATCGCAAATTGTACATTGAAGTCATAAAAAGAGAAAGATAGACGCTGAATTATGTTTCCAGGTGTTTGTGTCACCATAATTACCATCAGCAAACAAGGTTTTTCCCCACCCTCTCCCCCTCCCTCGTCTCCTTTTGTTCGCCCTAACGCCTACCCCAAGGGTTGATGTTTCTACTCTCCCCAATCTTCCTCTGAGATGAAATCAAAGATGGCGGCCACGTCATTACGATTCTTAGACCCTGGTCGGGCTTGGCAGCTTTCGCTCGCCCAAAAATATGTGTACAATGCAGGCTATCAAATGGCGGGAAGCTTTTCTACAAAAACAAATGTGAGAGTGGCGACAACGCAACCGTGATAATCTGTTATGTACCATGCTATACAACCCCGATAACTGTAAATTTTACTAAGATTACCACAAAGTTTTTTTAATGGTGAAAACAAAAGAAACAAAACACAAACAAACAACATGGCGCATGCTTTAGTTATCTGGGTGTGGTAATTCAAAATCCTGGAATCAAAGGTTTTCTAGCACCATATATGATAAATTTTCTTTTACTTGATAACTCTGCTGGCCCAGTTAACACTTTGTCCACCAAACAAGGTTTGGGTCGCTAATCGTTGCCCATCTTTACAATGGCTAAGGTTATTTAACTATACCAAAGTGGAAATGCGTTCCTGATTCCCGTGACACTTTAATTTTTCCAGGCACTCTGCAATTGAGCGGTTGCTTAATGCCCCAACTCCAGACAACACAATCTGCAATATCGGTAACTTAAGCAGGACTTATCGGGCTGTCCATTGGCCCTCAGATACCGTCTGTAGTTTGTCTTTTTTGTTACTCGGAGATTTTACAAACTTAAAACATAAAGCAATAGTCCAGCTTTGATGCAAGCGTTTTCTGTGAGCCGCTTTCAAACACATGCCCAGCTTCACCAAACATATGCCCAGCTTCACCACGATGATACCTATCAGGCGTCTTGCTTCTCAGTTAGTAGGAATTAAGTAAAACGATAAAGGGAAACGGGCAAGGATGTGTAAAATAGTATAATCCCCTTCAGAGTGAAGGTTTTATTGTCTCTCGCTCCTCTTTTTTTTTTTTTTTCCCTCAGGGACAGTTCTCTTCCGGGCCACAGTAATTCCAGTAGCGAATATCCTCTCCTTCTTCGCTTCCGGTACCAAATGGCCAATTACTTCTGCTAATATCTATTGGATTAGTTGATATTGTAGTGTCAGCGCTGATTAAAATCCCTACATGATAAGTGTTGTCAATCGGGTCACGAGCTGCCACTATGTCTCCACGCTGAGGGGCTTCCACGATTGTCCAATTTTTCAGGGTACTCAAGGTACCCCACCCTCCCACGCCCGCCCCGATGGGAATCCCCTCTGAAACCTCTGGCATTTGGGCTCCGGCTAAGACACCAATGTCATGAACAAAATAATTGTTCTTGTTTGTGTTTGGTCCACTGCCGCTGACAGCAGCATTCGACCAGTACGCGCAGCCAACTTGTAGCTCTGCCCTTGCAGCAATGCCTTCTCTGATGGCGGGTACGTCAGGCTAAGAAGAAATACAGACCCACATGCGTCATTTTTTATATTGCTTATGGGGTACCTATGCATTTAATTTAAAACCAGTAGCAAGCAAATAATTGCCATCCAAATTGATTTTAATTCGAAGACTATGAACGCACTATACCGGATAGCTTTTCGTGCCAGCACTAAAAGCTATCCGGCATAGGGGGTGTTTACATGACACCGGGGCGACTTTCGCCCCGGAGCGAGTTCACTCAGGTTCCCTCTCATGGTTCTACATTTGTTTACATGATACCACCACAAAATGTCATACCGGCGCGAGTCACCCCGGCGTGATTTCACCCCGGATGTTGTACCGGGGCGAGAATTTCACTCCGGTACGAAATCTCGCAACGGTATCATGTAAACGCGAAACGACCACACGTTTCGGTGTGAAATCGGTCTGCCGGTAGACTGGAACGGTTAGCGCATGCGTAATGTTTTCGATTTTGAATCACTTCTATTTTATTGACATGAAGTGTACCTTCAAATAAAGAGATATGAAATGACCCAGTCATCATGTAAGCGGGATACAAAGTCAAAAAGTCATCCCGGTATGAAACTCTTGCCGGTGCGAGTTTTCTCATGTAAACACCCCCATATAGTATGAAAGCCTTTCCGATATGTGACTCCCCACTTTAAAGATCGGCGCGGCGCAGCTTCGCTCCATTACAGAAATCAAGCCGAAATCACTGTCCATTATGTGTAAACAAAAGCCCCATCCTCTGACCTATTTGGTGGTTTTCTTGCCGGCGCGAACGCTATCCAGTACAATGTGAAAATAGCCTTAATCGCGCCATGTTTTATAGTCATTTATTTTAGCAGGGACATACTGGTGAGGGTTTGGTTTGGAACAGAAA
Organism: Porites divaricata; assembly: GCA_038088405.1. NCBI lineage: Eukaryota > Metazoa > Cnidaria > Anthozoa > Scleractinia > Poritidae > Porites > Porites divaricata. Next base: position 24,986,210 of record JBBMOI010000003.1, on the reverse strand, counting down.
TGATAGCAGCCGCAAAAATTTCTCCATTCTCACTAAGCTTCAGTCTTGGGCAGAATAAAATGAAACAGCAAACCCCCTATCCCCCCGAAATCAATGAAGCCGCACAAAGGCGTTGTTTTCCCATCCTTGATAGGGGGGAGGGAGAGGCACGGCTCTAAATTTTCCAGTTATTTTGTAGCCTGCGTGCAGACGACTCCTATTCTATTGCTGCACGCATTGCAGCAGTGGAATAGGAGTCGCCCGCACGCAGCTCTATTAAGCGCGATGGCTCAGTCAGAACGTACTCATAGATGGAAGACGTGACCGATCCCGATCCCCGCATTTTCATTGTACTTATGCTCGTTGCGTTCTCTTCGTAAAAATATTTTAGTTACGCAATGCGTAACGCATTTAGGTGGGTTTTTTCAGGGTCTATTGTTTTAATAAAACTAAAAAGATCGATTTAGAGTTCGTCAAAGGTAGCCATCCGCGTTTCCTTTGAGAAACATCACCTCAAAAACAAGGATCGGGGTTCTGAGCACAAGGGCGTGTCTGTTTAACATCGGTGAGTCCCCACTCTTAACGGGAAATCAAAGGAATGACGTACCTCAGCAACGATGTTGGATATAAGACTGATTCCAAGAAAAAGTGACAAAATCGTCCCAGACTTCATAGCTGTCTTGATCCTGGGTTCTGGAACAAACAGGAAAATTGTGCATTGATGAGTGAATTAGTAGAATGATAGTCTGTTGTAGAATACAGTCGAACTTTCCTTAATTATAATCGACCATCCGAAATACCAAGACATTTTAATTTTGCATCGCTTACGGGATTTGGTCGCTTACAAGAGACGGATCTCAGGGATGTTGTACTGTCCACTGCAGGTTCTGGCTCATCTGCTTGTCCAAAAAGATTCTGCTGCAAAGAGTTTCTAAGTTTGAAAGGGAAGGGGAAGAGGATTTCAGGCTACTAAAGAAGTACCTCTGTCACTAATATTCTGAGTTTGGTATTACATGCGGTGGACATAGGCGAATGGGAATAAGCCTGCAAGTAAGTTCTCTAGAGGGTGGGGGCTGGGGACGCCCCCTCTTACCCCCCCCCCCCCCGACCCGAGCCTGCTTAACAGGGACACAGACAGGTTTCACTTGTTTCTCTCACAATAGGCCTTATCACGGTTTTCGACGTCATCTTGACGAGAACGCAACCGCGTGAGAAATTACAGTGTTTGTATGGGAATCTAATGTCAAATAATTTCCGTAAAACGGCTGTTCTGAAAAAAAATATGAATTGTAAACTAAAGCTACGCAGCAAAGGAGTTTACTAACAAATTTTGAGGGGCGGTAACTGTGTTTGAATTTAGCTAAATTTCTCCAGACGCTTGCTTTACACTTAAATTTTTGACGAGAAATTTTAGTCGGTAGGAAGAAAAATTTTTACAGACAAATGTATAGAAAATTTTAAAAAGTGGTTCTAGCACATGTAGCTGCATGTAACCAGGAAATCAGGTTACTCCGATTGAATTTTGGATTGCGGGCATTTGCTTGCGCGTTAAACATACTTACTTATTCATGTCTATTGAAGCCTGACTTCTGCAATCTTTAACAAATGTTCAATTCTACTATTCATAGTAGGGCTGAGCTTGACCCTGTATCAGTATGAGAGCTAAGTGAACCTTAGCCGCAAAAGCCGACGTAAAGTTGAAGCTATCTTCTTCTCAGTATGTCATCATTTATTTTAGCAGCAAACTAAAGCGATGGGTAGGTTTTGAAAATTCCTATGCTTAGTCAAAATCAGTCGCCTGCCGTGCGTTTAGAAATGCGGAAGCGTCCATGTATGTGTGGTATCTAAAACACTACTTGCATTTAGTAAGGATTGTGTTCTCATTAATTCTTATCCATAACCACACAGCCACTCTGAGAGAAACTCTATCGACTTTTTAGTTTTCCCAAAACTTAATTCGCCATTAGACATTCCCAAGTTATTTTCTACTTCATTGTCGCGTGCCTTCGGCAAATCGGAATGATTTTGTTTAAGAGTATTTAGGGGATTATTTTAGACACTCTCTTCTACAATCTACTGTCTTTGCTAAAGTTAAATACAAGTTTTAAGATCGGGTATATTTTAGAACAGTTTTCGTAATAACGTCGGTTTAACCTTTTCACTGAGTCATCAATGGCCAAGTTTTAATGACAGTGAATCGTCGTTTACAATGAACAAACTTGAATAAATTACTTACCAAAACTCCGTCTTTTTCGGACCTAGAAAAAACGTTTACAGTACAGAGTAAGCAAAGTTAATAAAAAACATACCTGTTTATTTTGTGACTGCACGATTCATCTTACTTGCGAAATTAGAGCAAACACTAACAGATCCAATATTTGAGTTTCTAATGGATGCCCTTTCTCACGCCACAATAGCCAGTAGGGGGTTAACATGGAATAATTGAACCGTCAGGCAAAAGGAATTTTTGGATTGGAGTAATGGACTGCTAGCTATATGCTTTTGAAAGATCCGTATTGAAGAGAGTAGGTTGATCTCTTAGTTTAAAAACGACAGACAATTTTGGAAACAGTGCTCTAAAGATCAGGGTACTATCAAGATGCTGTTGAATTTATGATAGAGCTGATTGAACGTCAAGTGCAGTCAAACTTTCCAAATAGAATTTCTATGAAGTATCCGCTTTACAGGCTCAGGTGTCAGTACATATCTTAAAGGGGAGGCTTGACTTTATTTAAGAAATAAGGAAAACAAACATCATTTCAAAAGTAACAAAGGAAACATGACGTAAGTGATAAAGCCCGTGACAGAGATGTTTGTCTGCAAGTAAGCCTTTTGAATGCTTAATTTGGTGCTGTCAGAACCATGGCTATTGCGCCATGGCGTTAATCTTAATACGTTACGTGCTGCTTTGCAATTTTGTGTGATTCATTAATAATATACGGTACAATGGGGACACAAGCAAGTTAGTTTTTCAAAATTGTTATTTCTGCTCTGAATAAACATGGAGTCGCCTCCGTTTTATGATAATTAAATATTTTTACCTGTTTTTCACTGCTGTGTCTGCGAGGCTAAAACATAACTCAAGATTTTTGTTCCAGTTAAATACGATGTATAAAAAAGAAAAGATACGAGAATTGTGATTGTTTTAGAAAAAGGTATGTAAATCCACAAGAAAAGCTCATTTGTCCTGAGCATTTCCCGATAATGTAAAACGACGCCTTTCAAAATGGAGGTCGCGGTTTCTTTGAAATTCATAGCAGCTTTCCAGGAAAGCTCCAAGGGAACTCAATCATTTATCTTAAATGATTAGTAAAGAAAATAGTATCCTTATTTTTTACCCAAACATTTTTATAAAACTTACATAAGCAGACCACAGTCTTACTTACTGTCCCCTGTGTCCCCTTGTGTCCCCTGTCTCCCCTTGTTTCCACCTGTGTCCCTTGTCTTGCTTGTGTCCCCTGTGTTCCGCTGTGTCTCTTGTGTCTCCTTGTCTCCCCTGTGTCCCCTGTGTCCCTGTTTCCCTTGTGTCCCCTTTTCCCTCTTGTGTCCCTTGTGTCCCCGGTGTCCCCTGTGTTCCTTGTGTCCCCTGTGTCCCCTGTATCCTCTCTGTCCCCTTGTGTCCCCTGCCTCCCTTGTATCCCCTGTGTCCCTTCTGTCCCCTCTGTCCACTTGTGTCCCATGTGTCCCCTGTGTCCACTTGTGTCCCTTGTGTCCCCTGTGTCCCCTTGTGTCCCTTGTGTCCCCAGTGTCCCCTGTGTCCCTTGTGTCCCTGGTGTCCCCGGTTTCCCTGTGTCCCTTGTGTCCCTTGTGTCCCCGGTGTCCCCTGTGTTCCTTGTGTCCCCTGTGTCCCCTGTGTCCCCTGTATCCTCTCTGTCCCCTTGTGTCTCCTGCCTCCCTTGTATCCCCTGTGTCCCCTTCTGTCCCCCTGTGTCCCTTCTGTCCCCTGTGTCCACTTGTATCCCCTGTGTCCCCCTGTGTCCCTTGTGTCCCCCTGTGCCCCTTGTGTCCCCTGTGTCTCTTGTGTCTCCTGTGTTCCCTGCATCCTCTGTGTCCCCGGTGTCCCTTGTGTCCCCTTGTGCCCCTTGTGTCCTCTTTGTCCCCTTGTGTCCCCTGTGTCTTTTTTTGTCCCCCTGTATCCCTTGGGTCCTTTGTGTCCACGGTGTCCCCTTTGTCCCTCGTGTCCCTTGTGTCCCTTCCTTCCCCTGTGTTCCTTGTGTCTCCTTGTGTCCCCTATGTCCCTCTGTATCCCTCGGTTCCTTGTGTTCCCTTGTGTCCCCTGTGTCCCTTGTTTTTCCTTGTTCTCCTGTGTCCTCTGTGTCCCCTTTTGTCTCCTGTGTCTGCTGTGTTTCCTGGGTCCCCTTGTGTCCCCCGTGTCCCATGTGTCCCCTTTTCTATTTAAAGCCACGCACGCTCAGGAGGTCAAAGGATGTCATTTTTAATGAAAATAAAAAATCAAAACACAAAATTCTGCCTGACTTGTTTAGAAAATAATTTGTTTAAGTTTTAATAACCAACTAACAGCTCACTGATTTATTAATTTGGGCGATCAACTTGGAGGCCTGGGCACCCCAGCTAAAATGTTTGGGAATATTTATTTTGGGAGAACATCTTTTAGGCCTGGGCAATACAGGTAAAATACTTAGGAGCCGGAAGGGCTCCTTGAAAATTTGCCTTAGAGCACAGCCCTGCGCCTTGTAGTTATTGGAAGTCTGATTCATTACATGCTTTTGTTGAATGTGGAAGTGCATTTATTGAGGATATTAGTAAAGCCGGAATGCAAATTTTAATGAATTACTCCATACTCTTAACATGTGTGGTGGTAATATTGATGTAAGTTTTGTTTTGAGAAGCAAACGAACCTTTGTCTGTAACTCATCTTCTAGTGTATTTAACAGAACATCTTCGTCTCTCCTGCACACATGTACGTTTGTTGTTGATACACTGCTCAGCTTTTCAATGCTATTCAACATAAATCTTACTTACATCAACACATCCCGCGTAAACGCCTTCAGACGTTTTCTTGTTTTCTTAAATTCTTGTCGAGTCCTAAATTTCAACTGAAATAAAGAGTTTTCGCCTTCTGAAGCTAAACCATAAGATCTATGCGTAAACATATTTGAGAAGAACTATGGACGTTGCACAGTGTAACTGTCAAAAATCCGCTTATTTCCCCGTCGTTGGTGCTATTTTGAATGTTTTATATTGTACTAAAATGTGCGAGACGCTTCGCGCATTTTTCCTCAAGACTGGGCGTGAGGTCAGCAACAAACCGCAGCCAACATTTACTTTTTCAGATGTCAAAACATTCCAAGATAATTTTTTCCAGGGAGCATTTTACGCGATTCAGGCGCGCTACCAGAGTACTCCACTTTTTGTTATTACAGTTTTCATGAATGCAGTCGTAAGTTAGCCTGCGAACCGCAGACGTATTTTCGGTCGTTGCTTCTCTTCCTCCGAAAAATAACGTCTGCGATCTCGAGCTGCGATACGATTTCCATGACGTCAGTGTTTATTAACCAATCATAATTTGGCACTTATTCTTGTGGAGCTAACACGCGTGGGGTTTACGTGGGAATCCGCTATACGCGAGAAAGCCAAAATAGCTGAAGATGGGGAGAGCTCACTAGACGCGTCTGCGAAAATATGCGACATTTTCGGGTTTGAGAAGCCTAGACAAGCACCAAGAAGAAGCAATTCGACAAGTAGTCGAAATGAAAAGTGATGTTTATGTGAATTTGCCGGCTGGTTATGGATAGTCTGTCGTGTTTCCAAGATTTACTTCTGAATCAATAGACAAACATGAGAAGAATATTGTAATCGTTATTTCTCCGCTATTCAATCTTATGAAAGTTCAAGTGAGCCGTCTATCTTCGCTTGGAGTACAACGCGATATCGCTTAGTGATAACAGCTCGGCGGCGGACACAAAAAAACGGTAGAAAGTGGAAAATATTCTATCGTTTACGGATCACCAGAATCTTGGCTTAGTGTCATGCGATGGCGAAGAATGTTGGCAAGCGAAACGTACAAATAGCTGATGTAGCTTTATTTCAGGCTACAATTCATTCTTCTAAATTTAAATCTGTTAGTTGCTACCTGTGAGAATCAAACCCTGCAAACAAGAAGAGACGAGCTGGGCAGTGATTCAACATTCTCTTGCATCAGGAGCGTGGTCAAAAGCATGGCAAGCCCGGCCAAGCCTGGCCTGGCCAGGCTTGCCAAGGTCTTGGCCGGGCTTGCCAGGAAAGCGTGGCCTGGAAAAGCCTGGTAAGCCCGGCCAAGGCCAGGGTTTTGAGGTAAGCCTGGCCATAGAAGTGTGGCTTTCCCGGTCACGCTGAAAAATAGGCCGGCATTTCATGGCCTTCTCAGCCAGAAAACCGGAAGACGGGAAAGCCAAGAATTCCTGGCCATGTTCTACAAGTGACAGCAATAAGAAGTGCAGAAACAATTTTTTTGCAATATTTCTACCTTTTTATTATTATGACAATTAAAAATGCATTTTTTTACAGGATCAATACCAAAAGTTCTTTAGGTATAAATGAAAAATAGAGAGTTTTAAAAAATTAGTGCAAGAAAGGGAAAAACAGAGATCATAAAGCTGCAACAAGCCCACTACTCTCTTTCCACAAAGTTTGGCGCTCTACAGTAGCAAAACACAAATCTTGCTTGTTTCCACTCAGATAAAAAACTTTTTCTTCAATAGCTGTGCAGGAAAACATCACAGTCACGGACTAAAAAAAGTCGCACAGTTATTCAGATCCAGAAGGCACTTTGGAGTAAATTAAAGGACCGAAGGTCTTATTTAGCCGCAATAAAAAGCTTTACCAGTCAAAAGCGGTCACAGAAAATGATCTTGCATCATAGGAGAAATCATCTTCCCGACCAGAGACAAAAACCACAGAAAATCAATAAGCGTGTCATGACCTCTCAGTGTGAAATAAGCGGCAAAAATCACATTTGCTGAGTCGAAAAGTAGAACCCTCCAGCATAATCTACCCGTCAGAGGAAAATACCCATTGGAGCAAGCAGCATTTTGGCGCGTACGAGGTAAAAGTAGTTCCTCAGCGGCGATGAACGAGGAGAAACGTCTGCCTTTCACAGGCTATTGCAACCGACGTAAAAGGACAAATCGATATATACTGAAATCGACTCCAACTGAGTTATAAATTAACGCACAAATCTCGAACTCTCGCCAAAGATCTTCACTTTCTCATTCAGACTGGAATTTTACCCTTGAGCAAAAAAAAAAAAACAGTCTCCTTTGGCCGAGGAAACCTTTTTGGCGTTTCCGCACTCATCACAACATCAACAGTTGGCGGTCCTCGCGATTTCGCGCGTGTTTAATCGGACCTTTCTATCACTCAATTTGATTGGTTGAGGATAAAAGAAAAGAAATGACTTCATGGAAATCGTTTCGCAACTCGAGATCGCAGACGCTATTTTTCGGAGGAAGAGAAGCAACGACCAGAAATACGCCTGCGGTTCGCAGGCTAGTCGTAAGTAAGATAAACGATAATCCTGAAGGCCAGATACAAAATAATGTATGATTCACTTCGTAAACAGGGGGAGTTTATTACGCTCTGCATGTCATGTCGTTGCATGTCATTATATTAGTTTATACTGAGTCCCTAGACAAACGAAATTGGGCAAAAAGAGTTAACACAGTCAACTCCCTCTATAGAGGACACTGTTGGGACCTTGAGTTTAGTCAGCTCCTCGTTAGCGACAGTCCGTAAGAGCGGGAGTTTATAATTTATTTTAATTTAGTTTAGTCTGTAATTTATTTTTACCTGGGATTTAGCTGCTGTCCGCATTAGCGGGGTGTTCGTTATAGTGGGGTGTCCGCAAGAAAAGAGCTGATTGTAATTCTTTAAATCCTTTTATCAGTCGTTCAAAATATTTACCCGATTCTGATTTGCTAAAAGCACACGCATAATTCACCATAACCAGAAACTGTTGACCAAATTTGGAAGAATTTTGCGATCAATCAACCGATGACGTCAAAAGTGCAGCTTTCTCGCAGGTTAATGCACCGTTAACGAGAAGACCTGGGGACGAGGTTGAGTTGTTTTGATTGTGAAAACAAAAATGGCGGACATTTCACTCGTTTCAAGAGTGAAAACTAGGCGAAATAATTGCTAAAAACTTGGCAAGAACAGCAAGAAGGACGACATCTGCTATTTGGAGAATATTTGCGGAGCTGAACAACCCTAAACGTGCACTGTCGAAGATGAACTTATCATCGATGGAAGTAAGCATGTTTTTAGTTAGCTATGTTTTTAAACTAGGAATAATTATTTTGAATGAATAATAATTAACAAAATGAATGAGGCTGAGTAGTAGCTTATGAAGAATTATGGAGATCGAGGAGGGTGTTATCCGTCGAGGCCTCAGCCTCATTCATTATTTGTTAATTAATAGATGTATTTTTATGTCACATGTGCGGGTGTATGCGGGTTTTATTCTTCTTGGGAAATGAGACTTGTTTCGTAAACTTTTGTGTGAAATTGCTAAATCTGTATGATATCAAACTCGGGCCACTAAAATTGGCCAAATAATAACCATAACCTCTAAACCTTCCGAAGGAATGATCAAATAACACAGTCATGATTACAAAGAAGGTGCGGATTGACAAACTGAAGAAAATAAAACACCCATTGCAATAATTATTGCAGTTTTTTCAAACTCCGTTAGCCTAACAGTTTTTCAAAGTTCAACCCGGTTGTTTTTCTTAATGCTTGGGAGACATATTTGGTTGTCAAGAAGTTGTGACTTTGTCATTTACAAGTTATTTCTTACAGCTAATGTTAAGTTCCATAGCGAGTACGGTTGATTGGGGGACTGGACTCCTTCCTGACACATGTACAGCTCCCTGGTCTAAGCTTCTTAACTTAACTATGGACAGTTAAGTTCTCCACAGTAACGCCAAATCACAATCTGATCCCCTTCATCATTTCCAGTACCAAACGGCCATGTTCCTTTAGCAATGTCTACTGAATTTGTTGACACCATTGTATCAGGGCTGACGTAAATTCCTACATGGTAAATTCCACCACTGTTCAGGTAGTGTGCTGCAACGACATCACCACGCTCAGGTGAATTCACAGCCACACGTTTCCAGTAATTCAGGGTAGTCAAGGTACCCCAACCTCCTTTCCCCGCCTCTAAGGGGACCCCCTCCGAAACTTCTGGCATTTGGGCGCCGGCTAAGACACCAATGTCGTGGACAAAATAGTTGTTCTTGTTTGTGTTTGGTCCACTGCCGCTGAGAGCAGCATTGGACCAATAGGCGCAGCCAACTTGTAGCTCTGCTCTTGCAGCAATGCCTTCTCTGATGGCTGCTGAATCCTAAAGGAAATAAGAAAACAAAGACCGACAAGTGACTGCCTAGTCTTCATTCGCTCGCGATCACTTTTTGGGGGATATTTGAGTTAATTGTGAAGGAAATCGGGAGTGAAAGGAGTATTCCCCGCTCGGGCTCTGCGCTCTTTCCCAACATACCTCTCTCGCGCTCTTCGCTTTTCTTCAACTCTCTCCTTTCTCGTTTGTTATGTGCTTCTGGAGCTAAGCCTTGGGAAGGCCTGTGGTGGAGGTAGAGCTAGTGATGTTCATCTCAGTGTCATTCTCGTCCCCAGAGCCTCCTGTTCCCTTAGCCGACGAGGACTGAGCACGAGGAAAGGCCTCGCCGGCTAAAGGAACGGGAGGCTCTGGGGACAATAATGTCTCAGTGTCTGACAAGAGCTAACAGTTTACCAAGACTAACTTAACCAATAATTAAGCTTGTCCGACTTGGAAACGTAAATTTGCCTCATTAGAGTAGTAAACCCCTTCTTTATTAGCCCGGTTCAAATATAATGAATGTAGTTAAACAGGCCTTTAGAAAGAAAAGTAAACCCGCGAGGCTTATCTTAAAATTTTTGGGGGTAGCTTATTACTGAGAGCTGGGTAATCTATCCAGGCCTCTCATAAATCCTATATTTAGATAATGAAATATACAATGGACTTAAGAGAAATAACAACTAGCCTCCTCTTTTTTACCTCATAAATTATTAGAATTTGAAATTCTAATAATGTGCAGAATATTCAAATGGACGAATAAGCCACCATTCGTCTGAACTTCCACTAAAAATATATAGAATACATAGGCTGCAATCTGATTAAGCCCGCTTTGACCTTCTCTAACGTGAAACTTGTTACGAATGGCACAACGTTGGCGTTGGAGAAGAGCATTTTTTCCTTGTATAACCTTCGCCTGCTCTCCCTAGCCTTTGGTTGTTACTAGTACATGGAGACTATATGGGTGAGCCAGTTCCTGTTGAGGGCATACACCCAGTAATTTTCAAGGAGTTATAATAACTCCTCTAGTGGGGCTAATTTAACCCCTTACAATGGGGTTATTTTTTAGGGAGTTATTTTAACTCCAAAAAGGAGTTTAAAGAACTCTTTTTCAGGAGTAAAAGTGACCCCAGATATTGAGGAGTTAAAATAACCCCCCAAAAGGGAGTTATCCTGTACCTAAAATTTTTACTCCACTTTCAGAGTTAAAGAAACTCCAAAAAGAATAAAAACAACCCATGTAAGGAGTAAAAATAAGCCCATTTCGGAGTTATTTTAACTCCAGACTGGGAGTAAAAAGAGCTCTTTTTCAGGAGTAAAAATGACCCCAAATTCGGAGTTAAATTAGGAGTTAAAGTAACCCCCAAAAAGGGGTTATCCTGTACCTAAAATTTTTACTCCATTTTTGGAGTTATAATAACTCCCTAAAAATTACGGTGCATTTTAGGTCATAGATTGGTCTTGGTTAAGGTTTAGAGATCAGAGATCTCAATTCTCGGCCTGAAGAGCGAAAGTAAAAAAAAAACTAAATGAGTAAGCTACGGTGCTCTTCCTTCAAAACTCTTTGCGATGGCGGAGCGTCATCGTAGTCTGCGTATCAGGTGCCGGTTTAGAGCGATTTTCGTATGACCTTGAAATGAAAGCGCGCGAACAAAACAGAAACGGCAAACGAACGGAAATAGAGCGATTTGATTGGTTTATCGAACGGACAGACAAACGCGCCTGGCTTTTCATTGGTTAAACGAACGCTCAGGTGAAAAAACTTCATGCCCGAGAACTTTCTAGAAATCAACCGATACTTCGCTTTGACGTCATACTACAAAACGATTGGCCAATCGAACAATGCCTTCTCCATATTAGGGTTTCTTTGGCGGGAAAACGAAGAGGCCATGTTTTGATCTTTTCATCCATTGGCTGATGAAACAAAGAACGAACACTTACCGAAACCATTTTTCAAGGTCATACGAAAATCGCTCTAACGAGGCCGAAAGGAGGAATTTGGAGGACGCGCGCGCGTCCATAAAACAAGCCTTAAAATTAATCCGCGCCTGCCACACAGGTTAGCACGGTTCGGTGCTTAAAAACAGACTTAAAAAAACACCCGTAAGACGCGCTCAGTACGGTTTTACCTTTCCCTTCCTAAACTTTTAATACCTGTACATCATTGTAATTTAAGAGAAAATCAAAGAAAAGTACTAGCTTACTCCATCGCAGAAGCGCTAGGGATGTTGACGATCAAATCCATTCCGATATAGAAAGACAAAAACAGCATCAGCATCTTGATTCTCTGCCTGTTCTGAGATGAAGCAATAAGCAAATTAGAAGATAACATTATGTAGCTGGCCATGATAATAGAGTCGGTACTAAAACGCCAAATTCTTCACAGTGGTGTTGTCCTCTTCTTCATTGCTGTTTGTCTTAATTTTCTTATTTTTTAGGTCGAGCCGGGTCTCGATGCCTTGCTTTTGATATAGGATTTAGGGACATTCTGAGTTATTTTGTTTGCATTATAAAAAGTTTTCCTTAAAAGTGAGAAAAACTTAATAAGATTCATAAGTGAGTACATAGGTCGAGTATGATCGTCGGGGTGAAGGTAGAGCTAAATAGGACTGTTGTTGACAGTGACTGACGTTTCGACAACCTGTGCGGTAGTTATCTTCAGTCAAAGTGAGTTGTATCACTTCAGATGATGGTATTCAACTGTGGTTAACTCAGTCACTGTCAACAACATGCAGTCCGTTTCACCCGCACGATCATACTTAACCAACTGTGAGAGAATCTCATCCTCTCTTGACTCAAGCTACTCATGAAATGACTCCTGGGTTCAGACCTTACACAGTCATACGACTAATAAGTATAAGACAGGTAATGAACGCACCAGTGCAAGTTTTTGGCGTAATATTTGGTTACACTGTTTTGTTCGTCCTTGGCTACTTTCCTTTCTTGAGTTTTGAAACAAAAGCGCTGAGGTTTCCTTCTAAGCATGCAGCGGTGCAAGTTGCGTCAAAGTGCAAGCTGCCTACGTGTATGCGGACAAAGAAGTAACAACACACTCAGTTGAAACTAAAACAAAAAATATTTGTAAATTTAGGCCCGGTTCAGACACCGCACTAGTCGCATGAGCCGCATCGAATTCAAGTTTAGGCTGACTCAAATTAATTTGGGCTGGTTTAATCGATTCACAAGCCGAACTAAATTCAAAAAAGAAAAAAAATGGGCATTTCGGTTAAGTACATTATAAAAATTTATGCATTTGCATTGGTTCGGTGTCTGAATCACCACCGTTCCACAGCCGGGCGTGAAGAACGGCTGGGCCGATCCAAATGCAATTAGCTGTTTCGCCCTTGATTTGATTAATTAAATTCGATTCGGGTCATTTCAACCGGGCCTAGCAGGAAACATCGCAGTTCTTTACCACCACATTCTTGTGCAGTTGAAATCGAGTCAAGTTCTGCGTTGGAGGTTCCGGCTTTTTTTATGGGCAAAGGAAAAAGTTTGAGAACGCTTGTGCGCGCTCGCGCGCTCTTTCAAGAGATCTACAAAAGCTAACCAAAAAAACTAACCCGCGCTTGCCATGCCGGTCTGGGTCTCTGTTGCTGACGACTTCTGCTCTCGTATCGGAACAGTATCTTAGCTGTCGATAGTTGGTACGAGTGAGAAAAAGTTAGCTCAGCTAGAAGGGTGACCCTCATAGCCAATTTACCCTTTTTCGTAAACGTTTTGGCTCGCCCATGCAGCTCGGATCAGAGCATGAGGGAGCGCTTTTGTCAGCTCTTGGCGCGGGCAAATGGGTCAGCTATTTTCTCATATAAAGTTGACTTGGCCAGAAGGGTGACCCTCTATTCCGAAACAACTATCTGAACAACGGAGCATATGCCATAAATGAATCCAGCCTAAATTTTTCCATTACCAGCCCTTTATTTACCACTTTTTAAAATGGAAAAGCACATTATTGTCTCAGAGGACGGCTTACATATTGTTAGTTTGTTGTCTTTATAACAATGGAAATGCAAGGCACCGGAAAAACTATCATAATATTCAGCTGTAAATACAGCAAAAAAGAAGAAAGTTGAAATATTTTATCTGACAGGTTCTATTTAGGATCTTGTGTGCAATTTTCTTAGATAATACCTGGCTTAACTTTTTAACAACAGCTTTTAATTTTCATGTAATTTGTTTTAATACAACGACTCCAGATGCCGGATATCAGCTTTCTGCAATAATTGTTTTTTCGTTGCCCCTTTATGTCCGTTTAGTTTCTTTATTTATTTTTCAGGATATTGGGAGACAAAAGGAAAAGCATGATGTTTGCACGAAAGAGCAAAAAAGATTAAAATTCCAGTTATGGTCAATATCATTGTCCAGGAACACGCATTGTCATGGCAATATATAACATCGCGTCCATAAACTCTTGCCTCTTTCTATCAAAACAACGAAGCGAAAACTCTTACTCAGTGCTAAAAGAAACCTACGGTTTCCAAACCGAGAGGTTCGTTTGCTTGTTTTTTGTACACAGGCCAACCAAAGAACAACGAGATCCGCTAATTAAAATACTGAATTTAGTCAAAAGGGACTTTATTCTCTATAGCTTTGTGATTCTGAGCAATGCAGAATAAATGTACCTCTTTAGCGTACAAATTTTATCTTCTGAAGTTAAACAGTAAAGAAATCTGGGTGTAATTTTTGGACAACTTTTCTCGAAGATGGTGGACGGGAGGCAATTCGAACGTTTTGCCTGGTTTGGGATATTCGTATGGATCGCATTAATCGTTCTAAACGTTTTTGGGACCATGAGCACAATATAGACGATCAGGGAAATTATATGAAAACTGACTTACCTATTTATTCATGAGACTTCAGACCTGCATGAATGTACGATCGCAAGGTAATCGTCCGGATCGCCCCACATTGAATCGGAAGTGTTTTCTTTAGTGTGGTAATCTCAAAACTTGTCTTGATCAATTGAAAAAATTTTGAGGGACTCTTGCAATCGAGAGAACCCGCGCCATTATGTGTAAGGCAGACTACACTCAAGTTAACACTTACCTTTACATGGGCCTATGTTCCAGCAATCGCAAGTTTGGCTAAAGAAACTTACAGTTGAAGACATTTTATTTTTAAACTCTACTCGTTATAATCATGTTAACCTTAAACATCATCTATGGAAATTGATTGATTGTTTTGCAAGTATCTACCAAACAGGTATACTATGCCAAAACGTACAAAACGTTCGCAAGTAAACAGGTGCTCTTGAAAACTGTACACATAGTGCACAAAGCAACACAACAAGAATAATTCTTTTTTACACATTCTTTATAGGGAAAGTTTATACTATATCGTAGTTTACGAATTAGCCGAGGTTATTCTTTTACACGCAATTCCGACCCCAGTAAACATTCATAAATCGTTTAATCTGCTCCAAGTATCGCACTGCACCTTGAAAGCCAGATTTCTGCTCAGCCGTAAGACGAGAGACTAAACTGGATTCAGTTCTTACCTGACTTGTGATGACTATCGCTTGAGTTTTAACTTGCTCACAAACAACTTCAAAAAGCTGCAAAATGGAATTTCAGTCCTTCGCGAGGCTTAGTGATAAAAAGCGCTTATTTAGATAGCCTCGTTTCCAGTACATATTTGGTGGGTATCCTGTTTCGTGGCTTTCCTGTGAACGCCACGAACCAAGCCTTCAACATGTTCAAACAGTATAACATTGAAAACATGGCTGATCAGGCGGACAGCTAAGGGTTGGTAATTTATTTGCCCAATATTTCGACTACACAAAACTAGTCTTCATCAGGGACTAGAAAAGCTCTCCAGCCCCTGATGAAAACTAGTTTTGTCTCGTCGAAATATTGGGCAATTAAATTACCAACCCTTAGAAGTGTCCGATCAGCCTTGCCTTCAATTTTAAGCGTTATTCTATATTGCTAGCCTGCGTTGCAGCCGGCCCACGTATTCGTAAATATACCGTACGCTCTATACAGAAGGTTTAGAGCGTCTGCGACGCAGGCAATATATTGCTGATCCTGATCTACAACAAGTCGCTGTTGTATCCCAGTAGGCCCCCCCTAAAACCCCCCTAACCCCCAGGCAATAAAAATGACCGGTCCCTTAGGCTCGATTTCCGCCCCTCTCTCGGTTTTCGTCGAACAACGGCTAAAAGAGCCTGCATTTCTTTCACTGAGGTTTTCACCGGGAATGCGCCAAGGTTCTCTGCTGGGCCCAACTATTTCAGAAATGACATATGAGAACTCCAAGGAGATCTCAGTACCTATTGTCGACTATTGTCAGTAGGGGAAGTCCACGTACGGTCAAGCGCAAATGCAGTTTATAAATAAATATCGTTTATTCCACATTCTTGCAGAAAATTGAATTAACAAGAGGTTATAACTAACAATAACGCTTACAATAAGGCTATGTATCGATTATGCTACTTAAAAAACTACCGTAAATGATCGATTATGCTCCGGGGCGCTTATTTCATTTTCCCCGTTATAATCGCGGCGCTTATACGAGAGCGGCGCTTATTTTAGAGCGACGCTTATTTCAACTACGGGTAAAACACTGAGGGGAATATAGAGACAATTAAGTGAGGCGAATACTTTGTATGCACAATTTTATACTAATAGTATAAAATATGTACACCTCGAACTGCTATGATGTTATATGAACCTGTTTCAAGATTTTCCCTACATTGAAATTTTAGAACTCACGAGTTGGCCGAGCTCTTATTTCTCATGCAAGCGATATCAAGCGCCGTAGCAGAGGTGGGGCGTTAATTTGTAAATACCCAAATTAGTGCCGCGGCCCTTAATCGATCATTTACGGTACTTAAAATGATAATTATGACGGATACTAAAATGACGAATATTTCAAAGTGAAAAGTTCGCTGATCACTTAGTTCTCATAAACTTATTGAATGGTCGAGAAGAACCAGGTCTAAGGTTATAAGCACAGCAGTGGACACCAAGCACGATAATACTGGGTGGTAACGGGTGTCTGTCACCTCAGCCATAAAGTACAGGACATAGGAGCTCGCGTCTGTTGGAAAGTGTAGTTTCGTTGCCTAGCGACAGTGCTCAGGACATATGATTTTAAGTGCCCTTTTTTGCGTGGACTCTATTCTATCTGACAGATAGTCAGGAATGTCTTGCCACACCTGCACGACATGTTCTAAAATCTGTCTAACACTACTTCTAAAGACTTTCAACATATCTTGTTCTTGCACGCCATGGCCAGCTCTCTTTAATAGTCTGAGAACGTATTCACCTTAACTTTGAAGTTTTTTTTTCTGAATTCGCTACTTCTAAATCTACAAGAGCAAATCATTCTTATAAACTTTATGTCAAATCAACAAGACTGAATTGTTATAAACATTATTTTTTCATCACTGTTCATTAGATTAATGGTCAAGCTTTGGAGCGATTTCCCTGAAGACATAGTTAAAGCTGATAGTCTTCGATTATTCAAATCCAAGCTAAAATTTTATCTCAATGTCTAACTAAGATGTGCCTTTTGCTATTGTTGTAATTGTTATTATGATATTGTCTTTTTATTATTATTATTTACTTGTAATTTTGGGGACTTTTAACATAGTGATAGCCGCATTTCCCTTTCAAGATGTCCTTTTAAACCTTGTATATATTTTAATGCATCTTGAATAAATTATGTAATGTATATAACGTAAAGTTTCTTTGATGCCTTCATAGTCAACATGGCAGTTCCATTTCAAGTTCTCTTATGATTTTTATTACTCCAAGAAATTTTGTATGATGAAATTCTTTGTCATATTTGGTTTCCTCTATGCAGGGGTCTGACTATAGTGTTCGGATTTCCCATAAAGTTCACGACCATCTCCCTACATTTTTTTGGGTTAAAATGATAAAAAGTAAAATATATAAAATGCTACCATCTACCAATCTCCAATATACACAGGCTCCTACCATACACTTTTTACACTTGAGAAAGTCGTCACCCATATTTACCCTAGGAACACTCGATATGATAATCCTACATCGATCTCTGGTGAAGCCAACAAAGAATGCATTAGGCATAGTTAACACTGGAATCCTACTGTAATGGAGGGCGTTTATGAGTACTAATTACGCCTGGCTTTTAATATGCGGCACGAAACATACCCTATACCGCAAAAATGATAACCTGTTTCTCATAAAGGCGATCTAGAGTGCAGAAAGAATAGCATCCACAGCCAAAAGAAAACAGCCAAAAAACCCAGTTTCGAGCAATCTTTTTGCCCAATGTGATACTCGAAAACTTGTCCATGAACTCTAAAATTAAACATAACTGCGTCCAGTCCTGTCTGTCTTTGAAAGCAAGTAATTAATTAGCGAGCCTTGCCAAAAATAAAACCCTTGCGACAAATAATCCGTGCAAGTGGAGAAGATTATTTTCCGGAAACGTGAAATGATTAATTGAAACCCTTATTAAGATAGCGGTTTCTCCATAGCTGACATACCGTACCCTTAGGAACTCACGAACTTCACAGTCCACGCCCCAACTGACATTATCCCAAAATAAACTACCGTAGGATAGCCTTAGTAATAGTAGTCTGCTACACAACCGTTTTTAATGTCGTCACGCAACGTTCCTCCCCACTAACGGCTGCTGAAAATCGAACCACATTCCTTTCCCTTTGTGTTTGTGGTCTAACGAACAAACCAGTCATGTATAAGAAACTTGACAATACGTGAGCCGCAGGACGCTAGGAGCGAACACGCTTCTCAGTTTTCGACAAATCAATCAATCGTCGCTGAATTTTGATGGCTCTGTGTCTGCAAGCAACGGAAAGGTTATTTGCAGAAAAGTTTGTGTTAAGCGATTAACAAAATTCTAAGTGAAAAAAAAAAAGGTTTGACAGGCCTACAAGACTCTTGCCAGGATCGGTTGGTTTTTTTTAACGTGCATATGTATGATGAATTTCATGTGCCGGATGTGCTCATTGTGTTTTTGTACATGTGAAGACTGTGAATATTAAACTCTCAGCGGTACTGATTCAAACAAAAACAACCTTTTAAATTACCGATAAGCAATTTCCCGAAACTATACCCGGCAACTTTATAAGCACATATATGTTGTGGATCATATTTGCTCGACTTGCTTGCTGTTGCTGCTTATCTCAAAAGTTTTAAAAGGACTTCGACTACGACAACACTACTCTAGTTGATTGCTTGTTTTCACGCGACGATTTTGATTGTTCTGTCATTCACACATGGGACAACGATAAAAGCAAAGCTGTGATTGGAGGAGTCATCATACCGCAAAGGTGGCGCGAACACCTTCCAGAAAATGGGAGCTGAATTCTAATTGGCTAATCGCAGGAAAGGAATGTGGTTCGATTTTCAGCAGCCTTTAGTGGGGAGAAACGTTGCGTGACGACACTAAAAACGGCTGTGTAGCAGACTATAGTAGTAGGGACATTACAAGCAAGTCTCTTTCATTTGACATTACTTTTTTTCTTTCTAGTCTTTTTGGGTTCAACGATATCAGTCAGGAGACAGTTGGAAAAAAAGGTTTTTCACATTATCTCCACAAAATTGTTTTATTTGTATTAGAGATGTGTACTTTTTTTTTTTTTTTTGTCATATGAGGATTTACTTCAAATGAAGTTTATTTCAAATCGATAAAGTAAAAACTCTTCTTTTGTGCCTTTTCCAGTACGCTTAAAAATTAATTGTGACAAAGCCCACTTATGGTATGCTACACCCGGGGAGGACTCCCATATATGAAAGGGGCGGGGATGCTCGTCGTCTCGCTTAGGGGTGTAAATTTCGGGTTTAGTCTTACTTAGGGTGTTCCTGGCAAAACGCCATTATATTTAGCTGTAATGGTCTCTTTTAGGGTTGCACGCGAAGAAATACAAACAAATTATTTGTCTGTGTTTTAAAATGGTCTTTTTTGGGAGTCAAAACAGGGTTGGGTCACGCCCAGATTGGTCTCCTTGACAAAGGGAACGGTGTTGTTATTATTAACAAACTTAATTATTTAATTCAAAATTTCAGACGAGCATCCAAACCCTTTCAAAAGGGAGTACCCCCCGGGTTGCTGCAACTCACCCCCCGTTCCAGACTACTCAGGGGGCGAGTTACGTTGACAGATACATGCACGAGGGTCTGAATGGCGTTAACCGACTAGCGACAAACGGCGAAAAATATAACTGACTACCGACAAAACGAGAAAAACTGTTACAGATTACCGGCAGGAAAACTATTAACCGACAAACGACATGGTGCGAGATTGTAGGGATGTTTTTAACCAGAAATAAATTGTATTTTTTATTTCTCAGTTTTATCAAAAGTATTGCGTGAAGGTTAATCAGGTCAATCCCGATTTCTTTACTTATAGAATTTCATGTCATCAACTTACTTGTGTCAAATTGTTATAAAGTTTGCGTAGCTTCGATTTCCGCTGTTTTTTTCTGGTATGTGTAGAAAATTGCCTATTTCGTGCCAACCGCTCAAGCTCATCAGAGATCGTTCAAATGGTGCACCTTTGTTTCTCCTCATTTTTGGAGAAAATCCAGGGATGCGCATTCTCATTGACTGCAATTAGTCTAATTATATATACGCAATTGCCCTTCACACTAACCAGATTTTCTTTTATCCAAATCAAGGGTTTTAACTGCTGTGTGCCGACGCGCGGTGCTGCGGTAACTTCTCGGTAAAACATTGTCCGGTTTGTTTGTTTGTTTTTGTTACTTTGTTTTGTTTGTGTTTACAGGATCTATTTGCAAAATACAACTGAAATTCCACAACGGGAGATTTTTACAAAAAACTCAATGGAACTTGCTTTAAATCTTCCGGCCTTACTTCTTGATATTATTATCTTGTGTTAAGCCTAAGAAATTTGATGTAAAAGATGTAAGGCAAATAAAGAAATCTTACTACAGCAATTTTGTGGCATGGAAAGCTAAAATTTATAATGGTAATTGAACTGAGTGGAGTGCAATTTGGTCTGAAATCATACGCGTGATTTCAAAATCGAACGAGCGCGCAGCGCGAGTTCGATTTGAAATCACAAGTATGATTTCAGACCAAAATTACACGACCCGAAGTTCAATTACCACTTTTTAACAAACCAGCTAATTGACCAATAAATATATAGTAATGAATCGCAGAATTTAGTCAGTACTATATCATTTCATGTCATTTATTGATCAATTAGCTGGTTTGTTAAAAAGCCGAATTTTGTATTCGAAACAGAAATGATCAATCGGATATAGAACAAAAATGGTGCGATTTAAAACAGAAATGATGCGATTCAGAACATGAATGACGCGATTTGGAACAGATGCGATTTAGAGCAAAAAATGATTCGATTTGAGAATAAATCACACAGCTGAGAGCCAATCAGATTGCACGGATCGCCAGTGATTTCAAAGTGGATGTAATAAAGTGCAAAAGCTGGCTGGTTGTCAACAGACCATATCAGCGATAATCCGCTACACCAAAATATGTCACTTAGGAAAGCTTCCCTTTCAATTCATGTAAAATTAATGACTTGTCAAACGTAATTAATAATATTCGATATCCTTTTTCTTCCGGTGGCGCGTCGTCATACTTGATCAAAACACTTCTACCCCAGGCCTCTACCCCACATTTAATTATTATTCAGTGTATAGAAATAATATTTTGATCAGTGAACGACGGAAATAGGATACTGTAGCTGAAGTTTAAGGCTTAGCGCAGTGGTCTTTTTATATGATAATATAAAGGTCCTTAAAATGTTTTGAGTCAGGGAGAATTATTTCTTGTAACTGGTTATATTTTGGGGGAATCCGCACGGCGGAAATTGCCTCATGGATAATCAAATATTTACACATTAAACATTTCTACTCTGAGACAGGTTTAGATCCGTTGCTAAATTTCACTTTCACATGAAAGGCAAATTAGAATAAAACATATTGTTTAGTTCGCTTTCCTTTGCTAAAGTTACACATTCACTAGATGAATTGTCGAAAAATTGTCTGGGGTTTCTCAGTTAAAATCCAATTTTGTGTTTAATACACGGCACAACTTATTCACACCGTTTTCTCTTTTTCAGACGCAAACCGATATTGAATCACAGGCTTACGAAACTTTGAATTTAGCTATAGTGATTCAAGTTTCTATCACTCCATCTTTGAACTGCCCGCTGGAGGCAGCTTACGGCTTCGCTTCAATCTTCTAAAAAACTAACTTCCTGGGCAGGCCGGTAGCAGGTGCTGCATTTAGAATATTCCAGTGCGCAGGATGTCCTGCTCTTAATTATTTCAAACCAGTTCTCACAAAAAGCCCTGTTATACTCGGGGAAAATGTATAAATTCTACACAAACATTATGATACGACGTATATCACAATCATATATCGCAATCCTGTTACTGAAGAGCATCTCGTAGGGGTCTCACATGGGCAGGACTCAAACCGACTACTCGATCTATCGGATAATTACCGAATCTATCTTGACTATCTACTGTGGTTAACGCATTAGATTGACTTCGTATAATTTATTGGCTTTGTATTTGAATCTACAGATAGCCCTTGAAACAGATACGTAGTTATTTGGATGAATCGAGGCCAGGAATGCTGGAGTAAAACCAGAAGGCCTCCAACGGTACGTATCGTACAGCGGTTAAGCCTTTCACTTCCTTGCACTGAGCCCAGCTAGCTACAGTGTGGCATGACCTTTCTAGCCGTCCGTCCACTGTAGTCTAACTTAGTTGAGCAATGATTTCGAAACTATCATAGTCACAGTTTTTTTTAACGAGGCATAGAGAGAAAACCAAAAAGCAGACTAAACATGTGACGCTTAAGTTTTAAACTAGTCGAAGGCGATATGGAATTCACTTAAAGATCTTGAAAAATTAAAACAAGGCAAGATAATTTAAACATAATATGATGATTTTGTGACAAATGATCGATACAGATACTGTATTGCAGGCAAACAGCTGTGAAAAAATCTGCGGAAGGTCAAACTGACCGCGAGACTAGATTTGACAAAAAGACATCGATCAAAATGATAAATCGCGATAAATGAACGAGTCGTCAGTCTGTGGCCTACTGAAACATGCAAGATATTTCACTTATCTTTCCTTTCAGGCTTTAAACATACGCAACTCAGATTTTTAACCAAAAATAACTTTGCTTTGGTGCGCTTGCGTCACCTCTTTTCTAAAGGAAATAGCCGCCTGTGTAATCACAGCTTTTACACAAAAGCAAATAACCACGCATCTTTCAATTTTTCTTTCTGGTATACTTAAAGACGCAGCGCTAGCAATCCTGTGCTTAAAGGAAGGGGTTTTCTGTTCCGACTCAGAAACATAAGACTATTTCCTGGTTTATTTTTGAGCGCTTCAGCGAAAGCCGTGTTTTCACACGCGATCTACGGGAAGTGGGAGTCACTTTAGTGACGTCACAAACGGATTCGGCTGTTGACATTCAGCATACATTTCCATGCAAGAGATGAAGTGAGAACTAGAAATTTCATGATACCATCCTCTTCCAATCTTCGGGTCTTTATCTTTTCTTTTTTTACCCTATATTTTTAAGTCCTTTTATGTTAGTTCAGTTTACTACTAATTATTATCTTTGAATTTGAACGAAATGGCGGCAAGCTGTAAATTCATTTTCGTGTGTATCGCTTTTTCCGCACTGTTGTGGGACTTGGCGACGTGTCGTAGCTCTCGAATATTATATTCTAATACATGGGTTGTCCAAGTCGACGGGGGCCAAGACGAAGCAGAGAGAATTGCTGCAGAGAAGGATTTCATACTTTTAGGACAGGTAAAGAAGAAAGTTATTGATATCATTCCTTGCGATTTTCATCGCGTATGGAATAACATCCCTCGCTCTAAGCGACCGTTCGATCGTTTGCAGGGTAATTCAACTGTTTATTCTCTTATTGTTTCCTGGGAACGGGAGTTTTGCTTGATCTAAAAAGATGTTGTTTATTCTTGAGGTTGGAAGTTTGGAAGGATTTTACATTTTCAAGCATAAATCACATCCTAGGCGATCGAGACGCGATGCAGTGGATCTAACCGGGGATCTATCCGATCATCCAATTGTGAGTAACCTTGCACGGCTGGCGCACGGCTGTCATTTGGCAGCTTTTGAACTCACCGTATTACGTGTTTGTGTACGATGAAAGCTTCCATGAAACGCAATTCATGTACATTTTAGGTCGTTTGGGCAGACCAACAGATTGTTAAAAGACGTGTAAAGAGAGATTATTCCCCGCATTGGAACGACCCTGACTTCCCAAAGCAGTGGTTTCTTGTAAGTGTGAGAATTCTTCTTGATTGACAAATTATAGCATAGCGGCAGTTTATTTAGAGATCTTTACATTGCAACCAAATCTGGAGTTTTAGTCTCGTTATAAATGAAGAGATTGACACATTTTTATAATTATTGGTCATGTAATGTCAATTTCGATCGTAATATAGCGTTCCTTGTATTGGTGATTTTGGCCGTAACGGGTAAATAAACCCTTTTAAAAGCACCAGGTGGGCTCAGGTATTGGTTAACCAAAGGTTGCGAGTTTATTGTAAAAACATGGGTTTCATCGTGTTATTAACATGTTCCTGTATTCCGAAATAAATTGTTACATTAGTCAAGTACAAGGATCGTTTTGAACATTGTTGTTCTTGGAAGGACTAAATTTTCAATGCTAATTAAGCTGTGAATCAATCATTCATTCAAATAATTATCATGCATATGTGTCGCCTCTTCGATGCACAATATTTGTTAACGTTGTTTTCATTCTTTCGGGCTAGTTTACAATGTATACGTTTTATCAGTGATGATTCGTTGGTAAATCGAAAAGAAATATGTGGAATCTTTTGAAATCTAAATTTTTTGTTTATTCATACCGCCGTTTTCATTCACTTGGTATATTAGAAGTCTCCTGTTGGGGGGTGGGGTGGGGGAGGGGAAGGGAGGGGATAGGTTGTAAACAGCCAGGGCCGGGTTGTTCGAAGGTGGGTTAAGATAACCCAGGCTTAAGTACGTTAGTGCAAAATTTGAACACAGATATGAGAGCGTAAAAAGCAAATTTAGTTTAATCTCTTTGCCTACAATTTGATGACTGGATACTCTAAAAAAATGTAGAAAATCATCTGAGAAAGTGCTTTTGATGAAAAGAAAAAGAAGCCCAGGTTAAAATTTAACCCTGGGTTAGCGCTAACCGGCGTTCGAACAACTGGGCCCAGGTCACTTTGCTCTGGGTCACAGCTATTAGTGTGAGCCTGCAATATACATAGTAAGCAGCATAATTATTCTTAACAACAGGGTCAAAGTCAGGAATCTAGATCTAAATACAGTCATTTATTCAGTTACATGACAAAACATTGCTCTTTTGAAGTTACAATACTGAAATTTTGTATTGGTCTCCATATTTGCAGCATAATAGAGACAGCATATTCAGAGGTTATGACCACAATGTTCTTCCAGTCTGGGCACAGGGTGTCACTGGAAAGAATGTTGTTGTCTCTATTTTAGATGATGGTAAGTCATAAAATAGTGGAAACTGGTCAGTTTGCTGTCATTATGTTATCAGTGCTCGACTTTCAGAAAAAAATGTTTGGGCCAGCTGACCCCCAAGTTTTCATTTTTGGTCGCCACAACAAGTATTCTAGTCGTCAAAATATGTGACCTCTCACCCGAAAACGTACACTAACGGTTTTGTGTTAAACGGTCAAAAACCAATGGCTAACCAACGGGTAGCTAACGGTTTCTCCAACTGCTTTAGCGGCTTTCTCAACGCTTTCAATGGGTGCGCAAAAACTTTCAACGGCTTGTAACTTTTTCCAAACGGTTTGTGATTATATATTTTAAGAACTAAATAACTTAACATCTTTTACTTAGCCTTAACAGAAAAAAAATGCTTTAGACTTCCTTTGAACTTTCTTTCGAACGGTTTTCGCTTGAGGCTCGATTACCAGCTGGTGTTTGGGAAAACGAACCCACACTCAAGCATAAATCTCCTCAAACAGGTATTCAGGCAATGGAATGCTCATTTAGATATTAACAAACTTTAGGAATCACAAAAAAAAGTTATTTGGGTTATTAAAGAGCAAAATCTGCAAAGTTTGTTTTGCATCCCATGTATTGGCATGTTCAGAAATGAAGATCGGTTAAACTTGATCTATTTTGCGGTTGCCTAGCACGTGATAGAAAGTCTCCACAATGAAGAAGTGTCGCTAATGTTTTTGGGCAAAGAAGTTGATTTCGAAAGAAGTCTGTAAGGCAAACAGCATGAGTTCAACGGTACTTTATTAGAAGTCAATAAAATACAGCAGACCTTTTATTTGGGTCGCCACGCTCAACAGAAATTTGATAAAGTTGTACTAGAAGCTAGAGAAATAAGCGCCGTTTGTTCTCGATTAGCTTAAGCTTTTATCAGACTAATCTGCTATCGAGTGTGCAATCGAGAACATGTTCCACGTAAAGAAATTGTTTTAAGTTGATGCGCTAAAAGTCATTCCCGGAGAAACATGGGACGGCCTGTTGAGAAGTGCGATCGATTTGCGCAAAAGTCGATAAGACTTCCATCGAATTCATCATTTGTGATTTTCACAATCCTGTCTCAAGTAAAAGACCAATGTTAGATGGACCAACTGTTAGATTATAAGAACAATCCGTTAGAGTGTTGGAAGAAATCGTTAAAACATTTAGACAAATCATTTAAACATTTAGAGAAACCATTAGAGCATTCACAGGAAAAAATAACGGATTCCCATTTTTGGACATTTTAGGGTATTTAAGGAATACCCATAAAAATCCCAAATTTGGAAGAGTGAGACAAGTCCCAATCTGGGAACTTAGTTGGGAATTCCCTGGTTGGGACTTGTCTCACTTTGCCAAATTTGGGATTTTTACGGGTATTCTTTAAATACCCTAAAATATCCAAAAATGGGAATCCGTTATTTTTTCCTGTGATTTGGGCAAAACGTTACAGTATGGGAAAAACCGTTAGCTATATCTGTTAGTTTTGTAAAGGATAACAAATTATCATTAGTGTATGTTTTCCCAAAGAAGAAAGTCGCCTATCTTGGGGGCCAGGTTGGTGACCAGGTGTGAAAATTTAGTCGCCACTGAGAAAAGCTGGTCACATTGGTGACCCCACAGGATGCACTGTCGAGTCCTGGTTATCGTCCTAGATATGCATTAGCTTTGTTTAATAAATCCCCTAGATGATACTTGTGCAGTTTTTTATTGATTTGTTCATTCCTTTGGGTACAGATTCAAAACAAAGTATATTTTATTTCACATTCCACAAGACAGAATTCTTGTAAGAATACCAGGCATGCCAGTTTATTTGCACATGCTCACACTGTCAATTTCCTAATATTCAAATGTTATTTTGTTATTTTTTTATTCCTGTTTATGCCAATAATCCTGGTTTTCAAGTTTTCCCTGTCATTCGTGGTAATGAATATTATTCCATGAAGCATCCCGGCCCAAAAGAATGCACCAATTGGATGATCCAACTTGATTACCTACACTTTCTGCCGCAAGTTAATTTGCACCTGCTTGCCTTCTTTCTCCGTGACATCCCAAGCCTATGCCACTAGCAGTGCCTTGCAACTTACTTTTTCTCTTCGGAAACTAGGAAATCTTAGCTGTTCCATAGAAATCATCTGCTGGACCCGGATTTCATGGGCTATAAGAGCGCTTCAATTTTTCTTACAGCAAAGCTTTGTTTCTTGGTTTGATCTTGTACATGTAGTTAGTGACTGCCATAATAAGTCTAACAGCATACCGGTAAATATTATAATTTGAAGATCAAGACCATGATGTTACATGTATATTGTTTGTTTATTTGTTTGTAGGTATTGAATATACACACAATGACTTAAAGGCAAACTATGTAAGTTACTGAATGTAGATGATTTCAAAAAAATTATTTTGCTTCCTCACAAAAAATGTCTAAGAGATTAAAGGTGACGTTACACAGGATAATTCACAACAACAATAGTGTGTAACACAAATTATGTTGCAATGTTGGAACAATGTTGTATCTATTTGAAGCAATGTTGCAACAATGTTGCAATGCCGTGTTGCGCCAAGAATCGTCATTGTAAATCGTCTAATGTAACATCACCAAATGGCCCAGCTTGAATGACTTCTCCAGTTGGACTGGATCATTCCATACAGTCTTGTACCAAAATTCCTGAAAAACCTCAAGTTGGTTGAGTGGATGACCCAGGTCCAACATATTCCATATCACCCTGCAGCCAGAGCCTCCTTTTGGAGGAGAAAAGAAGGCTTTGCCTGAATTGTGTCAAACCTATAACAGCACCACAGCCCAAACTTCTGGACTAGTCAATATTGGATCCTCTTGTCGCGTCAAACTGCTTTTTTGAGTGCGAGTATCATTAATTGATAAACAGATGGTCATAATTGAGGCTGCTGCACCAAGCACATGGCTTTTAGACCAGGGTTCAAAACTGTGTCCTAGTAACGTGCAGTGCATGTTCAACTCTGCAAAGATCTAACTTGATTTATGCAGAGTCCAATGATAAGTTCACCAAGTTGGGCAAGTAAAAGAAAGACTGAGCTGGCAGCAGTGTGAATATTCCATATCCACCTTAAATTCTGTGATATTGAATATACATGAAAGTATGTTTTTGCTTTCTTTCTTAACTCCTCCACCATCTACAAATTAAATGAAAAGTAGTGAGGTATTTACTTTCTGGTAGTTGAAAATACTACACTCTTTTTCTTTATATTTTTTCACTTTTTAGGATCCCAAAGCTAGTTATGACTATAATAGTAATGATGCAGATCCTGCACCTAGACCAACCTGGAATGATGAAAACAGGTTTGTTTCCTAGTTAATCATAACTATAACAAAATTGTCAAACCTGATTGGCTATCAACTGCCCTGATTTCAGCCTTAATTGGACAGTTTAATAGGACAGTATGCGTCATGCCTAATTAATTGGACAGTACGCGCCATCACGCGCGCGCGTAAATGGCTTTTTTTTTCACTGCTAGCAAAACAAAATTTCGAATTTCTCGTGTTTGATTTAAAAAATAGCCTATTATATCACAAATTTTGTTAAAGTTATGATTAATTGGTAACAGAACTTCGTGTCGTCCAATTCGGTCTGTAATCATACTCGTGATTAAACAAATCGGACTCCCGCTACGCGGTCGTCCGATTTTGTTAATCACTCGTATGATTACAGACCGAATTGGACTCCACTCAGTCCTGTTACCATTACATAAAAGATTAGAAGAGTACTTTTTTCTGTTTGTGAAAACAATTACCAAAAACAAAAACAATAAACTACTAGACATGCGCTTGAACTAATTTGGTATGGTTAGTTCAGTTTATAACTTAAATTGACCTCTGGAAGAGATGGAATGGAGTCTAATTCTGTCCATTCTGTGTATCAGAATGACACCATGCATTTATCTTAGACTGAATTAGACTACGCAGATTTAATAACCATTATGTAATGGATATATATGTAACAGGTCAAAATGAAATTCGGGTTAAACCTTTTTAATCTAGGTTGAATTTCAATTTCCTTTGTCTCCTAGCCACCTAGGTTAAAAATTTTGACTTCTAACAGATATTCGGCATAAATTAAGGTTTTTGACATGCTGGGTTGTTTTTGCAGGCATGGTACAAGATGTGCAGGAGAGGTGGCAGCCACAGGAAACAACAGCCTCTGTGGAGTGGGAGTAGCACCTCAGGCTAAAGTTGGAGGTGTGTATATGTTATTTGACATCTACATGTAATGACTCAGTGGATCACACCTCTTCACTATAAAACCCTTTACACCCTAAGATTAAAATGTGAATTCTCATTTGTTGCCCCAATTCATTTCCTACGGAAGCAGTGGGGAGAAGTTAATAAAATATCAAGCAAATTCATCTTGTGTGATTCTGTCCATAATTCTCATGACCACACTGTTTTACAAAGCATTGATATTACAAGGAGAAATTTGATGCTGATCACTCTTGGGGCTTAAAGGGTTAAATACAGTCGAACCTCCACTTACAGCCACCTCTTTACAATGGTCACCTCTTTACAATGGCCACCTCTCTACAATGGCCACCTCTCTACAACGGCCACCTCTCTACAATGGCCACCTCTCCACAATGGCCACCTCTCTACAATGGCCACCTCTCTACAACGGCCACCTCTCTACAATGGCCACCTCTCTACAACGGCCACCTCTCTACAACAGCCACCTCTCTACAATGGCCACCTCTCTACAATGGGCACCTCTCTACAACGGCCACCTCTCTACAACAGCCACCTCTCTACAATGGCCACCTCTCTACAACGGCCACCTCTCTACAATAGGGAACTTAAGAACCACGACGAAATTCACGACGACGACGTCTGTTGACTGGGAAAAGACTGGAACGAGAACGTCAGTTTCGGCGGGAAAAAGGAAACTTAAGATGCAGTCGGTCCGTTGGTCGACGACGACGACACTGAATGTAAACACAAATGTAAACTGTAATGTCCGTTCGCAACAAACTTTTCCGCATTGGCGTCTTTTAAAACAATGCAAGATCTCATTTTTTAAGCCGTACGTCTAATTTCATTGACGATGAAGAATTTTTTGTGTTGTCTGACCTCTTCGAGTGGAAAAACCTGCTTTCCGCACGAAGATTATTCAGCTTTCAACTGAATGAGATGACCGAGTCCGAGTATCTGTCAGAGTTTAGATTTGGAAAAAGAGACATGCTGATGTGATAGCTGTTTTCCATATAAAGTTTATTTCCTCTACATTAAAGATATACGATTTGCCTTACCTAAATACGCACAAATAAATTTATCACTTACGAGTTCGCTCGCTCGGCCTCCATAGCTGTTGTCATTCTTCGAAGTAAAAACAATTCATTAGTCGAATTTTCAATCAACATCGCTTGTTAGGAGAAAAAAAGAACGATACCTGGATTTACGAGAATAAAGAAATGCAAAGGACTTCAAAAATAGCTTAAAACAGTGGATTTATACCTGCCGAACCTTGTGGATTGCAGGACGACGTGATTCTACTTTGTTTGGCGTCGTCGCCGACACCACGACGACGAAATTTACTAGTCGCGCTTGCGCAGCACACTGTAACTCACTTCCGGTCGTCGTCGACAAAGCCGTCGTCGTGGTTCTTAAGTTCCCTAATGGCCACCTCTCTACAATGGCCACCTCTCTACAACAGCCACCTCTCTACAATGGCCACCTCTCTACAACGGCCACCTCTCTACAACGGCCACCTCTCTACAATGGCCACCTCTCTACAATGGTCACCTCTCTACAACAGCCACCTCTCTACAACGGCCACCTCTCTACAACGGCCACCTCTCTACAACGGCACTTCTCTACAACAGCCACCTCTCTACAATGGCCACCTCTCTACAACGGCCACCTCTCTACAATAGCCACCTCTCTACAACGGCCACCTCTCTACAATGGCCACCTCTCTACAATGGTCACCTCTCTACAACAGCCACCTCTCTACAACGGCCACCTCTCTACAACGGCCACCTCTCTACAATGGCCACCTCTCTACAATGGCCACCTCTCTACAATGGCCACCTCTCTACAATGGCCACCTCTCTACAACGGCCACCTCTCTACAATGGCCACCTCTCTACAACAGCCACCTCTCTACAACGGCCACCTCTCTACAACAGCCACCTCTCTACAATGGCCACCTCTCTACAACGGCCACATCTCTACAACGGCCACCTCTCTACAATGGCCACCTCTCCACAACGGCCACCTCTCCACAACGGCCACCTCTCCACAACGGCCATCTCTCTACAACGGCCACCTCTCTACAATGGCCACCTCTCTGCAACGGCCACCTCTCTACAACGGCCACCTCTCTACAATGGCCACCTCTCTACAACGGCCACCTCTCTATAACGGCCACCTCTCTACAACGGCCACCTCTCTACAATGGCCACCTCTCTACAACGGCCACCTCTCTACAACGGCCACCTCTCTACAATGGCCACCTCTCTATAACGGCCTCTCCCCTCCCATCCCTCCCCTAAACCAACATTTTTAAGAAGTTTGCATGCTAATGTTGTGTTAGGGTAGGGGTTGGCAGGCAGTTGCTCAGAGTCTTAAACATGTACTTATATATCTGAAAGGTTTTAAAAAGGCTGCATAGAAGGCTAGTGTACACTTTAATTGATAAATTAATTGAGCCCTTACTATGTGTTACCAGTGGAAAGGTGTCCACCATAGAGAGGTAGGATATGCTCAGTCGGCAGAAGAGCACTTGGCAGAAGAGCAAGAGGTGGTGGGTTTGATTCCTGTGGTGGACCAATACTTGGGGTCTTAAATCACTGAGAAATGAAGGTACTGCCTTCACCCTGCCAATGGCTAGACCTTTGTTTAGCTCAGATGACCGCGTGAAAGGATGTTAGCATCTCCAGAAGGAGATATAAAAATAGTGTTCTCAATAATTAGTAATGTTTCAATAAGTGCTAAATTAAATACATTGACACTCAAACAAAGTACTTTTTAAATTTATAGTATGTTAGGCTGTATCTCTTTCACTTTAAGAAAAGTTTCATCGAGTAAGGCAATACGTTCTTCTCACATATGGTAATATGCCCGTCCAACCTCGTTTTTGAGTACAAGTTCTTTTGAAATGCTAATCAGACGATGTTTTCGTATTTGAATTTCAAAAGAATTTTTACTCGTAAACGAGGTTGGACGGGCATATTACCATACGTGAGAAGAGCGTATTCACTGTCTCTCTTGAGAAGAGAGTAAGTCAGCTATGACCAGCCATCCCTCAAGAGGAAATGTCTTCCTGATAGGGATGAGGCTTTGCAAAGTGACCAGAGTTGACCATATTTTATCCTTGTATGTGTCTTCAGGTGTAAGGATGCTGGATGGTGATGTAACAGATGCAGTAGAGGCGTCTTCATTAAGTCTCAACCCTCAGCACATAGATTTATACAGCTCAAGCTGGGGACCGGATGATGATGGGCGGACTGTGGATGGACCAGCTAAGTTGGCAAAGAAGGCATTTGCTGATGGCGTACAAAAGGTGTTATAATTTTAGAAGTGATATTGTACTGATTGGTAATCAACGGTGCTTCATTTGCTGGAGCATGAAACCAAACAGTTTGTACATGTAAAGGCAATTTACTCCTCCAAATTACCAAACCTGGCAATCAACTATATTGTGTCGATTGCTAGCAATAAACCACTGTACATGTTTCTTTATTTGTGGCAAATTGAATGTTACTTAATACCGTAATTCTATTAAGCCCCCCAGGGTGCTTATTTATTTCAAACACATTTGAGGAGGGGCTTAATAGAGAGGGGGGGGGGGGGGGGGGGCTTATTTAATTTAGCAAAGACGGTGGTATCAGTTCTTCATAAAGCACTAAAATACAAATTAAGTGGAAAAGCTCAAGTACATTAAGTTGGAGGTCATTCATCCGAGGATCAAAAACAAATCTGAACTTCCAGTTGGTGAATAAACCATCCCGGATCAGTCCTCACAAGTTTTTACAGTCGTGATTGATTAATACAGTCTGTCATTTATAAGTGAAGAACAATAAAGGGAGGGGAGGGGGGGGGGGGCTTAAAACAGAGGGGGAGAGGTGGTCTTGATAGAGGTTTTCCTGTATTAAATGTACTAGCAATGTTGCTCTTTTCAAGAAAATGAAATTCAGTCATTCAGTTCAATTCATGTAATATATATTTTCTCTCTTGATTTAGGGTCGTGGTGGATTAGGCTCTATTTATGTGTGGGCTTCAGGTAATGGTGGTAGAAGCCAGGATAGCTGCAGTTGTGATGGTTACACAAACAGCATTTATACGCTCTCAATCAGCTCAGCAACGGAACATGGCACATCACCATGGTATTCTGAATACTGCGCATCCACTCTGGCTACCACCTTTAGCAGTGGAAATTTTGACATGAGAAAAATAGTACGTATAGATCTTTTCCGTTGTTTGTAGCCAAATACCAGAGAATAATTATGATAGTGTTAATGTTTTTCATAATGAATGACTGGATTGGTAAATGGTAAGTGTTTGTTTATAGTGAAAGTGCACTTTTAGCTAGTTTACAGGCACTCCTCTCAGATCCTCTCAAATAATCACACACAATCATAACATACCGTAAAATTCTGAAAATAAGCCCGTCCATGTATAAGCCCCTCCAATATAAGCCCTCCAAACTTGTAACGCAAAAAAAACCTCCGTTACATCGCCCTTCCAAATATAAGCCCCCCAGGGGGTTGTACTTGGAAATTGCCCTCAAATATGAAGAAAAACAAAGCAAAAACGATTAATTTCCTTCCAACTATAAGGCTAGTCCAATCGATTTTGAAACGCAAATTTCCCTCCAAAAATAAGCCCCTCAAATAGGGCCTTTGAAAAATATAAGCCCCAGGCTTATTTTTGGAATTTTACTGTAGTTCAACTCCCCAACTATTAGGAGGGAACCAGTCAGCAACAGATCCAGAGGGTATAAGGTTCTAGGGGTTCCAGACCCTGCCTAAATGCATTCATCAGAACAGAAACAGTCATGAAATTTGATAGCTGATTGCATTAAGAGAAATCAATGTGTAATGACCAAAAAGCTAGTAGGGTGGAAATGATTTGCTGTAAAAGGGTTGTTAAAAAACACGTTGAGCTCAAGTTTGGACCCCTCCAATAAAGAATTCCTGGCTCTCCCCTGCCAGTTAGCCATTTATAAGCTTGGCTGAGGAGTTAGATGCACCACTGCTGCAACACAACTCCGACTTCTTTAAAAAGCAGGGCTTGCTGCCCAGATTGCATTTGTGACATAGTGGATGCTTTTACCTTCTTTATGAGTAAGAAAGTTTACTGTGGCAAAATTAGGAAAAGTGTATGATCAATTTGTTTTATCTTCAAAAGGTTACAACAGACCTGCATGGCCGATGTACAGACTCACACACGGGTACATCTGCCTCAGCTCCTCTGGCAGCAGGAATATTAGCACTTGCATTAGAAGTTAAGTGAGTATCTAGGCATATTTCTTGGTATATTATTTATTTGTTTGATTAGTGCACTGTGAATCGTAGTATAAGTGTGTTGTTAATTGCAGGTGGTGTTTGCGCAGTGCTGTGTATTGTTTAGCAAGAAATGGTGTTTTGAGTAGTGCAGTGATTTTCCTAGTATTAATTGCTTTGTTTATCAATCTCCGGGTAGGCAGAGACCATTTTGGAGTAATAAAGCAGGCATTACTGTTCACTGTTCCGCCACTAATACATTTGCAAGCCATCATATTATTTTACAAACCAAATAAGAAAACATGGCAATTCTCACTTGGTATACCATCCAGTACAATAAATATTTTGTATAAAAACAACTTATAAATTTTGCTACTCTTCGAAGCTCCCAAAGTTTCTCTTGCGGTTCTCGTTGTTAAAAACGGACTCCCTTGCAACGTCATCTATCCAGGCAATGTCTGTTCTCTGCTTATGGCCATTCAGTACCTTTATTTGATGTTTGGCAGTCAACTTTTCTTTATTCTTTGTTTCTTCTTTTTTTTTGTTGGGGAGGGGGGGGGTCATCTCAATTATTTTGGGATACAAGGGGGGAGGGCCCCCCCCAAAAAATTTCTAAATAATCAAGAGGCCGGTCATCGTATACTGCGGGAGCTACCCATCAAATCTCACAAGCCCCCCTCCCCACTTGCCCATAAAAAAATGAAAGGTCCCTAAATTGGCATTAAATTTTTTTTACAGTTATTATTTTATTTTCTACAAATGTAAAATACAATATGTGGATTCTTCTAGAGGAATTATACCATCATTGTCATATACATATGTTGTTTGTTTATAGCCGGAACTTAACCTGGAGGGATATGCAACATTTGGTTGTACGTACCTCGTCCACTGTACATCTTCAGTCAGATGACTTTATTGTGAATGCAGTTGGAAGAAAGGTCAGCCACAAGTTTGGTTATGGCTTACTTGATGCACTAGCACTTGTCAATCTGGCTAGAAAATGGAAAACTGTTCCACCACAGCACATTTGCCGAGAGACACCAGAAGCACAACAGAAGTAAGTGTTATTGTAATTAAGAATGTGTCAATTATTATTTCATCAAAATGTTGAGACTCTCTATGGGTTTCCGACGAAATTGAACAGAAGTCGCGATCTTGGAAATTAAAGCGACGATCGCATTGCAAGAAATAATATCTCAAAACTATTAAACGTCTCTATTGAACAGGCAAAATGGTGTACGCGGTTGGTTTCGCTGCATTGATTGACCGTGTAGTGTCGACAATGCAACTCCGAAGTAACAAGAGCACTGATTGGAGGATCCAGCTGGAACTTTAATTGGATTGCAATTCCTATCAAGTTTGACAATGCAAAGAATTCTGCCAATAATTGTGCTGCACGTTCAGAGTTTTTGTTTTCGTTATTGCAGCTGTTGTTGTTTTTCTTTATTTTCTCTTTTCCGTCGTCAACTTCGTGGTAGCTCAAACTCGCTAATAGTTCGCAAAACGATTCCTTAGATAAGAGACGATTTCGTTGAAAAATCGACAATTGATGGAAAAACCACAACGCAAACGATGTCCTCAGGTACCCATAGGGAGACTCTATGTTCACTTTGGAAAAACAGTTGATGCCTACTTTTTGGCCTTTAAGTGTCCTTGATTGGTCTGATACTGTTCCACAGAATTCACCTGCAGATTAAATAGCAGTAAAAGCCATCTCAAAAGACTGTGTAGTAACCAAGAAGGCTTTCATATGAATAAAAAACTCAAGCTATAGAAAAACAGTTGAATCACTCAGTGTGAAAACAATCAAAGTTAGCTCTCATGTTGTTGCCAAATCAACAAGTTCTAAAGATTTGTAATAATTTGTCAGGTTACAGTACCATCTTTTTATCTTGACACGGATCATATATTTGTATTTTTGTAGGACCCCTATTGATACACTGTCATCCTCGGAGACCCAGGGGCAGATAGTGGGGACGAGGAAAAGTCTAAACGGGCGGAAAAATATATGGCACGAAGAAAAGTAAAGAACGGCGAGAAGAGCCCCTGGGGACAACGTCTCACCAGACCAGTTCCAAATGGTCGCCGCCGTTCTAGCTTCTGATTGGTGCCAGAAAAACGCAGTTTTCTGGCACGGCGGCGACCGTTTGGAACTGGTCTGGTGAGACGTTGTCCCCAGGGGCTCTTCTCGCCGTTCTTTACTTTTCTTCGTGCCATATATTTTTCCGCCCGTTTAGACTTTTCCTCGTCCCCACTATCTGCCCCCGGGTCTCCGAGGATGATACACTGTAAGCAGTTTTTATTTAATTTTACATTGAAAAAATACTGAAAATGTAACCCTATTAAAATAACGGTATCTTTCTTTTAATTTTCAAACATTTGCCTTCCAGACCCATCCCTGGTAAAGGCACTTTGAAGGTGACCGTTACAACAACAGGTTGTGCAGTTGACAGCCACCATGTCAAATACCTAGAACATGTGCAGGCCGTCATCACGCTGAGCTTTTCTCGCCGAGGTGACCTCAGCATAAAACTAATATCCCCTCGTGGCACGGTAGCAATTTTACTGGCTCAACGAAGACAAGACTACTCAAGCAGTGGTTTTACTGACTGGGAGTTCATGTCAACTCACACCTGGGGTGAAGATCCAAAGGGAAAATGGACTTTGGAAATCGAGAACCATGGTAAAATTTTGGGATCGTTAGGAAACTGTTCACCTACCCCTCCCCTAAGGCAACATTTTGCCCTAAGTGAGAAGTAAGTGTTAATGTTGGCTTAGAGGAAGGGTAGGTGGGCAGTTTCCCAGAAACGTATAAGACAAGACTACTCAAGCAGTGGTTTCACAGACTAAAAGTTCATGTCAACTCACACCTGGGGTGAAGATCCAAAGGGAACATGGTGAAATTTTTGGAATAACGGTCGTTTCGCTACAAAATCATTTCGTTGCGTCATAAAGTCGATTCGCTGCAACCAACTTTTTGTATTAACCCTTTAAGTCCCAATAGTGTCCAAGATCAATTTTCTCCTTACAATTATCCATACACTGTAAAGAGATAAGTTATGAGAATCAATAAAATGATCACTCAAGAGAAAATACTTTGATCTTTGAACAAATTCTCTCAACTAATTCTTTAAGGAAATGTATGGAGATCAGTTTGGAGAATTTGTATGTGGATACTGGGGCTTAAAGGGTTAAACAGTTTAAAACAATTTAGGATGAACTACAAACGATCAGCTTTGGGGCAGCGAGGGTGGCAAAGCACTCGCCTCCCACGGGCATGTTCGTATCCCGGTGTCGACGCCATAATTAGGTGGGTTGAGTTTGTTGTTGGTTCTCTCCCTTGCTCCGAGAGGTTTTTCTTCGGTTACTCCGGTTTTCCCCTCTCCTTAAAACCAACATTTCTAAATTCCATGTCGATCTGGAACGCACGGACACTTTTTGACGAGTTCTTACTCTTAAGTACTCCTTGGTTAAGTAAATTGCAATAACTAATTAAGTTGAAGGATTCATTAGAATACGGTTAACCTTTGTCAAAGAAAACTGTTCAGGGCACGAGGAATCACTTTTTAGTTTTCATATATGAAGTTACCATAGCTTCCTCTGCACGAGACCTGGGACTTCAAGTAGACTCCACCCTTAGCTTTGATGAACATATTACAAACACAGTCTCACCATGTTTAGGCAGTTTATGTCAGATAAATAGGGTGAGACATCTTCTCGGCACCAGGACATTAGGGAATGTTATAAGTGCGCTGTTATTTAGCAAATTATGCTATTGTTCTCCAGTATGGTCTAGCACATCTAAGAGAAATATCTCAGAGCTGCAAAAAATCCAGAATTTCGCTGCAAGAATAATCACTAATACACGTAAATTTGATCATATAACACCGGTTCTTCAGGAGTTACGCTGGCTCCCTGTGAGTTGTTATTTGATGCATACGGTAGGCGTTCTCCTGTTTAAGTGTGCAAAAGCCGCCTGGCACCTAGTTACTTGAGTGCTCGCTTTGTGACAAGATCTACTGTTCATGACAATAACAATTGTTAGAGAGATTTAGCATTAGTTTACGACAAACGGCGAAAGCTCAGATTTAAGATTACATTTCCCACATTAGGAAACGATCAGATAAAAGCTATCCAAGATAATTCTTACGGACAAACAATTGGTATGAAGCTACTTATTTTCATGAAGATACAATGAACTCTAAGCAACAAGTTCATGTAAAGGGAAAACTTTGTCATGTGGTACAAAGTGGTATTTGCCCGTTTACTGTTAACTTGATTCGAGATCCTCTGTTAATGAGTTGTAGCACGTAAGTGACCTCAAAAGATATAGGCAAATGGTTAAAAGCCTGTCAGGGAAAAAAAAAGCAATAACTGAGGCGGAAAACTTTCAAGTTCGGATTAGGCACTCAAGACCCCATCTAATGGTGTTTCAAAACCTTGTTGGAAGTGTGGAAAGGATCTATTTAAAGTTTTTAGGTACACGTAGTTCGCAAGAGGTGTTCATGCATTGTACCGGGTACACCTGTATATGTTCATATAAATGAAAATGGGATTGTTTTTTTTTTTTTACGAATTAAGGCGCTTCAAGTAACAGTGGTGTTCTTAAAAACTGGTATTTGGTAATGTATGGAACTGAAGAACCAGCTGCTTCCAGTGATTCCAGTAAGGAACCAGTTCCTGCCTGTAGCATGGAATGCCAAAATGGCTGTACAGGACCAAGAGCTGACCAGTGCAGGGACTGTAAACACTTTAGAAGTAGTACCAGCAATGTAAGTACACGCTCATTAGAGAGAAGATTCACGTATACGGCAAACGCCAGATTCAAGTTGAAAGTTGAGAATTTCTGAAAATAGAAATTGAGCCGATAAAAACAGCTCAATAAGAAATTGTGTGAAACTAATTATTTATGTGTAGAAATTATGAATTGTAAACGACAAGCAAAGGGGAAACTTGGTCACGTCAATTGTTTGACGTAAACAGGATGCTTAATCTCTCTTTTGTTAAAGCTCTGTTGGACGTAAACAATTTTCCCACAACTTCCAGAAAATTGGTGTCTTTTTATGATGTAAATGTTATTTCATTCGCGCACTTCTTAGGCTCTATTATCAGCTGCTGTTTGGTAAATAAACGTGCGCTCGTTCCCCCAAAATACGGCGAGACTCGTTTATTTTTTATCGTCCATTTCCACCAATCAGCTCGTTGCCTATCGAAACCGAGTAAGCAGTATGAATTTTTTTCTAGAGCAGATTTCACTAGCGGATATGAAGGTATCGTATCTTCGAACGGTTTAAGCTTTATAACCTTGCAGATTTACAACAAAAAGCCTTGTGAAGCTGGTTAATGGTGAGGATGTTTTTGTAATTGCACCAACTGTATTAGGAAAAGTCACTAATTACTTTCCAGTCTGCATCTACAGTCTGCAAGTGACTAGCTTTTAATAGTAATATATGTTTTTTTCAACTGTAGGAGTGTGTTGCTGATTGCTCTAAGTCAGAGTATCAAGATGTTGCTGGAAAGCTTTGCAAGTCATGCAGTCACACATGTGCAACTTGTCACGGACCCAGCACATCAGACTGTCTCTCTTGTAGTCCTCCACTTATATTGCACAATGGAAGCT
Organism: Porites divaricata; assembly: GCA_038088405.1. Lineage (NCBI taxonomy): Eukaryota > Metazoa > Cnidaria > Anthozoa > Scleractinia > Poritidae > Porites > Porites divaricata. The sequence continues at coordinate 24,946,306 of JBBMOI010000003.1, read as the reverse complement.
GTGTGAACCTTTGTCCTGATGGCACATTCACACATGTGCAAGATTCTGTCTTGATCTGTGCAAAATGTGACTTCACGTGTCTGACATGTGCTGGCAATGCAACTGCCTGCACTTCATGCACATCAGAGTACAAGCATGTCCCTGGTCGATGTGTGAAGAAATGTGGTGAAGGGAAGTATGTCGACGCAGAAGGACTATGCCACTCTTGTCACCCGTCCTGTAAAAATTGCAATGAAGGTAGTGCAAGTGCCTGCACAGAATGTGCAGCCAAAGATAACCAGAGGTTATTTCTACACAAGGGTGAATGCAAGGCTTCTTGTCCAAGTGGTTTCTTCGAAGAAGCAGCAAGTCAAGAGTGCAAACCTTGTGATTCAACCTGTGAGAGTTGCACTGCTCCGTCCCCATCACAGTGCTTGTCCTGTAGTCAGGGGCTTTTCAGGATAGGAGCTCCAACTGGCTCATGTGAACCAACCTGTCCAGAGGGTAAGAAGTTTGATGTACTTGAACTTTGAAGTGTAGACGTGTTTCATACTGTACTCATTTTTTGTGGCAAGTCGAATTAACATTTTATCCTGTACGGGTCTCCCAGTTTTCTTGTGCCTGACTGAAAGCATTACAAAATGTACCAGCTGCTGGAAAGTCAGGGCTGTGGAAGTGAACACAACACAAGGATAATAATTAGGTCGAGACTTACAGATTCTGGATATTTAATCCAGTCAAGAAAAAATGGAACGGATTTCTTTAACACGTAGTGCTTGCAAGGCACACTGTTGTACACCTATAACTGGAGAGGAGACCGCCATTTCTATGTGATCATTCAAAACATTGAAGCTCTGACCAATAGAATCTTCAACGCTGTTTTTTTTTCAACTTTTGACTAGGACCAGTTAGCGAAAATCCGCTAACACGGTTGGCTAGAACTCCTTAAAATTTGTAAAATTTGTATGGTGAGGGCAAGTTCGTGCCCCCCACCATATCGGCAAACGTCTGTAAACTTTCACGAATTTGTGGAGAAATATCTTCGCTCCCTTTGGACGTATCACCTTTAAACTTGATCGATATTCATGAAAACTTGGAAAAAAAAGGGAAGGGTCTGTTGCAGAGCAAAGGCAGTATCCTCTTCCTTGAGTTTTTTCTTTCCTTAAGAATCCAAGCACAGGTCATTTTGAGGTTAAAAGTTGGTCGATGTTTTGGCGGACGAATTTCAACCCGGTTTTCTGCACAACTTTGTAATAGCCAATAGAAGAAGCGATAGCAACCCAAAAAAGTCCCATAGTGCACTTCGACACATTACCGACCCAGTCTAACGCTGAGCCTCAAGTTAGTCAGGTAACCATGGCAACCTCCAGACCAGCGCTCTGCCAACTGAGCCAACCCTGCCGCAAAACTAGACAGTGCATCCTCAATCATGTATCACTGTTCTCTCTTCAGGCCAGTATCCTGAATCATCTAATGGTACATGCATGCCTTGTCCATCACTGTGCAAGAAATGTAACCCTTCAGATCCCAGTAAATGCACCAGTTGTCCTAAAGGCGAGTTTCTTTATGCACATAAATGCATACCTGCTGAGCAATGCCCCGTGGGTACGTATGCAAACGGCACAACTGGGAAGTGTGAAACTTGCCCATTGGGATGTTCATCTTGTATTCAGTCTTCTGACATGAAGTGCCTGGCTTGTTCAGAAGGTTTTGCCTTGTACAAGTCTAAATGTTTGATACAATGCCCTGAGGGTACCTTCCGCAAGCATTTCAACAGGTTAGTGCAAGTGTTTTTATTCTGTGTGGGATGAGCAACTCGTCCATACAGTCCTTGAAGAAAAATTGTTCGACAACAAGTTTAAGAATCTTTATAACCAAAATTTGTACTTAATATTTGCCTATATTGGTTGATGAACGTTCCGCAGAAGTGCTGCAATGAGCAGCGTGATGTCTTGATGGGCTGTGTTTAACCGAAGTTCAAATCGTGCGCGTAAACTAGCGACGATTTCATCGCGACTTGTTGTTATTGGCGAATTTCTACGCGAAAGTTGCCAACAACCTATCTTTGTCTTCTTGTCGGTTGCCTTTTGACTTAAGATCCCTACACTACAGTTACCGCTGCATAAAGATTGGAAAATTACATTAAAACTGCCACGAAATCGCAGCGGAAATCGCGTGAAACTTACCGGTAGATTGAATAAATGACTTTTGAGAGTAGCGAGCCTGTCCCAATGTCCTTTTGATCTATTTATTTTACCATTAACAGTTGCGTGCCATGTAGCCCATCGTGCCAGACATGCTATGGTGACAGAAGTGACCAGTGTCTCTCTTGCACTCCTGCAAAACATCTCATGGGCTCTACATGTGTCTCTGAATGCCCAAAGGGGATGTTCCACAGCCAGGTATCTCATACCTGTGAAGCTTGTTATGCAACTTGCGAATCGTGCAGTGGACCAAGTGACAATGACTGTCATTCTTGTAAAGGTACGTACGTAACTATTATTCCTTATTACGACTGAACTTGTTTTTTTTTCTTTTTTTTCAAATCTTCCATTCGCCACTTACTGTCCAACTCAGAACAGAAATTTTCCAAACTACAAACTAATTACCGTTGCTGTTTGCGGTTTAGTTATCTAGCGCCTTATTGGTTTATTTCTCGCAACACAATAACATTCCACAAATATTTCTGGTGTTCACGGTTTTGTGAGTTTCACAGTAAGGGCTGAGGAGGAAACTGGGCCGTATTAACCTTTGCAAAGACTTCTGGGACTATTCCTAGGGACAAAAGCAAAATCGTATTTTCTTTAGGGAATTGTTCATGCATCTTTCTCCAGAAGCGTTTTTCACAGTTTGATTTTGAATGATTTCCTTTATTGATTCACGTGAACAGTACACTCTGCTAGAAGTTGACCAACCCTAAAGAGTCGAATACTTTGTCAATTCCATCATAACAAGAACCTACCGTAAATGAGCTAATAGACGCCCTCTCTCAAATAAACGCCTCTCGTGTAATAAACTCTTCCCCCTACGCTGTCAAATGTATTAGACACCCCTAGTAAACGCCCCCTGTTTAACAGACGCCCCCACCCCCAGACAGATGAGGGCACAGTTTTCCTCCGTACTGAATGATCAGCCAACCCTCCCAGACCTCTCCAAGTCATTACTGACGCGGACATCGAAACGGTTAACGGTGACAGCACAACTACCCTTAACAAGGATTCTGGCATCCACGTTGAGATTTGAAAGAACCTTGTGGATCTTTAGACGGCCTAGATGTATCAATGGATGGGCTGGATAGTCTGCCATATAAACGTCCGTGATTTTCGTCGAAAGCATATTAGTTTTGTTGAGCCTCCAACAGTTATGAGGATAAACGCATCCTATCCATGAAATACGGTATTCATGTTATGACAACTCTTCATCCTGGCAAATGGACCACCAATCATTTTGTACTTAGTAATTCCTTACAGCGAAAGAATAGTAAGATTGTTCTTACAAGATGGATGGGCTACAATTTTACCACCATTTTGACTTAAACCAAAAATATTAACAAGTTAGTCTTTACGTACTCGATACTTACCTGTTGTTCTTCTTTTAGCCGGCTGGACTCTTGTTGGAAGCAAGTGTCAGTCGCCTTGTCCTAGTGGTAATTTCAATGGTAGTGAAGGTTGCCAGGCTTGTAATCCGGTTTGCCTTGAATGCAATGGTCCATCTCAAGAAAACTGTCTCAGTTGCAGCGACATTAAATTTCTCAACCTGCAGACAAACCAGTGCTCTTATGACTGCCCCAAAGGCTATTTTGGAGATTTGGAGACCACCCATTGCAAGCCGTGTCCTGCAGGTTGCAAGGAATGCAAAAATGGTGCAGAATGTTTGTCCTGTGTACCTGGCGTATTGCTTGTTGGTAATTCCTGCCAAACTCAATGTCCCACTGGTCACTTCCACAGTAATGTGTCACACTCTTGTGAACCGTGTGACGGTATGTGCAAGGAGTGTGTGCTGTCTGCCAGCAACTGTATCAAGTGCCGGGACCATGAGGTGTTGAGTGAAGGGCATTGTGTCAGCGTTTGCCCATCTGGTTCATTTCTATGGTCAGACAATAATAACTGCGTGCCCTGTCATCCGTCCTGTAAAACTTGCACAGGGCCTACCGACAATGATTGCACAGGCTGCAATGCTGCTTCTGTTTTGACAAACTCAAGGTGCCTGGCATCCTGTCCTTCCGACTACTATTTTGATAGAGAAGTGAGTCAATGCCGACCATGCGACTACTATTGTTCATCTTGCCAGGGAGGTAAGCTTGTGATATTTTTTAAATTCGATGAATTGAAAATAAATGAGCCATAGTCAGTTGCATCAACGATGTGCTGAATTGGTAGCTTACATCTTTACGTCTGAAACAATGTAGGTGTGAGGGGAAAATGGTATACCTTGCCAAATTACAAGTTAAGGAGAATTTAATTCAATCCCTTTCACTGCATGTAAGTCATTATAGGTAGACGCGGAGAGAGCAGCGCGGAAGGACTATTATCGAACAGTTTATATGGATGGAACGAGCAAAATAGTTTTATTGCGTTTTATAGACATAAATAATTGATAGAGAAAAACTTTGCCGTGAAGCAGGTTAGTAAGTGGGATCCTAATGTGGATAGCTGAGCAAGTTCCTTTCCCAGCAGTTTCACCTGTTAATTGTGGACATTCCCCCCTCCCCACAAGGAAACAGAGGCCAATCCAAACCAAAATGGTTCTTATGAAAGGCTAACTTTAGAATAGAAAATTTCTTTTCGGCTACCATATGATAGAACCTTTATTTTGGGGACACCTTTGGAAACAGGACAAGTGTCCCCTGAATAGAGGTGTTCCTTCAATAGTGGTAACTAATAAAAATGTTGTATAAAGTGTTTGTTTTTGGAACAAAGTTTGTGTCCCTTTGATTGAGGAAGGTCTAGCTGAGTAGATGCAACCTGTTGACTTTTCTTTCCAACACTACTTATTAAACCAGTTGGCCTTGCTGAGTGTTTTTTTTTTTTTTATCTCTTTCTCCTTTCAGGTAATGGCATCAGAAATTGCACCAAGTGTTTACCTCCGTTTGTGTTATTTAAACACTATTGTATCCGAGAGTGTCCCAAGCATGGCTGGATATTAGACAAGAATAATCAGAAGTGTATAGAATGCCATGCGTCCTGCTCAAGATGCATTGGACCCACGGAAAATGACTGCATAGCGTGCAGTCGACATGACATGAGCCTTGTTGGGTTTTCTTGTAAGAAAGAATGCCCTCATGGAACATATCCTAATCGCTTGACAGGAGTATGTGAGGGGTGTCATCCAAGGTGTGAAACATGCTCAGGACCTGGCGAAATGCACTGCAAAACATGTGCAAAAGACCTTTTTCATAATAAAAGGAATGGAATCTGTAGCTCACTGTGTCCACTAGGGCAGTTTTCAGTGGAAGGAAAATGTAGAAGTTGTCATCCATCTTGCAGAACGTGCAATAGTCCAGGTAGTTCTGACTGTCTGGACTGCCCTGATGGCCAACTGCTGCACAATTTTACTTGTGTCAACAGCTGTCCGGGTGGCACATATGTCACTGAAAAGGATGGAATCCATCAATGCCCGCAGTGTCATCCAGTCTGTGACATTTGCTATGGACCAACAATGAACAGCTGCACCAAATGCAAGAAACCGCTATACATTGAAGGCAGGTTGTGCGTCATGCAATGTTCACGCAGTCATTCCCTGGATGAACACACAAGGACTTGTCGTCCTTGCGGAAGTGAGTGCAAGAATAAAGCTGGAGCTCGGAATCGTTCTGTTCATGACCAAGATAATCAAGTCCTGAAATATGTGCTTGATGATTCCCACAAGAACAATTTTTCATTAGTTGCTGTTACAGTTGGGTCTGTTTCAGTAGTTGTTTTTCTTCTTATTTTTGGAATTCTCCAATTCCGAACAAAGAAGATCCTTAGAGGTAGAAAAGGTATTAAGGCAACAGTAACGAAAAGTGAGGATGAGGACGAATGCCGTACTTCTCTCATAGAAGGTGAAGAAAACAGAGCTTAAACTCCTTTTGTCCTTATAGTTGATTTTTGGAGCTGCGGGTTTTTCAGTTATTATTGTTATTATTGAATTTTACTTTTATATTATGAATAATATAAAGCATGTTTATTCAATTTTATTGAGATAAGGTTCTTTTTAGAGCCTGATATTTAATAAGTACTACTGTGTAGTATTAATACACGTGCAATGTACTTAAACAGGTTATATCGATCTTGGCGTCGCAAATAACCAACTTCTCGAACTTTAGCAGAGATGAAATTTGGAAAGTTTGTTATTCAACCATAAGTGTTTTCGGTATAAGCTGTTGTAGGTCATTTTTTACCCATGTTACCTAGCAGAAATAACAGTCACGTTGTGTTCACACCAGGGGAAACACGGTTCTTAGACTGAGTGTGAATACATTATGCCTTACCATGTGCCTAATGCAACGCATTGTAACAACAGCAATAGTAGAGCGATTTTCGTATGACCTTGAAAAAAGGTTTCGGTAAGTGTTCGTTCTTTGTTTCATCAGCCAATGGATGAATAGATCAAAACATGGCCTCTTCGTTTTCCCGCCAAAGAAACCCTAATATGGAGAAGGCATTGTTCGATTGGCCAATCGTGTTGCAGTGTGACGTCAAAGAAATTTCTAGAAAGTTCTTCGGGCATGAAGTTTGTTTACCCGCGCGTTCGCTTAGCCAACCAAAACCCGGGTGCGTTTGTATCCGTTTCATACACCAATCAAATCGCTCTATTTCCGTTCGTTTGTTGTTTCTGTTTTGTTCGCGCGTTTTCATTTCAAGGTCATACGAAAGTCGCTCTAACACGTTTATTCTAACCGGTAATTATCACTTTCTCAAGGAATTCTGGAACTAGTCTTGGCAAAAATACGCATATAAAATGCTTAAACGTTGTTTTTCTTGCACAAGAGTGCGTCATGCTTTGCTTATACACTGCTTGAAAAGCGAGACTTCATACTTAATAACAGCAAGTTCAGATATAAATGTTACCCTTACAAAGCGTCTTCATTAAAAGAAAAGAAATTGCACATATGTCTCTGAGAGAAATCCGTTTCGTTGAAATTACACTTTTACTCTAAACATGTTTTCATTGAGTCTGAAAGGCAACTTTATTATTTCCATTTTAAAGTACAACACTTGGAGTATCAGTCGTATCTCTGCAATACAACTAAATTGTTAATGCGAACACAAGCCCTATTAGTGACAGCATTAAATTTCTCTTTGTAATATCAATGCTTCTTAAAAGAGTAGTAGCAAGAATTAAGGGCGTGATTTGCGTGATATTTCAGCAACTTCTTCCCACTAAAATCTATAAGAAATGTATGGGAGCATCAAGTGAGAATTTAAATTTTGATACAAATTTTGATGCTCCGTATGTAACTGTTAACGGCTAAATTATGCAGTAAGCTGAACAGTGATGTCAGTAAATTTTCAGCCAAACCAAAAATTGCACATCATAAATATGTTTGTCACTTCACTGTGAAGATGATTGAAATGTTACAATACGTGTAAACTCTTTTTTTTTTATAAGAACCTTTTTTATAAGAACGTTCAGCCTGAATTTTGCTAAAATATTAAGAACACGCTAAGAACATACCCGAGGCTCAGAGAAGAACGATTTATTTTTCACTGCTTCTACTTTCCTAAATCCAGAAAGCCTGAATTACGTAATGTCCTGTGGAATCAGAGTGCATGTACAATTTTATTCTTTCAACACATTCCTATTGTGTATGGTCTATCATACTTTTACATTGTACTTGGACAATTCATTAACGTGAAAACTACAATCATTAAAAGATAAGAACGACCCAGGCTCAACTCGAAAAATGGACGTTCTTATAAAGAAAGAGTGTACCGAGATGGAATCCGGTTTCGTTGTATAGTGTGTGATTATTTTTTGTAATTTTATATTTTCAAAAATTAATGTAAAACTATGCACGAATTTCACTACTTCTTAGTTTATTGACTTAATATAGAGCGGGGATCTTTTTGAAATTAATAGGTGACTAATTTGTTTGCTCTGCAGCAAACAAGTCGACAATACAGTATTAATTACAAAGTTATAAATTGAATGATTGCAATAATTACGACTATAATGCAAGTCGTGGAAAATTTTAGAGAAATATGAAAGAGAAATAAAGATATTTTTGTACAGGTTTGATTACTTATTTACTTGCTGTTTTGCTGTTGATGTTTACGATGTGTGGTGGATGCTAGAGTAATGGGACATGCACTTATAGCGGACTTGTATACCGCTATGCACAGTTATGCAACATAAGGGATCTATACTGCGCAGATGGACGGATCTACTATCATACATGGCCTGGGACCAGGCTCCACAGTGGGGGAAAGCAAAAAACGGATTAAACAGCAAAAAAAAAAGGGGGGGGGGTGTAAAATTTGATGTGGTTGTAATATTGACACAGTAGACCTGCACCGTTCTAAAACTCTTATTTCACTGGTCCCCTTTAGTCTGCACTTCCATTGTTTTCAGGGATAGGGGCATTGTTATGTGACAATCCCTATTGTTTTCCCAGCTAATCCTGCAGCTGCCTTTATCAGTGCCCACTTTCAATACAATTCACCACTTTTTCATTTTTTTTTTCTCAAAAATGCAACAGCGTCCTGTATAGTTTAGAGTTACTTTGCTAAATCTCTTAGTACGTAAGAGCATGTCTAAGATAACAACCCTCAAAATATTCTTTGGCACTGTAGGATAGTCAATAAAATTGGGCAAAAACACTAGGTCACAGCAGAAAGGGTGTTGAAAGCGTCGCGTATGACTTCAAACCGTTGTTGCGTGACACTACGCTAACACTGCTTGTCAGTATATATCTGCACTGTTTTCGAAATAATACGACGCACTCGGAATTAGTGAGAAGACGATAAGGTAATGTTTCATGATTGTTGAGTGCCAACCACCGCCCCCCCCCCCCCCCCCCCGAGTGACATACCAAAAGACGAGCGATTTTTAAAATAATGACAAACAAACATTTTATCACACATTCACATGTGTTTACATGTACTTGTTGTAGCAAAGGCACCATACACAGACGTATGCGTCTCTGATAAATCAAAATTTAGTAATTATTATTCATTCAAAATATTTCCCCAATTCTGATTGGCTAAAAGCACACGCATAATTCACCATAACCAGTTACTGATGACCAAATTTGGAAGAATTTTGTGTTTAACGAGGAAATGACGTCAAAAATGCAGCCTTCTACAAGTTAATGAACCATTAACCGAGAAGACCTGGGACGAGGTTGAGTTGTTCTGGTTGTGAAAACAAAATGGCCGACACTTCACGCGTTTCAAGAGTAAGAAGCGGCAGGAACTAGGCGAAGTAATGGTTAAAAACATAGAAAAAACAGCAAGAAGACAACTCGGAGGGCGACATCTCCTATTCGGAGAATTTTTGCGGAGCTGGACAAACCTAAACGTAGGTAAGCATGTTTTAGCTATGTTTTTAAACTAGGGATTATTTTGAATGAATAATAGAACAATTATTGAATTCGGCTTTTGATCTTATGAAGAATTATGGCCTACGGCCTCGACGGATAACACCCTCCTCGATCTCCATAATTCTTCGTAAGATACTCAGCCTCATTCATTAACTGTTAATTATTTTGTCGCTCACTGAAAAAGAAAACATTGTTGACCTTCTTTCAAAAATTCCTTAATAATTCATTAAGAAAAAACAAACGAACTTAATGTTTAATGAGTGTCTTAATATCTGATAAAGACACGGCTAAACTTTACATCCAATCTTTTAGACTAAAGTAACCACAAATCTAAATATTAGTCAAAGAATGAGTTGATCTATATCAGAGATTTTGAAGCCGTTCAAAAAACTCGCAGTCGTGTATTATCAATACATTCCTGCTCCGTTTTTAACTGCATCTAGTTACGTTTTTCCAACAAAAGTGACTGTTAAATTTTCTGGTAAAAACTGAATGTTATTTTTGTGTTACCCGGAACGTTAACGATCGTTTTTTGGCAACTTGAAAACGCGATCCTGCACGTTTCACTCCAGGTTTCTCACTTAAATCCACGTAATTAACTGTTACAGTAAATGCGAAGACTTAGTTGTCGCTTACGGGAGGTGGTTGCTTACGAGAATCGAAGCATAGGGGAGTATATTGCAAGTACAGGGTGTTTTAAAAGTTCGTTCCCGTTGAGAATTGCATTTTGTATACAGCATTTAATACTTCTATAGGCAAATTTAAACTGAGTCAGTTAAGAAATTTATCTAGAAAACAGTTCAAAGAAATTTGAAACTAAAATTTGAAGACAATAATATTTTTGAAATTTTGCGTCAAATGTGCACGCGTGCGTGCTTTTTCCCGCTATATTTTTTCTGCCCATATGCAGGTTTTCTTTTTTCGTATTTTTGCTGTTTTCTTTTATTTTCTCCTCTGTTTCACGGAATTGAAGCCCGAAACTGAATGTGCTAGAGCTCAAACAGGTTTTTACGGCTATCTGGCCATTTAGTCAAAGGAATTGACAAATGGTTGAACAAGACCAACCTAAGAAAGACTTAAGAAGACAAATCAAGGAGTGGAGAGCTGTTTGTTTTGACGAACTTTCGAGAAATTGAATCGAAAAGGTATTTATAACTATAATAATTAAACAAGAGGGATAGCTAAGAAACGTAAGCTTCATAGTATCAAGGTTTTGAGTGCAACGGTACCAAGATAATATGACCGACATAGGGTGGAAAGCCTTCAAGCGAAAGAAGCGGCGCACACTTCAGAAGCGGCTCAGAGATGGTGTCAGAACAAATTTGCCAAAAGTTATACCAAAAGAACCACTGCAACAGCAGACTCGCCTGATCTGAACATGTGGAGTGTAGCTGACGAGAACCGGGTACAAAGATCTAGCCCCCAAAACACTGGACGAGCTCAGAAGGCGACTAAACTTCGCCTGGAAAAATGTGACCTAAGGCTATACAAGGCTACGAAGCTCGCACATTCTATACCCCGCCGCTTAGAAAATGTCACGAAAAAATAAAAGAGACCATCCTGGTTACAATTACTTCTTTTATTCAATTTAAATGAATAGGGAATACCATACCTAATTTTTAAGAATAGTTTTGCGATAAAAAAAATCGGAACGAACTTTTGTAATACCCAGTGGAGGTCTTCGCAAATCTACTCTTTGACAGAGAATTTATTGCAGGCAGTTTCTCATATATTCAGTTTATTTTATCAAATATGTTTAGTTTTATGATATGCGTAGTTTATGTTGTCACTTTCAAAAGTTCTTATATTCTGAGTTGCCAAGTCCCTGTACGGCGTTTCCAAGGCCTTCTCGGTCAATTCAATTTGGTGACGTATCCGGGGCGAACGGGCGGGAAACGCCTCACTTCTTCGCTCGGACCACGTGACCTGAAACGCATTGGCTACGGGGAATAATGAGGCCTAGGGTCTAGGCAATATTCTGAGTAGCATAGTACGTAAAGCCAACACTAGAGATCAGACCATGTGTCAATCCTGGTCGCTTTTAAAAGGTTTAAAAAAAATTGTAAAATTATAAAAACGTCATCCCAAATAGTGCACGCGGTCGTTTACGAGAGATGGTTCCAACCAAGGGGCATTGGCTGATGTTTTGGATCTGCGGTCGCTTATGGGAGGTGGTAACTTACGAGAGGTGGCCGCACATGGATATTTAATTGTATTTTTCGAATTGCAGAAATCACGCAATGCAGCATTGGTTTAATCGCCAAGCAAGAATTACTTTTCGCAAACATGGCAGATGTTTCCATCGCCAGTTTGAAAATCGCGAAAAAAAAAATCACCACGAAGTCGCCTGTAGTTTGCTTTTCTAATTTGAAGTTGCACATAAAATTGTTGCTAAAATAGTACAAAAAATCGCCTGTATAAATGGGCCTTTACTTGCCACACCGATAAAACATCCAAACAGAAAGCATGTTCGGTAATAATCATTTTATAATGGCTTATTGTAAATCTGCATTCAGTAGAAACTTTCATCGTCTTCAGAGTAGTGAATAAGTTCCTTATCAACCTGCAGGTTTGATAACAGTTGTCCCATGGTGGGCTGAGGATCCATGTGTATTTTTCCCAACAGTCTTTCAGCGGCTTCTTGACTCACTGTCCGCCACTTGTCTATAAGAGATTGAAGCTGGGTCAGGTCATTCTAAGAAAATAAAAAAAAAAAACAGAAACATTACAAGTTAAAACTTTTACATTCGAAGACTTAGCAGATGCTGGCAATATGAATCTCTTGTAACCAATCACACAACTACCCTGAGTGCCTGAGACTTCTCTTGCGCGATTTCAGGTTCTGTCAAGTACTTATTGTCACACGCGCTCTTGCCTTCGGCTTTCGGCCGACACCAAATATTCCCGACGCATGCCAGAAAACACCTCTGGTAGCAAAGTATCATACAACATTAAGCAGCCATTTGAGAAGTCCAAGCCCTCCCTTTAGCATTTTTTCAATTGCGAAGTATTTAGCATTGTTGCGGTATTAAATTTCCACCTATTGCTCGCACTTCCCACCCTTTTAGAATTCTCACCTCCCACACTTTCCTCTTCCGCGTCCCGTACCCCTCCTTTCCCCTAATCTCCCGGGCTTCCAACCCCCTGCCAACCCCAACATTTCATCCAAACGGAGTGAAGAAAAAAAGGCTAAAAAAGGCGCCCAAGAGCCATAGGCTCAAACGGCCGAAGCTTATCCCGGTTTCCTTAACATGAAGCAAGCCTAGGAGTATTGCTTTTTCCTGCTGGATGGGATGCTGGTCCATCGCAGGGTTGCCCCCCCCCCCCCCCCCCCAGTAGTATGTCGCCGGTACCTAAATATACACTTGGGTAAACAGAGACAAAGTGGAGTAAAGTTCCTTGTGTAAGAAAAGAAGGGGCGGGCAAGGCTTGAACCCCGGACCTCCAGATCGAAGTTGGAGGTGTTAACCGCTCGGCCACAAACGCCTCCTAATAAAAAAAGTATGAATAGCAACTTTGTCCAAGAGATTACCTTATTCCTATACATCTTGACAAGTTTTAGTTTTCTCAAAGAGTCCTCCTTTGTTTGGATTATTTTTGTTAACTCTCTTTTTCTTGTAAGTAACTCAAGTGAATGTTCATTTTGATCGCCTTTCTTAGAACACAAGTCCGTTGGTGCCTTTGACAAAGTGTTTCCATCATCTTGCTTGCTTCTTTTAGGTGTATTATAAATTTCCTGCAAAGTAACCACATTGTAAGATTATAATTTTATGTTATTTAGGTTTAAGATTGTGCATGCTATGTTTCCATTTTGTTGAGAGAAGAATGCGTTGCTTAATAGAGGTTCTGTTTCCAATGATTTACTGATAATTTTTGAGTTTTGACTGTAACTAAACTATATATTTCTAAACACTATGATCTTCCCTGTGTTGACTGTTTACACTATAAAATAATATTATTGTGTTCAAGAAGTGATCTTTATCCAATGAAACAGTTTCGGATATGATACTCCCAGCTGTGCTCTAGCTGTGCTCAGTTGCCCTTAGCAACTAACAGTTTTATCTCTAAGTGACCAGGAAATTCTAGTTTTTGCATGAAAGGTGTGGGCTCCCTTCAAAATTTTATTAGAGCACAACCTTATTACTCAAAAAATTTAATGTTGCAACCCTTCAAATGAGGCCCACAAAACCCCAACAGGGTGCAGTACATTATTCTGCTTGCTATTGGCATTATCAATATAATTATTATTCTACCTGGCTACTCCCTTCATAGGGACGTTTCATTACAGGTGACACAAATGGAGTTGATGGCCTTCGTAGTCCACATGACCTTCTACCAAGAGCTGATGTACTCTGTGTTTTGAAAAAAACGAAAGGAATTTCTTTTATTGATACCTGCCATCTTGCATGCATGTACCAGTAAGATGAAAGCAGTGTCATACAGTCTCTCAGAGGGCAAACCTGGGCTGATGAATGGTAACTACAAGATCTTGCAGTTGAGTCTGTTTATTCTAGTCTGTTTATTCTAGACAGTGAAGGACTTAAACTGCCAGAAAACAATGGCAAAATACGGGTGAAGGTGCTCTTTGCATCATTTTAAGGATGAAACAATAACTTAAGATATCCACGCTTATAAGCAATTATTATAATGATGTGAAACTTGACCAAACTGGATCTATACATGTTCTTGTACGAAAATCATTTTTACTCAATCTCCTGCACACCTGCAAATGAAACACTCTGTTTCATCCACAGATTTCAAAGTTATTAGACGCATTAGCTAATATGATGTCTAATATGAAGACAGCAAAATATTTAAGAGTGAAATCAAGACAAGTAACCAGAAACCTAGCTCTAATCCTAAAACCCTCAGGTGGACTTGCATGTGCATCTGAAAAGTAAACCCAGCACTGGGACAAAATCCTTTAGGGTTAACATTCAAATGAAACCTCTTTTGTACAACATTAGCTTGGTGCTATTTATTTCTAAGGATTTTATGAAAAAAAGTTTGAAGTTCATGGTAAATTTTTTCTTCGACCAACATAAGGAGTTGAAGGATAAAGTTGTTTGTCAAATACAAATACCATCATGATCAGGACCTTAGGAGTCGTAGAAGCTGTGGTCTCTGTAGTTGTCGGTGTCTTGGGTTGAAGCATAGTATAGATACACAACTTTTCTTCTAATTTTTATGCAATCTGAAAAGAACATTTTGTTATTAATGACTTTCACAACACTCAAGCTAGTCTTATCAACTATTATTCACAAGGTTGTTACATCAAAATAAGTGCCCAGTACACCCTACACTGTGACAGAAAACTTACATTTGTCCTTTTTCTTATGACTAGGGAATTCTAATCATTTTGAAGCTATTAGAATGTCCTGTTGTCACATTTTTAAGGTGTTAGGCCCGGTTCAGACGCCAAACTTTTCATAAGCTGAACCTAATACATTGAATTAACTACGGTACATGAAAGGTTCGGCATCTGAATCAATTAGGAACGCCTGTTTCAATTTGGAACAGCTCAGCCGTTCTTTTTGCCTGGCCCAGCCAGGAATTTCGCCTTTGGAATGACTTTGGAACGGCTTTGATTCAGACACCAAACTTTTCATGTACCGAACCTAATGCATAAATTATTAGAACGTATTTTGTAAGTAGTTTGACGGAAATGAGCATTTTTCTCCTTTTGAATTTAGTTCGGCTGGAATTAAGATCGACGTCTGAATCAATTCAGCCGGTCTAAATAATTTGGGTCGGCCTTAATTCGAATTAGGTTCGGCTCATGAAAAGTTCGGCGTCTGAACCGGGCCTTATTAACTGATAACTTTTCTCAGACCTTATGTCACTTATGTCATCCAATTCTGTCTGTAATCATAATTTTGATTAAACATATTGGACTCCATTAGTTTTGTGACACACAATGTACGACTGCAGAACAAATTAGACTCGCCAATCTGTCCTGTGACTATTACTTACACATCATATTGTCCATATATAATCCGATAATCCGAGTAGATGATCAATAAATAATCAGTTGGCCAAAGGATAAAGATTATTTGGGGAGTTTCTTGTATTTGACAAAACAGATCAGATGTGAAAGTTCCTTTTCCATACTCAAGGAGGACTGATTTAACTAAATTCAGACAACAGCTCTTTAATGCTCCTAATGAAATACCCAGAACATTTCAGAAGAAAACTGATAGGGTTTACATATAAAAACCAAAAATTAGCGCGGCCGTTCAAAGTCGAAGGATCTTATAAAAGAAAAGGACCTGGTTTGAGATCTTGCTTAAAATAAGCCTATTACAGGGATGCTAACATTTCAATATTGAAACCTAATTTTGTGATCACCTCTTTTCCTTGTACCTTGATCAGGTTTTCTAGATTTTTTGCAAATCTTCCATGAAAACATCCGAATCCGTCATATTAAATTTGCGCGCCAACAAGTCAGCGGTCACTCAAACGACGCACGAGCAAGCGCACATCTCATCTAGTTTCCAGTCTATCTGCGAGTACTGCGAAAGAGGAAGTGTGGTGTGGTGGACGAAAAGACGTGGGAAATGTTGTCCGACAGAGAAAAAGAAGGGTGCAAAACCATCTTGAACAAACTTCCTCAAAAGGACTTGCTAACTCTAACAGATACAGTGACGAACCGAGTAGTAACTCCTGAAAATACCCAAGGTATTTAATTATTAAAAAGTCATCCATGGCTTGAAAACACTGCCACAGCTTGCACTAATAAATTCAACTCACTATCTCTTTTCTGCTTGGCCGAAAGCGTACAATGAATTTTCAAAATCAGCGCCTGGGATGCCATCTAGCTGCAGATTATACAATAATCATGTCAAGGACACTCAAGGTCACCTCGACCTTGATTATTCTGGATATCACAAAAACCTCATCCAATAATTGTTTACAAGCTGTGGCAGTACGTCTGTACAACAGTTATTGTTGTACAAGTTGCTAATGGCCAGCTTGGTGCAGCTTTTCCTGGCCACCACGGGATTCTGTGTGTCTTTAGGGGCATACACAGAATCCTGCTGCACTAAGCTTATGAAAAAAACAAAATTCCTTTGTGAAACTTTGTAGGTTTATGATAATAATAGTGTGCTTTCCATGATGCCAAACCGACTGGTCATAAATCAGAGGAACTAAGAGAAAATGGAAATGAAAAAAACAAAATTCCTTTGTGAAACTTTGTAGGTTTATGATAATAATAGTGTGCTTTCCATGATGCCAAACCGACTGGTCATAAATCAGAGGAACTAAGAGAAAATGGAACCAGGGTTGTCAAAAGTAGCCGGCAGCTGGCGAGAATCGCCACCAACTTGGTTACAATTGGCTGGCTACTCTGCTTGGCATTTCTTTATGGATGGCTTTTTATAAATAAAATATCCCTGGACTGGCCACTTACTTTGACAACTCAGCCATGTACTTCAAAACTTTGTGACAACCCTGAGGGAACAACATTGTTTGAATGAGGCAAAGTTTGCAACTGGATCAAAGCATTTCATTTGCGTGTCATCCAAAATTTTGATTACATCTCAGTGAACTGGGACTGCAAATGAGATTTTTTGCAAATGGAGCAGTAATTTTTGGTCATATGGGACTGGTCGGTCAAAGAGGACCACCTCTAGAGGACGTAGATCACTTTGACCGGAAAATTTCCATGGGTACCAAAGCATTCCATTTATTTCTCAACCGAAATTTCCGAAACTTCTGGCATAATTGAAAGCACCCATAATTTTGAATATATAGCCTTTTGCAAAATGCTTTCATGTAAAAATATGGAGACTTTGCATGCACCATGAATAATTCCTAAACTTTCTTTACGTTCACATAAAAATTTAGTAATTCACGTTTCACAGAAAATTGAAAAATAAATTATACATTAATATTTCTTGTTAATTTACCTGTTAACCCTCCAAAGGTAACTTGTTTTTCCTTTAATTTCAATCAAATGATAGGGTATGGGTAGTACTTTTACAGACCCAAATGCTGTAATAGCCAGGGACCATGCTCCGCAGTGGACAAAAAAGGCAAAAAATGGGGTAAAATCGGAAAATATTGGCGATTGAACCAAGCCGAGCAGTATCCTGGGGAGGTGGAAAGGGTGACGGAGCCTGGAGACATGCCTTTGATGCCGCCGTTCCATGATGCCAGATTCTGGTATCATGCCCTGATTGGTCAAATGTTTTCATGTTGACAGATTCGCAGTGCTGTTAGTCTGCTACACAGCCGTTTTTAGTGTCGTCATGCAGCGTTCCTCCCCACTAACGGCTGCTGAAAATCGAACCACATTCCTTTCCCGCGATTAGCCAATTCGAATTCAGCTCCCATTTTCTGGAAGGTGTTCGCACCACGTTTGCGGTATGGTGACTCCTCCAATCACAGCTTTGCTTTTATCGTTGCCCCATGTGTGAATGACAGGACAATCAAAATCGTCGCGTGAAAACAAGCAATCAACTAGAGTAGTGTTGTCGCAGTCGCGTCCTTTCAAAATTTTTGTGATAAGCAGCAACAGCAAGCAAGTCGAGCAAATATAATGCACAACATGTATGTGCTAATAAAGTTGCCGGGTATAGTTTCGGGAATCGCTTATCGATAATTTAAAAGATTGCTTTTGTTTGAACCAGTACCCCTGAGAGTTTAATATTCACAGTCTTCACTTGAATGACAACACAATAAGCACATCCGGCGTATGAAATTCATCATACATATGCACGTTAAATAATACCAACCGACCCTGGTAAGAGTCTTGTAGGCCTATGAAACCCGTTTTTCTTCACTTGGAATTTTGTTAACCGCTTAAAACAAACTTTTCTGCAAATAACCTTTTCGTTGCTTGCAGACACAGAGCCCATCCAAATTCAGCGACGATTGATTGATTTGTCAAAAACTGAGAAGCGTGGTCGCTCCTAGCGCCCTGCGGCTCACGTATTGTCAAGTTTCTTATACATGATTGGTTTGTTCGTTAGACCACAAACACAAAGGGAAAGGAATGTGGTTCGATTTTCAGCAGCCGTTAGTGGGGAGGAACGTTGCGTGACGACACTAAAAACGGCTGTGTAGCAGACTACAGTGCTGTTGACAGTATCACACTCTTTCAATAGGGACCTTACAAAACCACGACGACGACGGCAACGGGAACGTCAAAAAACAAAAGGTTTAATGAGCAAAACAACAACTATGCACGTACATCACGCTTTTTTGTACATTTCTTTGCCTTCACTGCACAGCTACGACATGCAATGTCCAAATTTTAAGTTTACTTGGGAACGGGAATGGCAAGGCGATAAATCCTACCATCTCTGTCCGAACTTGAGCGTGCTCCCCTCTCTTCAGCTCCAGCCAAAATCTTCTTCTTTTACGTAACAGGGCGAATTGGGATAATCGCGAAAAAGTTTAAAATGATGCAAAGTCTGTTTTTCAGCGACGTTTTCATGGAGGTTGCCGTTGTCAGATCGTAAGGTCCCTTATATCACACTCCTACAATTCAGGAAAATATTTTTTAAAGCATGGATTTCAAGCAAGTAATACAAATTTCTTTGCAAGACTTTTCGCTTATCCCTAAGAAGCATTCAAAATATGGATCTTTTCTTACACTCTCCTGTGATAAACTACGGTCACATTTACAAAGTGATTGACTCATAAACCGAGGTTCAAAAGGCACAGTACCAAAAGTGTAATAAAGTAAGTATAAAAAAGTGTAACAAAAATCAGTGGATATATGCAAAGAATGCATTTTGCATACAGCAAAGCCTTGTGCTCTGAGAACACCTAAACCAATACTGTATGGAGATACCCCATGAGCAGTTTTTTCTCTCTTGCTTGGCTTTTACTAGTTTTAGTGTTTACAAAGTTGGCCTCACTTGTCAGTTGTGTAGTTAACAAACCAAATACGCAACTGAGAAGCAACACAAACGACTTCGTAAACACTAAAAGCCATGCATGCAAGAGAGAAACCTCTGCTTGCAGGCTAGTACAAAGATAACAGCGGTTGAGGAAAATCAGGGAAAATGATTATTAGTAATATACCTTATAAAAGGGAAACAATTTCAACAGGAATACACTTAAACTGAATAGTCTTTCGCATAAGGTGCTAAACTTACACATTGTCCTCCGTGGAATGTAAACTCTGCCAATAGCAATGCTATATGTATGTCAACAAGCATTGTAACAGAAACTGGGAACTTAAGGGATATCCTTGAGAATCTATTCAAGTGTTCGTCCCCGGTCCCACGCGGTGCATTTTCCTCTGAAATGTCGTTATTTCTCTTCACCAAAGCTGCCGTTACTCCAGTTGGCAATCGAAGTTTAGGAGATCTCTTTGCTTGCACTATTACTTCATTCCGAATTCAAATTATTATTTTTTTACAAAAGCGACATAATAAGCTCAATCTGATATCCGTGATGAGAACTTGACGTGTTGACATTTCAATGACAAGTTAATATTATTGCTGGAGGGTGGATCGGCGGCATCAAAGGAATGTCTCCAGGCTCCGTCACCCTTCCCTCTCCCCAGACTACCCCTTGGCTCGCTTCGTTCCCCGATTTTTTTTTCACCAAAGCTGATTTTTCCTCCTTTTTCCCACAATGCAGAGCCTGGTCCCAGGCTAGTACTACAAGGCAGGTTTACACTTCACAATTTGTCTGTTTGAAGAAAAAGCAAATTTACAGCACACTACAACTTACTTATTGAGCCAATCTCTTTAGCTAAAGAAATTTGCTGGGAATAAAATTGGCTTAAAATGGAGCCAAGTTACAAAACATCAGTTTACACCAAACAGTATTGTTCACGAATCAAGAAGCACAAGAGTGCCTTGGTTTTGAAAATGTATGCATAGTATGTAGGGCTTAGATATTTAGACATTCTACTTCTTGTGTTTATAATTTATCTCCTTGATAAAAAGCAAAGTTTGGGAAATTATCTGTACTATTGTAGCTTTTGTCATTTCCCACCATTCATGTTCTTTTTTGAAACACTTGACAGAGGCAGTGGATGCCATAATAACATACAGTCATACTGCAGGTCAATTGCTGAGAAGGAAAAAGGTCAAACGTGAACACATATACCAATACCTTGCTGAAAATGGTGTCGTTGAACCTGGTTCATCGGACAAGCCAACCCTGATAAGAAGATTGCTTCTGTATTGGGGCAGTTCACAAGAGGTAAGCTAAACTTGACACAGACCCTGGACAAAACTGTTGAGACAATCCCATTTAATTTGTAACTTTTATGCCATACTACCATCTCCTCTGGACACAAAAAGTAAGCCCCCTCCCCATCCTCTGTTCAAAGTTGTTTTGGTCCAAAAACCACCGTGTGTAATTGTCCTGTTATCCTAAACAACATTGGATGATAAAGCCGGGAGGGAGAAACGACAAGCATTGATCCAGTGATGGTTTCCATTTTTGCCAGGATAAGGAGAAGAAACTGGTATTATTGCAATGCATCTCAACAGGTTTTGTCAGAGGTTGTAGCTTGGTCTATGTCACACTATTTGTTATCTTTTTGAAAAGCTAAAATGTGTCTTTGCATCAATGGAATTCTAAAAACAATGGGTTCAGTTTTGTTATTTATGACTATATTTAGGCATTGAAATTGTTTATGGATACTATGGTCAAGGCTAGGATAGACATGGATTGAAACATGAAAAAGATGAGGCAACTTTTTCAAGTTTTAATGCCATGCCTGCAAAAATTACCCAAAAAATATTATGGTTAGTGCTCCCTGATAAAGCTTGTGTGATGTCTTCTTAGTAACTCTACAGGTGACAATTTGTGTGTGGCTAACTATGGCCAAGGCTAGGATAGACATGGATTGAAACATGAAAAAGTTGAGGCAACGTTTTCAAGTTTTAATGCCATGCCTGCAAAAATTACCCAAAAAATATTATGGTTAGTGTTCCCTGATGAAGCTTGTGTGATGTCTTCTTAATAACTCTACAGGGGACAATTTGTGTGTGGCTAAAGGGATTAATTAATAATACTTCAGAACAGAGTGACCTAAAACAACAATATCCCAGTCCCTCTAAATAGTGAAACTTCCTTTAAGTGGCCCCTAGTAAAAGGTATAAAAAAGTGTTTATAAACAAAATATATAAAGACTTAGAAGTAGTACATCTACTTAGTGATTCTTCGTCTAGAATTCCTGGTCCAATTGGGATTCGAAATGTTGGGTTTTGAGGAAAGGGAAAAACCGGAGTGCCCCAAGAAAACCACTCAGAGCAGAGGGGAGAACCAACTACAAACTCAACGTACATATGGCGTCACACTGGGATTTGAAACCAGGCTGCACATTGGTGGGGGGCAATTGCTCTCACCATTGCACTACTCTTGCTCCTCCTCACAAACGACAGACACTCTTATCCCCTCTCACCTTTTTATAAAGCTTCCCCTCTGCATTAATCCCGGTTCATAAGAGTGCTGTAGAAAAAAAAGGATGAGGGTGTGGAGAAGTGAAAGAGGGAGTTGAGAGCCTGTGGGTTCTATAGGTTGGGGAAGGTCAAAGAGTGGCAAGTACAATATTGTTTTCATAATTATTCTCTGGATATGTTATGTCCATTTTTTATGTTGACATACAAAACTCCATCTAGAAACTGAATGACTCTGCTCATGCACATGAAACTGAGTTCAATAATAACCGTAATTAAAAAGTTTTTCTTACTCAGTATGATCATTGCATCGTCCACTTTTACCACGTTGGAATAAATAATACTGCTATTCATTTTTCCACAAAAATACTACAGCCACCTACATCTATGCAATTTTCAAATATATTTAGCTAAGCTTTTAGTTGAACATGTACTCCCTAAATCAAAGTGCTTTTGCCTTCTAAGATGATCAAAATGGGTGATAGAAGGTTTATTGGAAAAAAAATGTAGACAAATTCACAAATGTGCAAGATGGTGTGATTGCCATTAATTCTTGTTTCATGACACTACCACCCTAGCACATCTTAGTTTATACAAAATATTAATCTTTCAACACAAACTCAGAATTCCTGAAAAGACAAACAAGGTAACCACTTTAGTATATTCACTGAAAAGCATGTCTTTCCAAAAATGATGAACAACCAAAGCAAATATGGTGCCATAACAGTATGTAAAAAAATGAAATGATGTTATCGGCATAACAACAAAATGTTGATCAATTCAGCAAGGATGAGTAAGACAATATTACTATTTATTATATAGACATGAGTGTTTTATTGGAAAATATACCCCTCGTAAAATTCATAAAAACTACATCCAGGACCCGAGTGGTTTATTTTCCGTAATCTCACACGTGAGTTTATCGATGACGTAATTTTGGTAGTTTCCCTGTATTATTTTATATCTTCGCGCCACCGTGTAATATCCTCTATGTACTGAACACATTGTTCACATGATAATTATCCAGATATCTGATGATCTCAGAATGGAGCTTTTCTCATAAACAAATGAAAATGAAAAGGCAAAACAGAAACTATTAAAATAGAATGATTTATATTGATATAAACATATCTTTTAAAGCTTTGAGTTGAACAAGGCAGAACAAAAGAGATACCAGTTCCGTGCTGAGAAAAACTATCAGTCATGCGATCGCGAGATGGTGTCTAATCTCTGATATCGAATTTTATCAGGATTGATGTCCACAAGACATTGTAGAAATCTTAGGTAAAAAGAACTGAATGGTTACATTATCCTTCGTCAAATGCAGCAATAATAATGTTGTAGTTAATTTTTTATTCCAGTGAATTTTTGTTTCTCCTTTTTTAAAAAAATTCATTAGCATACATTACCTTACGCCCCAAAAAATTATGGAAAATAAAAATTAACTGAACTAAAACATTGACTACAACAACATTAATAACACATTTGCCTTTATTCAGCTGATAAAATATGTATCAAAAGCTATAATAATTTTGATAATGCAGTATGATATAACCTTTTCCATCTCCTGCCAGCTTGAAATCACTTGACTACCAAAAAGCACAAATGCTCCCTGCTATTTTGTCATGAATTCAGTAATGCTAGAAATGACAAAATGTTTACGTAACATACAACGGTAAAACTTAACAAGAAATTTGTCATTTTATTGCCCAGAGTGCACCAATTCCCTTCAAATGCCAATTTTATTTCTGAAGAGACAATCCATCCTGTCACTTGTTTGAGCGCTCTCATTGCCTAAAGTAACCACTGTAAAGTGAAGTGACATGAGATCTTTAAAGAACCCACATCACTGTTTGTCATAAAGAACAGTCGCAGTGTGTGGCCTGTCTTTGTCTTGTCTACTTTTTTTTTTTTTTTTTTAAACTTTCGGTCTTGTGAGTTCAGTTGGTGAGTAATACTTAAAGTTAGTGTTAAAGGTTTGTTTATAGTGGAAAGAGAACTTAGCCTTAAATCCAGCTAGTTTACAGGCACTCCACTCAAACACTTAGAAACAAATAATTTCAATGTCACAACAGGATTAAGAACCCCAACTGGCAGGAGGTAGTCTGCTACACAGCCGTTTTTAGTGTCATCGTAACGCAACGCTCCTGGCTAACCGCGGGAAAGGAATGTGGTTCGGTTTTCAGCAGCCTTTAGTGGGGAGGAGCGTTGCGTGACGACACTAAAAACGGCTGTGTAGCGGACTAGGCAGGAGGCTAAGCGTGGCCAAGGACTTGAACTCGGGATGACCGAGAACAAATCCAGCAAGTGGCCAGGGGCCCGTTTCTCGAAACTCCCGGTAACTTTTCGGGCCCGAAATCAAATATTCAAATCGAAATATAAAGAATAAGAGCGCGGGTCCTGGCTAGCAAACTACTCCATTTTGTTTCATTAACTGATAGTTTTATCATGTTACATGCAAAACTATTGAAACCTCGATCTTTAATGAAAACGGAGACAGCTTACCGGGCCCGTTAATTATCGGGACTTTCGAGAAAAAGGCCCCAGAGCGGTACTCGAACCCGGGAGCACCGGACTGCTGGTCCAACGCGCTGACTACTCGGCCACGCTGCCCCTTGTTACGTGTATCTTTTGTATCCATTCAGTCCGGGAATTAACCGATAAGCAAACCTACTGGCTCATTCATCTTATGGACAAGTAAAGAATATTTTGCAATTTCATCCTTTCAGGACAGTGATAGCGAAAATGAGAACGAAAGTGAAAAGTTGGCGGATAATGCAGAAGAACTTAGAACAACATCGTCAATTCCTTCAAGAACAGTCTCTTGTAATTCCTCTTTTGATACTAATGTTAATGGCCAACAGCTGGCAGAATATTTTATACCCTGGTTCTACAAAATCCTGAACTCTTTTAATACCTCAACGGATGAAACGTCTCGAGAGTGGGGTCCGCAGCATTTTTGGGCAGATGCTCGAGGTTCTGTTCTTATGGTGTCGGATGGACAAGTGCATGACGAATGTCAAGGAGCGTTGGCAGTCAGTGAAAAGTTCCGTGAACTGGTCTGCAAAGAAAAACTCCTCTTTAATGCCAATGTTGGTGGGGCAAAGGGTCAGATAGATGCTTATGGACTTGTAAAAATCTCAGTTGGAGGGACAGTGCACAGATTTTCCAGTTGCCTGGGCATTTTCGAACAATCATTTGGACTCATTCGAGACCCTCAAGTGCAGAATAACTGGAAAATAAAGTTTACTGAGTTGAAGTTAAAGGCGCATGGGGTGGAGGGAGAAAGTAGAAAGGCGATTACATAAAACTGTAAAATAAGGCCCTGATGATTTGAACGCAAACACTCTGGTAGGTGTACAATTTCAAATATCCAACGAACAGTTGTTGATTAAGATGCACAATAATCGTTAGTTGTGCGGACTCATCTCTCCCTCCCTACCCCTACTTTCCCCACCCCGTACACTGCAGGCGTTTAAAAGCCTTAGAACCATACTTCATGTAACCTTTAAAATTGTATTATTGCGCGTGCGAGTTTTCGGGATTAAATTCACCTGGAGAAAAAACTGTACGAAAGAAGTCGAATTACTTCAAGTGGTTCTGTTATAATAATTATGACAGTGAAACTCTTAAAAACCTGAAAATTATTATTTCCCCTTATTGAAGTCTCATTTAACAATAAATAATTACTCCAGGTGCTTCAAGGTTGGATCGAAATGGTGTTAGAGAATGTTGTTATAATGGGATGCTGCGATGAAAAACTGTGCAGCAGATCTGAGTATCTAGGGGGGGGGGGGAGGGAGGGAGAGGGGAGAGAGGCGCAAAAAAGGGGAACAACAAAGGAAGAGACCACCACCGGTGGTACTGGACTGTTGACGGAGGGCAGGGTCTGTTTAAACCACGCTATTCGCTATCTTTTTAAAAAGTTCGAACGTGTCTTGCATCAATTGAATTCCAAAAATGAATTGGTCCAGTTTTTTTTTTTTTTCACTATATTAAGCCAACAAAACGGTTTCTTGGCGTCTGTTGTTGACATGGATTGAAACTTATTTTTTCAAGTTTGTACTAATAGCTGCACAAAAAAACTCACCAAAAAATATAATGGTTAGTGTTCCCCGGTGAAATTTTTTTGATGTCTTTTTCAAAGCAGCATTTTGTGTATGGGTAAAGGTACTATGTAATGACTGCAGAGAATTGACTTACAACAGCAATGTCCTCGTGCCATAGCCCCTAAAAACTCGCGGTTCTGTGCCAAGATCTTTGTCTTGGTTGACATCTTTGAGTCCTTGAGCAGGGTCATTTTGGCGATAGTCTTGCAACCTCGTTCCCAGGGTTCTCTCCTACCCGTCCCTACGGAGCGATAGGTAGGAGAGAGAACCTGGGAACGAGGTTGATAGCCTTGCCTCATACATTTTCTATAACGTGGAAGGGGGCATAGGCGAAGTTATCACTCACAAGTGGTTCAAGCTCCAGAAGCAAATAGCCCGGCCTCCCGGAGAAAATAGGTAGCGTCACTAAGGGATAGCGGAGCAAGAATGAGAGTGGAAGAGGGTTGAGGGGGAGGGGGAAACTGTGGTTACTGCCAGGTTTTGGGGGTGTTCCTGTGTTCCGGGTTTTCGAATATGCTGTCATCGTCAGGTTCTTTTATTACTAAGTTGATTAAGTCATGTTTCATGTTTCCATTTTTTGTTCTCATGCAGAAATGATAATAAAACCGTTTCAAATATCGATGGCAAAATAAAGCAGCGTCGATAGAGGGAAGCAAAAAGAGCAGTGACTGCTTTTCTTGCTTCCCCCTATCGACGCTTCTTATTGCCATCAATAACAGGCCTTTTTCTCCGAACCTAAGAAAACCGATCATTAGGAGAAATGTTTATCAAAAAGTAAATCAATTCTGGATACAAACAGAACTCGTTATTGCCGTTATTTTACAGTGGAAAATCTAACCGTTCTTTCACCTCACTCGACCCGTACGCTATGGGTTTGAAAGTCTCAATGAAAAGGATTAAACTCACAAAGAAAACTGCGCAAAGTTTACAAAGAGCTCAGCATGTAAAGGAAAAATCTGGAACTTGATTTTGTTTTTCTTTTTTTAACTGAATCTCACGATTAAAAATAAACGCGCTAAAACATTCCCCCCCCCCCCCTCCCCCCATCCCGACTTTTTAACCGCCCCAAGCCCCACTCTCTCTGCTGTCCCTGCAACGACAGATTCAGTTCTAACGCATACTTAGTCGCCCCTTCAGCCGTTTTTGTGTCGTTGCGTGAAGAGACAAACAAACGGCTGCCCGCGAGGGATACTAAGCATATGCTGTTGGCCTGCGGTCGATCGGAAAGGAAATGGGAGAAGGGTACATGCCGCGTCAGGTTCAAGCGCCCCGATTTCCCCCA
Source organism: Porites divaricata (assembly GCA_038088405.1). Lineage (NCBI taxonomy): Eukaryota > Metazoa > Cnidaria > Anthozoa > Scleractinia > Poritidae > Porites > Porites divaricata. Next base: position 24,919,036 of record JBBMOI010000003.1, on the reverse strand, counting down.
AATCCCACCATCGTGTAATGCGGCTGCCTTGGCAGAATTTCCTAGTCTTTTCTTGCCTTGACCTTTTGTTTACAATTCGTAGTCTGTGATTTCTCAAGAGTTTGTCCATTTCTGGTTTTCAGTGTCACGCCATTCAAAATAGATTAAAATAAAAATCTTAACCGTTCAATAGATTAAGTCCAGAACCTGGGAAATGAAAGGAGGTACATATAATAATAATAATAATTTAACATTTATGTTGAGCAAAATACATGTGAATATGATCAAATGCGCATTACAAGTAAATTATCGCCATTACTAAGTTATCGAAAATAACTAAAAATATTATATCAATAAAAATATAATATATATAAAATTCTAATAAAATAAAAAGCTAATCTAAATAAAATAAAATCTAAAAAAAAAACTAATCTAATAAAAAATCTAATAAAAAGCTAATCTAAAAAAATGGGTCTTAAGTAAACCTTTAAACCTATGAAAATTGGGCTCATTTCGTATTTGTGATAGTAGCCCATTCCACAGTTTAGGTACCGCAGCTAAAAAAGCACGGTCACCCAATGTCTTTTTAGTTAAAGTTCTTGGCGTTTGAAGCATGATTCCCATTGCACACGATCTCAAATTGTAACTCCGTTCCTCCCTTTTGCTAATGAGTTCTTGTAGATATACCGGAGCTTGTCCATGGATCGCTTTAAAAGTAATTATAATAATCTTAAAATGAATCCTAAATTCTACCGGAAGCCAATGAAGCGTAAACAGAATTGATGAGATGTGGTAAAACCTTGGAATCTTAAAAATAAGTCTTGCTGCGGAATTCTGGAGCCGTTGTAACTTTGCTATTTGTTTAGCTGGCAACCCATACAGAATACTATTACAATAGTCAACGCGACCAATTATTAGGGCGTGACAAAGTGGCTGGGTTGCTTACAGCTATTTCGAGAAAGGTTGTCGGAAAAAGTGCACGCGATAATCCCGAAAGGTATTGTGAGTGGTTTTGAGTTCACTGTTCTTTCAAAGAAATTTGAAAGAATGGCAGCACTCGCAAACATATGTCCATGGCCTCTCGTAAAGGAAAGCAAAAAAAGTAGGTTCGACAGCTACAGTGTCAGGAACAGCGTATTGCTCATATCCCATATTACCTTTCGGGATTGTCGCGTGCACATTTTTTCCGACAACCTTTCTCGAAATAGCTGTCTCTTAGATAAAACATTACACGGCTTACCCCAGCATCATCAAATCTTGTTGGCAAGGATCTGTCTCGAAGACCGCGAAGTCTCCGCTCCGAAGTGGCCTAGAATTACAATTCAATTTAGTCAGAGGAATATTTCGTATACGAGATGTCTGAAGAAATGTTTTACCCAAACTTATAGAGATTTAGGGGCTATCCACACTTGAGAACCACCAGTCCTGGGTACGGCACAAAATGGTGCTGTGTTCACGCTTTGAGTACCCGATATGTGACTGTGTACAAAGTTACTCCATTTTGCCCTGTCAGACGCCATTTTCAAACATGAGCTTAGCAGCGAGAACAAAGCAGTGGACCGCCCAGAACTTACAAAAATTGTGTGCACACAGGGACCCGGTGTCCACTTTTGTGCCAGAGTACAAGGCCGAGACCTTTTTACGATTCTCCTGTAATACCCAGGAGAAATGAAAAACAAAGGTTATGCAAAATTTTGTGGGGTAAATAAAGTGCATTATGGGAGATGTAGTAGCTCTTTGAAATTCCTTGAATACAAGGTCGAGACGTTGTACTCGGGCACCGGCACCGGCACCGTGCCCGAATTCTAGCGTGGGCACTTGAAAAAAGGGTGTGTTCACATTAGTGCCCAGCGGGTACCGTATTTGGGCACCGTGCCCGGGCACCAAGTGTGAACGCTGCCTTAGCCGCCATGCTGGTGCTCACCTGGATGAGCTCCAACATGGCGGACGGAAACCAACAGAAACATCTGTTACCGAGATTTGCTACAAAAGCGTGAATTTATTCTTCGAGAAACTCATAAACATTAACGTCATACTTTTTCTAATACATGAACCGTTTAGACAACAAAATTTCCTGAAATAAGTCATTTTTTTAACCTACATGACAGCTTCTCTTGGCCGACATGTAAATGAAGCGTCACGCAAAAGCTTAGAAATTCAAGCGTACTCTATCACAAAACCAAGAACCCGTTCGAAGCGAAAATTTATATGAAAATTAGTTTTGCATCGTGAAAGTAAAATCTCGGTAGGATCCATAGTTTTTTAGTTTGAATTTTAGTGATGTCATGGGAAAACCAACAATATTCGAAGAAATAACGGACGTGCCTCGGCTTCAGGCCAAAGGAAGACATTGTCAAGACTCAATGAGTTTTCTCCATCTTCCGTTGAAGCCCGGTATAGGTTGCCCAGACTCACAACAATATCTCTCTTGGTGAAAATATATCGAAATGATATGAGACTTCATGCATTCTCATAGAACTGCTGCCTTACTGAAACAAATAGCAAAAAAAAGTATTTTGCCTGATTTGACCGGCTTTACTGAAAAAAAAAAGAAAACCAAATTGTGCGTGAGAGAATTTTTATGTTTTTGGTTTGTGGTTTGCGCGAAAACATTACTCTGGCATTACTCTGTTAAACGTGCCAGTATAAGACGATAGCAAGGTCAAAGTTATATTGGTTTATTATTGTATCGTCACTGCTATTCATAGTCCCAACGATTCAGTAGAACAAATTTTAAAATACAACACGAACTGTCAGATAAACATACGTATCCGTTTTTGCAAACACTCAGAATTTTACGGCGTTACTCATTTTTTGCTATTTTCTTATTCCTTATTTAGGCCCAGAGCATAAGTTGATCGCTCTTGGTGTATTTTCAGAATAATCGATTATCGCACAGGCTGCCCACACTAGTTGTGTACTCTTAGAGTACAGTTTTCTATAGGAAAAGTGCGATATCGGTTTTCAATTGCAATTTAACCTGGAATTCACGAGTCATCAGGTAATGGATTTTCCTTGAATCGCATAATTGAATAAAAATCAGAAAAAAAAGAAAACAGCAATAATATTGTTTGTTTTTATCCTGAGCGCGCGCTCCAGAAAGCCATTTCAAAGTCAGCTGTCAGAACAGTCATTGCGTTAGCGAATAGGAAACCTTCGACAACTTTTTTTGTACCTTGTGCTTGTTTTTACATTTGTTTTCAAATTTTCTTACATGTGAACAAGCTTCACACTAATCCAAAGATAAATAGCGGTATTTTACTGAATTTACAAGCCTCTTTAATATCTATAACAACTTTTTTCAAATTGGTCATTTGCTCGAGAAGGAAAATAATTTACACCTTTCAGTTCCTCTTCGGTGGCAAAAACTGAAAGAAATGAAGTGTCCAAGGGAAAGCACTGAAATTTTGACGTCGCGATTGATATAAGGTAAGTACCTTGAAATGTTTTATCAATGCTATTCAAGTTCAGCTCTGTTTGTACTTTTCTAAGTACCAAGATTCAGGACGATTGCAAGCGGCGTGCTCTTTTTCGTGTTTTCAGAGGCCATGTCGTCTTTGAAGGTATTTATTTTCTTCTTCTGTATATGTGACAGTCGACCCTTGCACTTTCTTCTTTGTTGCTTCTCCGTTTTGTTTGGTTGAATTTGTCTTGCCATTTTCTGAGCCGTGTTCACAGGATTTTCATGTTTTCTCGTTTTCGCGAGCGAAAGAGGTTTTTTTATGCCTCTCCAAGAATTTGTAGTTCAGTTCAAAACAAGGAAGAACCTCCGGATCACTTTAAAAAACGCTTTTGTTTGTTTTTATCTCTTCAAAAGGTGACAATGGTTTTGCCGGAACATTGTAAAATGACTGTCGTAGAAAACCTTTTTTGCAGTTGTTGTGTTAGAATTTGACGATAGTTGTTACGTAACAATATTACTTAGCCTCGTTTTCAACTCGCAATTCCACACTAAATACCTCGCTTCGTTAACCAATCAGAATGCGAGATTTTACTCGATTTGCGATTCTAAAAATTATGATACCACTGCTGCAGTAGAAGTGAGTCCGAGTGAGACTGGGAAAGTGGTTTCACTGCATATTTCAGCGTGAGATTTAGTGAGGTTCAAATACGTCTAACGTATTTATTCTAGCCAACTCAGAAGAAACACCCCGGCCAGGACCCCGGCTTTTATTAAATTTTTAGCCTTTTCAATGCGGCCTTTATTCAAGTCATTCAAAGGGAGAGTTTATTTTAAAAAATCACATTCTTAACTCACTGACAACAACTATGAGAAATCATTTGTAGAACAGAAAGTTGTTTTAAAAAGGCCTTAAAGGAGCTGTGTCGAGGTTGCCTAGTTATTTGGTTAACTTGCCTATAATTTTTCTTTTTTCGCTAAGGAACTTGACTTTAGGGAGAAATTTACTTGTAAATGACAAAATAACTGCTTCGTATCAAGCAAAAATCCCTCCCAAAACACTATATCAAACATTACAAGAAACAAAAATATACTTTGAACCGGCTTCTCCATCCGTGCCTTTTTTTGCATTTGCTTTGTTATTTATACTGCGCTTCTTTTAGTGTTTTTCGCCGAAATTTTTGTTGTGTAGATGACAAAATTCTACTGAGTTTTTCTTAGAATCCTCAAATAAACGCTGCATATCTTTTGATTGGGTGCGGCGTTTTAATAGTAGGGAGTTTACGCAACGAGGACGACAACGTGAACGAGAACGGCAAAAAAGGAATAGGTTTAGACAAGCAAAACAACAACTTTGCGCGTGCATCACGCTTTTTTGCACATTTCTCTCGTGAAACTGCCTAATTTAATTTCACTTTTGGTCGAGGACGGGAACAAAAGACAACAACTTTCTTTTTCTTTTCCTGGACTTTGATGTAGTCCTTTAATTCAACTCGAAAAAAGTTTGCCAACATTTGACGAATTGAACGAGATGGAATAAGCGTGATAAAGTTCAGAGGCAGCGCAAATTCAACCTCGTTCCCAGGGTTCTCTCCTACCCGTAGGCCGGTAGGAGAGAACCCTGGGAACGAGGTTGGCGCAAATTCACTTTTTAAGTGACGTTTTCGTAGCCGTTGACGTTGCGTAAACTCCCTAATTTTGTTTCCATATACTGCGAAGATCGATTAAGACCGATTGGTACCAGTTCCCTGGCGAAAGAAATGGAGCGAGGTTAGCTAAAGGGGCGTCGAAAGCAAAGAAAAGCTTATTGAGACCTCAATTAGGATGTGCCCTACGGATGCATTAAGAAAATACCGATAGGTTGGCGAGCGAAACACTTCTCTACTGTGTACAAGAGTAAGGTGTAAGATCAAGTATATTTTGTTTGTTTGTTCAGTTTGTTTATCAATTACAGGGCGACTACTCGAACTTAGAAGATTATCCAATCACAATGTTTTATGAAAACAAAAGATTCTCACCGGATTCTCAAGCTTTTTTTCAATTTTTTGGGACCAATAAAAATTCAAGATTCACTGTGCAGCCGTTGAAAACTTTAAAACTGTTTGAACTTTCCTGACCTCTCAGGAAACATCCCCCAAATTTATGAATGTTACTCTTGATGTTATTGGTCCGTTTGCAAGAAACTTGAGATTATCAGCCGCTGTTCGGGCCTAGAGAAGCCTTTGTTTTCGAAAAACGTTGTAATTAGATAATCTTCCTCTAAGTGCTCCGGTTAGAGTAGTCGCACTGTATTATCCACACCATGAGCTCCTGGAACTTCCATGCATTTGATAGAAATTTGATAGCCTGTTCCAGGCGTTCAGATGGTAGAGTGCCAACCTCGTCACCAGGGTCTTCTCGATTTCCTATATGGCGGCGGGAGGAGGAAAACGAGAAGACCCTGGGGACGAGATTGGTAGAGTGCGGGCGAAAAATTGACGATCAGGGCGAAAAAGGAGAGTCTTCCCTCGATTTTTTCCTCTCGCTTTTCCTTTTCCGCCTGCCGCGTGCAATTTAACTCAGCTCGCTTTGAAACAGTCGAAGTCACTCAGTTTGTAACCCCATCCAAATATTGTACAGGATACCCACCCCCAGAAGGGCGAGAGGAACGTGTGTGTGTCTCGGGTATGGTTTTAGAACCATTTCAGGTTTAAAATTAAAGTTCGATTTTTATTAAAGACCTCGCGCGGAAAAAATAATCATTTTACTCTATACGCGCCGAAATAGTCTCCCTCGCGGAGACAAAAGAGGATGTTAGCATCGACAACGAGTACGAGTTCTAGAACGAGATCAGCGATTTTGCATACTGCGCATCCGTTCTGCGCATCTACACGTTTTCAAGTCGTCCTGTCAAGTTGCACTACGACGAGTTCTCACCAAAAACTCGAAGTGGGCAGAACGACTGGGAGGAGCTGGTTTTCAAAGGTAAATTCCGATCGTTTAATGCAGTTTCTTTTCGTTTCTAGCCTATCTTTATCATCTTGAACATTCCTTATATTATATTTTATGTAACAAAATGCTTTTAAAGTCGAGGAAAAGCAACCGAACGCGATATTTCCTACACAGAGTAAATTTGCATTTAACCGGGAAGTTTCATGTCTCTCCACAAGCCTCACAGGCTCACGAAATAACCCCGAAAATTGCCATTATTTGGTCGAAAATATCCCAACAGTCGAAGATATCAATAAAGAATACTTACTTCTTTATCCAGTGTGGTTGTTGTGTTGAATTTGATGGGTTTTAGCGTGTTTTAAGACCGAAGATTCAGGTCGAATCTTCGATACTTTCCATGCTCAAATACAGAATAATCTGTGCTGTTTACATCATATAAAGCACAAAATTCTTCTTCGTCCAAAAAACCTTCCAATTTGTAACTGAGTAACAAGCAGTCTTGAACGTTTTTTAGAGTCATTCTTTGTTTTCGAAATTGTTGTGGAAGCGCTACCTCGACTCAAATATTTTTTATAAACTCGAACTCGGTGTCATCGCTAACATAGAAAGATGAGAAAACGACTTCGAGTACGAGTACGGCTTGAGGTCGTTCTCGTACTCGTACTCGTTGTTGATGCTAACATCCTCTAAAAACGGTTGCGAGGGAGACTAGTCTCCTAATAATTTCGTAACGAATACTCCTGGATGGTTTTAAGAGGCTGTTCACGTGCTTCCAAGACCTCTTGCATAACTGATCAGCATCCATCCTAAGCGGAGTAAGTGTTGTTCTGAGATGATGCCTATTAAGATTAGAATGAATTCAATTTTTTAAGCAAGGACCAGCTTACAAAAAAGAAGGACTGGATCCTAATAAAGGATCTAATCAGCAATAAGTGAAAATATAGGACAAAAAAAGCAAGGCTGATTTTACAGTCGGGAATATATAATCTTTTAACCAATATTTCGGAAGGACCCTGAAGCAGGAAGGCCGTGCCTTCCGAAATATTCAGTTAACAGATTATATATTCCCGACTGTAAAATCAGCCTTGCTTTTTTTGTCCTATATTAACTAGAATGGTCCAAACAACATAATTCAGGTGAGAGGCACGTTCAGGTTTTATTTTATATATTTATTCATTTATTTATTTTCATTTCAGTCTCTTATGGGCTGGGGCCGCACGTACTCTCTCCGTGCTTTCGGTCAAAGTTCCACATTTCACGCTGCAGACTAGCAACAAAATTCTTCACTACAACAATTTTTTTTTTGAAATTGAGCTCGATCACCGCTGATCCCTGAACACCATGTACAAGGCCTAGATACAAAAATCCAGACTTTTAAGGAGTCAAATGGGATTTTTAGAAAAAAATAGGATTTCTGGAAAATTTTAGAACATTTTAGGATTTTTAGACGATAATGTTAAAATTAAAAACATACAGTTGTCATGTTTATCACTCGGTTATGCCACATACATGAAATGCCAAACTCTACTAAGTGCTTGTTGTCGTTATTGTTTCTTTGAAAGAGAAATTATATGTAAACGAGACGAACCACTTACATTGTCTAGTAAATAAATGTGATTATTTTTTTAAAAAATCGGGATAAACGGGACTTTTAGAACAAATTTCGAGATTTTTAGAGATAAAATTGGGATTTATAGACATTTTTTGGAGAATTTCCAGATTGATTTTAGGGGCATTCTCGGGCCATGTATCCCGGGGGAGTACTCCGGATTTCAAGTGACGGGAATGATTGAATGGGGCAAAAATCAAAACCAAAATCCCAGGACCAAAAATTAACCCCAAGGAAATCCCTTGCCGAATTTCCGAGCCTTTTAAAAAAACATGTTTGGTTTTACTTTTTACTCGTAGAACGCCTAAGCCAAGCGGCTGGGATACGCGTGCACCACCACGAATCTTCAGATTGTTTTGAATATCCTCAAAAAATCGTTACTTAAAGCTACCCACACCCATTTTCCTAAGAAACATCGTCGCCTCCGATATCGCTCCACCCCAAAAAATCCCAGAATCGAAAATTTCAAACCCAAAAAAATCCGGGTAACCATCCCCCCCCCCCCCCCCCCCCTCCCACCTGGGCCATGTTTACGTCGTATTTTTAAGGAATGATGGATGGATTGAATCCATCCTGCTTTATCATGATTAATATACATATTGTTGTTTTCTTTACGAATGTTGAAACATGCGAGGTATATAATTAAGAGCCAACGATTAAATTCGAATATTAAACGCTATCAGGCGGTATTTTAGTTCTCGTCATAAAGTTTAGAAGGAATTATTGAAACTTTTCACAGCAGTTTAATCGGATAATTGCTATGCTTCAGTTTGATACTTTTTGAAGAATAAGTCCTAAAAAGAAAGCTTATCATGATTCAGTCAAAATCGATCTACACCCAAATTGGGAAAAAAAAAAGTGGTGGGAAATGGTTGGTTTCTTTTTCCTGGGATGGGGTCCGGGGATGCCAAACGAACAATTCATAGAAAATAACCTAATCTGGGCATGGCTCAAGAAAACTCTTCGATCCGGCGAGCTTTGGTTTGTTTATCAAGTTCGTAGAAAGGAACCAATCAGGAGCTGGTCCAAAAATAACTCCGGTCACCTATAAAAATTAAACGCAGGAAAACAATTCATGCAAATGAAACAAACACTTTACGCTGCACATTGACAGGAAGCGTTCGGGAGCGAAGAGATCACAGTCGGTTAATTTATAAAACATACTAGAGCTGTTATATAGTGCAGAGAATGCATCCAACGACTGCCTCGTTTCTCGGTGGTCTTCGCATTTACAAAATTGTGTTACTCGGCGAAGGAGGAGTTGGCAAATCAGGTGAGTACGAACTAACGATATGAGCTCAGTCTGGCGTAAAGATCTCACGTCCCCTGACCAAAGGAATTTGCGAGCAAACATTCAAAATTGATCGCTAATCGCTGAACAAAAACCATTTCGTGGATGCTCTCTTTTTTAAAGGGAAAATTATGTAGATATCAGCTCCGGAGAGCGGTAAATCCGATTAGGAGACGTTTTTGTTATGAAATATCGCTATGCGCCATCGCCGCCGAAATCGATCGATCGACCATGAACTGTTTGTTTGCACTTTTACAGCGCTTTTATCGTTTGGTTAATTATAAAATGCTTGGAATACCACCAGTGTGTTTGTCTACAGTAAAGGGTGTACATGTTGCAAATTCGCAACTTTATTGGTTATTTTGTCCGGAATTCTAACTTTTCTGGCATGTGATCAGAGGGAAATGTAACAAGTAGCGGCTTGAAACAATAATTTTAGTAATTTGTCAGTTCCACTCCATTCTCTTGCCCGGGGAAAATTTTTAAATTCTACTTTTCTTAGATAAACAAACGACGTACTTCTAGAAAATCTCGCAAGGGTAAGAAAACTTGTCAACTGGAACATATTGTTGTACATACCATTTGCAAGTTGCTGTGAACTGGTGTTGTTTTGATAGTGAGAATGATAATAATATACTTATGTTCCGATGTTGTTTATTTCAGTGAAGTGTGACGTTCGTTTTTCAGCAAACCTTTAAGAGCTTACTTGACCAATTGTGTCGAGACAATTTAAGATTGCACCGTTTTTTGCTCTAGATTCTTGTGATCTATCACTAAAAAATTTTATTTTGAAACGTCATCTTAGTGAAGAGAGGTGATCGCGCGCGAAACGCGAGGTCGCGTGCGTTTTGGTGCTAAGGAGTGTCTGAGGAGGAGACGTTATTATTTCAGCCTATTGAAATGAGTCTAACGAATGATAACTTTTAAGAATTTAGAACTGAGAGGAGATTCATCTGCCAGGATGCAAAAACAAGCACTTCCCTTTCCCCAGTCAGCTGAACTCAAAACTTCCTTGTTTTGTGCATATGGTTAGGAGCTACATCCAAGCAGATGTCGTCTTGCATAATTTTAAATTAATTTGACAAGTGCATACCAAACAAAGCCAACTTTCATAAAAATTTAATAGCTGCGGTCACATTATTGGTTTACTCTTGGGTAAATGGCCCTACCTGTCTTAAAGGGAAATGGACTGCTACAGTTTCTGGTGAAGGGAGACTTAACTCTTTAAGCCCTAAGAGTGATTAGTATCGAAATTCTCCTTGTGATAACAATGCTTTATAAAACAGATTGGTGATGAGAATTAAGGACATAATCACACAAGATGCAATGAGTTGATACTTCAACAACCTCTCACTACTACTTTTATAGGAAATGTATATATGGACAGCAAATGGAAATTTGAATTTTGATATTAGGGCTTAAAGGGTTAAAGGTCTCATTATAAGTAGTAGTTTTGTCCTTTTATTATGAGAAGTGACAGAGAGATGTAGAGGTGGAAAACATGAAAGCCTAAGTTACTGGAAAAAAGCAAAATTGTTTTGTTCTTCCTTTTATTAATTACTACACATGAAAATCATATTGATAATCCTCTTTGATGCATCCAAAGCCAGCTCATAGAAAAATTAATTATTTTCCTTTTTCTTTCTCTTCATTTTTATTATTACTGTTTTTTGTTGTCGTGGTTATTCATGTTTTTTTTCTTGACATATTCCCTTTGCGGTTTGCAAGATGTAAAAACAAACTTATCTAATAGAAACTGGTTTTATTTTGTTACTTTACGAGTTACTGCAGAGCCTGTAGAATTATGAGTTTTTTTTCCTTAGTGATGGTGTCGTGTTAAACCTGTATTAAAATACCAACATTCAATCTCTGATATGCTAAATCCATCAAGGACACTATAAGGGATCATATACAAAGTATGTCTTGAAATCCAAGATGGTGTCTGCAGGTGACAGATTTTATCAGGTCATCAAGTAGGTTGACATGAAGAATTTGGCTACTTATCAAGGATTTGAGCTGGGGATTTGAGGTCCTCAATTTACAGAACGAATTAGCATCTGTACATACAATTTCTAGTGCAATGCCTTACCCCGGCCTTGACCTTCATGGTCTTTTTATGCAATTGAAAATATGACTTATCAGATGTAATCTGTTTTATTTTTCAGCTGTAACAATGCAATTTGTGTCTCATTGTTTTTTGGATTACCACGATCCTACTATAGGTGAGTCCTTAACCAAACTGTGAATTTAATATTGATTTATATTGCTATTTGACAGTGTTCTCCCTCTGTCTTCAATGTTCTGTTTCCAAAATGTGTGGCCCATAAAAAGAAAAGCTGTGCATACTTTAGTACTTCCCATTATTATATTCATTCTTTTTCTTGTGGCATGTGAGAATCGGATCAGATCACAACTTGTGTAATTTTTAAAGTACCGGTACTTATTAACCCATTTGCTCCTGGAGATTTTGCCGAAAAACGTCTTTTGAAGCTAGTCGAGTGGTTTTCTGGTCACTGTCATGCTATAAAGAGCTAAAACTTACCACAAACCCCGTTTACCGGTCATACACTTCACGGCCTTCTGATCCAGATGCAAAACATCAGCTTGCAAAGTTTGGGCATGCGCAGAAAGCAAAATTTCAACATAGTTTTTGGGTTTAAAAGTGACACAGCAGTCTTGACTTTTACTTTTCCCTTCCTCTCCTCCCCTCTTTTTTCACTTTTCTTGCTCAATATTTTTTTTTTCTCTTGCTGGGCATTTAGTAGGCTTCATTGTGATGGGAAGAGTTTTTAGGAAAGCTTTTAGGATCTTAGGATTAGGTGAAAGGAAAGGTAGGTGGGTAATGGAACAAGATTTTCATGGAGATTTACAGGTCAACCTTGCATGGTTTTTTGCCGTTTTCTCCGGTGTCCTTGACTGAATTGTGCTCATTCTGGTATGGTTTGAAAGATCTCTTCACTCTGCACAAGTTAGCAAAAAAAGTTGGCCTTGACCGTTAAAACTGATGACAGTCGTGAGCGTTAGAAAGGACGTGGATCCGCACGGGCGGTTCAGGGGCGAATGGGTTAAATTTTAGTAAACCTTCAGGTCGTTGCAGGCAGGAAGAAGTGTAGCTCATTTCTTCTTTAGGTTTTCTTGTGAATTATTTATGTGATTTTTACTTTCTTGACTAAAGTCAATTAAAAATATTAAAAAGATCTTATAACTTGTGATAACTATTTTTCATCTTGTTGTTAGAGGATGCATATCAACGTCAAGCTGTTATTGATGGTGAATCAGGGCTGCTAGACATTTTGGATACCGCTGGACAAGTAAGCTAAAGCACTTGTTCAAGTTGCCTGCTTTTGTTCTATATTTAAGAATACATTATTGAAATGGCACCTTCTACCTTCTGTAAACTGTACTTTTCTTTAATATTCTTATTATTGGTTTGATTCTCTCTTGAGTCAAGAGCCTACTTTCTTTAGCTGTTTTGAATTATTTTATTAAAGAAAAATACATTACTATTTTTTTAATAATCTTTTTATGTAAGTTGTGGCAATAGTAACAGTAGTGGCAGGGATGGTTCTATTCACAGCTTCAAAAGATAGAATTGTACCAAAAATAAATTTGTCCCCTTATTAATTGGAAAAAAACAGAGTTAATTTTCTGTTCTTTTAATTGCAGCAAGAGTTTACAGCTATGAGAGAACAGTACATGCGGAGTGGTGAGGGATTTATCATAATGTACTCCATAACAGATAGACAAAGTTTTAGGGAGGCTTCACAAGCCAAAAAACAAATTGAGCGTGTGCGACGATGTGATGACATACCTATGGTTCTTGTTGCAAACAAAATTGATTTGGAAAGTAAACGAGAAGTCACAACTGAAGAAGGGCAAGCACTCGCTCAGGAGTTTGACTGTGCATTTTTTGAAACATCTGCTGCCTTACGGCATTTTGTGGACGATGTTTTTCACAGTTTAGTGCGGCAGATAAGGAGAAAGGAAAGACTTGGGACAAAGTCAGCTCAGAAGGACAAAAAACACCGCAAGAGAGTGGGAACTATTCTGCAAAACTTATTCAGGCGTCAAAAGAAAACAGCATAAGAATGATATGAAAATTGTGCTTCAAAACTGTGTAACTGTTCATACTTACCTGCTCATAATCAAATCAACATAAATTTCCTTCTTTGGAGTGGAAAGTGATATAAAAGAGTGAAACAACATACACTTTGACACTGCTTAGAAGCTGTTCATCTAAATGTGGTCATGTAGAATAATATTTTCCTTGTTTTGTCATCCTGAAACTATTGTGGGTACTGCATTTCCTTATTCCCTTATTTGAATGTTTCTGGGAAGGAAAGGAGATTGGACTCGATCATTAGAGAGATTTAACTAGAGTTACGTTTACGACAAACATGAATTTGTGCCACATGACCAAGTTTTCCCTTTACAAGTCTTTAACTGTTCTTTACTTCTACAAAAAAAAAGTATTTTCACATGATTGCCATCCATAAGAATTAGTTTAGACTGTTTTTATCAGTTCATTTTCTATTTTGAGAAATTTTAATCATGAATCTCCTATTTGCCATTTGCCATAATCATAGTTCTAAATCTCTCCAATATTATCTTTTATGTGATAACCATGCATATTATCATGACTGTTTAAAAGCAAAAATATTCATAAATTTTTTTTTAAAACCTAATTCTGCCTTTACCACCATAACATATCACTTGGGATATGTGTTTCCTGGAAGTTAATATGCAACTGCAAATGCCCATGCATTTGGTCTTGCAATATTTGCTAACTAATTGGGTCAGTGTTGACAAAGTACATACTGAGACCGTGCAGTTTAAAAGTATTTCCATATGATCCGTTGTACATACCCTATGTGCTATTGACCAACAACTCTCAAAGTGAAAGTTTTTTGCTCGGTTGCCATTTGGCAACCAACTCTTTTGGTTTAGGGTGACGTTTTTGCAAAACAAGTCGGTAGCTCCAAAATTTTAGGCGCCATGGGGAACAAAATGGTAGCAACTTGGAGGGTTGACCAAGCTTTTGGTCAAGATAGCAATTATTAATGGCTTAAAATCGACCAAGAGGTCAATAAAATGATACAATTACAAGGCCAATATCCTGCAAACTTGCATGCTTTTGGACTCCACCATATATCAATACCAAAAACAAAGCTAGGGAGTTAATTATTGCTTTAAATCAAAGCAGGTCAGTGTCCTTATTTCTGCACAGAAACGGAGAGTGACCATCCACAAATAGCAAGGAATTTATAGTGTCCACAAAATAGGGGTATATTGTTCCAAAATCATATTTTATAGCATAAATTAATTTTAGTTTTAACTCAGAAAAAGAAATCACATCGAGGGCAGTTAGAAGTTTCTGTGAATCTGGACCAAGTTATTATTGTTAAAGTTCTTTGAGCCCCAAGAGTGATTCTTTCTTACCAATTTTCTATGCCAAGGCCAATCAGCATGAGCATTTTAAGGATATGACCACTAAGGATTTAGGGGGAGGGGGGGGGGTGCTTAACAAAGTTTTATATGGGGATGCTCTGCCCTGAGGTCCAACTCCTTACCCATTTATATACCATTTTTGACAGGTATTGACAAATGGTACCCCTTCCACATACCTAGCTTAGCTATATAGAATGTTGCGTCCCTGTAAATGCACTGTCTTTTAGAGATGAATGAATCACAAAACCAGAATGGTTTCTCAACTTTGTCACAGTCATAAAATGTTTGCCCTTTGGGATTTTTTACAGACTGAAATGACAGATTTCCCTACTCTTTCATATACTTCAACCAGTGATTTCCCTACCCTTTCATATACCTAAAGCGTGAATAAGGTACCCTATCGGGCTGAGCCTTCCCGTAACGGCCATTATAAAGATTACCGCCCCCCCCCCCCCCCCCCGGCTCTAGATCAATTTTGATGAATTATAAGAGGCTTAGGGGACGTGAAAGGAGAATTTGTACATCAATATCGAGGGTTAAAAGTCTTAAATACTAAGGCAGTCAGCTTTAGGTGCTGAAACAATATGGGGGAGCAAAGATTATCTTAAATTTTAGGTTAGCTTATATAAAATTGTACATTTTACAATTTGATGAGATGAAAACAGATCACCCTAATATTAGCGATAGGAAATTTTATAGAATCTAATTACTTTATCATTATAGTCTGACGCATAGGAAAAACTCCACAATTTCAGTTTTATGTTGCTTGAAAGTTAAATATTTGTGAGCCCAAAATTAATTAAGTATTGGCAAATAACTGCATATATTTTTCCTCATTATTTATGGCTGAAAAAAACATGGTGTATTCAAATGTAGTTGGACCGAGAATTTCTTAGAATAAAGTAAATGTACATTGCTCTCTGTTACACAAAATTTTTTAAAGCACAAGTTAATGAGGCAAATATTTTTCTTGTAAAGTATAGCCTGAAAAAACTGCCAACATTTCACAACCTCATCGCTGGTTAATAATCATAATACTAATACTACTACTACTAATAATAATGATAGTAATAATAGTAATAGTAATAATAATAATAATATAACAAGGACTTTATTGGATAAAACAGTTACTGGAAATTTCAGTAGTTTTCATTGTTTCCCCGTCAAGGGATGCCTGAGCAATGAGAGATTTGATTTGTACCTCGATAAAGTAACGACCATAACACTTAACATATACAGATCTTCGGTTCTGTAATATTTAATTTAAGACGGAGTATATCACAGGGAAGATTAAGGCTATTTAACAATTATTCCTCGAGCCCGAATGGGCTCTGAGTCAATAGCCCATGAGGCCGAAGGTCGAATGGGCTATTGACTCAGAGGCCATGAGGGCGAGAGGAATAATTGTTTTAGTAAAATCCAACTAGTTGGTCAAAAATATCGAGAATAAAAAAAGTTTAGCTAGTTAAAGATAGTCTTTAATCCTTTTTTGCCGCCAAAAAGCCCGCGCATTTCGCTACTAGTGGTCTATAGCATATAGCCTAGTAGTAGCTCAACCAATCAGAACGCAGCATTGATAATAGACCACTAGTTGGATTTTACTAAATTCACGGTATACCTGAGCTTTTGCGCCGACACGAAAATCATACTGGATAGGGCTTCTGTTCACACACAAGGACGGTGGTGGCGGCGCGATTTCTATGACGGGGCGAAGATCTCGAATTAGTGAGGCGTCGCGTATCGGATAGGTTTTCAGCCGTGCTTTGGTGCCGTGTGAGCACCTATTCGGACCCTCACGGAAGTAAATAAGTAGGAGCGAGGCTAAGGGGGTGTCTACATGACACCGGGGCGAGTTCACTCCGGTTCCCTCTCATGGCTCTACATTTGTTTACGTGACACCACCACAAAATGTCATGCCGGCGCGAGTCGCCCCGGCGTGAGTTCACCCCGGTTGTCACACCCGGGCGAGAATTTCACTCCGGTACGAGATTTCGCAACGGTATCATGTAAACGCGAAACGTCTACCCGTTCCGGTGGAAAATCGGTCTGCCGGTAGACTGGAACGAGTAGCTCATGCGTAATGTTTGCGATTTTGAATCACACGTGTATTTTTACAACATGAAGTGTACATTCAAATAACGAGATATGAAATGACCCAGTCATCATGTAAACGCGATACGAAATTAAAAAGTCATCCCGGTATGAAACTCGCGCCGGTGCGAGTTTTCTCGTGTAAACACCCCCTTAGATCCACTGAGACCGAAGTAAATATTTTAATTTAGTAAAATCCAACTAGTGGTCTATTATCAATGCTGCGTTCTGATTGAGCTACTACTAGGCTATATGTTTTAGCCCACTAGTAGCGAAAAGCGCGGGCTTTTTGGCGGCAAAAATGGATTAAAGTCTAGCTTCTTAACTAGCTAAATTTTTTTTATTCTCGATATTTTTTTACCAATTAGTTGGATTTTACTAAAACAATTATTCCTCTCGCCCTCATGGCCTCTGAGTCAATAGCCCATTCGGCCTTCGGCCTCAAGGGCTATTAGGGACCTTAAGCAACGACGACGAAGAGGACGACGACGACGAATATGTCTGCGCGAAGTCTGGGTCGAGACCGCTGTTCACTGGTAACAAAGAGCGGGAAAATGTGAACTTAAGCTTCGCTCGACGTAAACGTGAACGTAAACAAATAAAGCTCTAGTATCGTGGTTTCTTTTCACGAACTTCAGGAACTTTTTCTCCTGAGCCACTCTCATGGCCTGTTAAATGATGAAGAACTCCTACTTTTGTACGAAGAGCACAACCCCAAAAATCCAGATTTTCCTTATTATGGCAAGTTTTCACTAGAAGAAATGAACGATTCGGAGTGCGTAGCAGAATTCAGATTTAGAAAGCATGACCTCCTACTACTCGCTGAGGCCCTCCAAATTCCTGATTCCTTTACGTGCTATCAAAGATCCGTTGCCAGTGGAATGGAGGGTCTCTGTATCCTACTGCGAAGGTTGGCTTATCCGTGCAGATACAGCGATATGGTTCCTCGGTTTGGGAGGCCGGTACCTGTACTTAGCATGATTAGCAGTCAAGTACTTGATTATGTATATGATTTACACAGCCACAGAATCACGCAGTGGAATCACGAAATTCTTTCGCTTGAAGCTCTTCAACTGTATAGCGATGCTATTGCTGCCCAGGGAGCTGCCTTAAATAATTGTATTGGATTTGTTGACGGCACAGTACGTCCAATATGTAGGCCTGGGGAACATCAGAGGGCGGTGTATAATGGCCACGAGAGAGTACATGCTTTAAAGTTTCAGTGTGTTGCCCTCCCCAATGGTCTCGCACGACATCTATATGGCCCAGTAGGTTAGAACTTCGTTTACTCGAGTTTCGCTAATTTCAAAGTGATTCATAGTAGAAAAGCAAACCTTTAGCATTTTTGCATATTTGTTATTTTTTAGAAGGAAGGAGGCATGATGCAGGGATGCTTGCCGATTCAGCACTTCTCAACGACCTCCAGGCGTTTGCAAACTCACCTTTGGGGAATCCATATTGCATTTATGGTGATCCTGCTTACCCTTTACGGGTGCACCTCATAGCTCCCTTCAGGAATGGAGTCTTGACTCCTCCAATGATGGCATTTAACCAGTCAATGAGCACTGTTAGAGAATCAGTAGAGTGGCTATTCGATGACATCACCAACTACTTCAAGTTCTTGGACTTCAAAAAAAACTTGAAAATAGGCCTTAGCAGTGTAGGCAAAATGTATGTTGTTGGTGCCCTCCTACGAAATGCCCTCACATGCCTCTATGGCAATCAAACATCTCGCTTCTTTCAGTTAGACCCTCCATCACTACAGCAATATTTTGCTTGATTAGGGCAATATGACTAATTACCTTAATTCAAACATGCTAATCATTCATCTTGAATACATATTTTGTGAAGGACAATGGAAAGCCGTACACTTTGTTAAAAGATCCTAAATTTACATATGTTGATATGCTTATATGGTCAGCATGTGTGTGCACAACTGGTCTTCACACTACACTCATTTGCATGTTCCAGTACAAAACTGTCCATGTAATTCAAATCAAATGTACATAGGAAACTTAAAAAAGAGTGATCTGCCATTCCTCTCCCCATTTTGTACCCAAATCAAGGCCAAGAAGGGAGGGGCTTTATGTACACCACATGGTTTTGGAGAACAATGAGGGGGTCATACTCCCCCTACCCTGCTATTTTTCATTGGTTGTGGTTATCCCTGAAAAATTGACCAAATGCAATAATCAGCAGAAATAATGCAACTGTTTAATAAAAGTGAATTTAATATAAAGTCAAAGGAAGCTCCTTAATGCACTGTGAACAGTATTTCAGCTCCAATTTCAAAATATAACAGTGTTTGCCTTTATAGTCCAGTTTCGAATTGAAAATTACTGCTGAACACAAACATTAACGTCATATTTATACAGGGTTAGCCTCGAAATAAAGTAAAATATTCAGAAATACTGGCAACTAAGTGTTTGAAATTGGAATATACACAATAGACAGAGTAATAAACAGGTCCAGTTCTGGTTGGAATTTGTGAATATATTACTTCAGATGGAGGCTAACCCTGAAAAAATGTGTCTTCATTTTTTTATTCAGCGGTCATAGTGAACTCGAAACTGGACTATTGTCAGTTGACTACAAAATAGTCAGTTTTTTTCACAAAATCAGCAAAGCGTGTAAAGCGTGGTGGAAGAGTCTTACAAGGCCTTTGCAAGTAAGGCCATCAGAGCCTCATTTTGTTTTTGCATCATTTTCATCATTTCCAGCTGCTGCTTTTGCATCTGACTCTGCTGATCCAACATCATTTGCTGCTCGTTTCTCTTCAACTCAATTTCCTCCTTTCTTAGCTCCTTCTCTTCTTGAAACTTTTCCTTAAGGTATTCAACAGCATCTGAGCTTCTCTTCCTGTATTTACTGGACTTTCCTTCCTCGGAATCTGCATTTCTTTTCTGTGTCTTACCAAGGCATTCCATGGCTTGCTTTCTGACCTCTTCTGCACTTGCCTTCTCAGTTTCAATCTTCTTGTTCATAACACCAGCCTTGTCATTTCTCTCCAGGTTAGCAGCCCTTTCCTTTTCAGTAGGGACCTTAAGATCCGACGGCGGCGGATGTCTGCGACGGCTGTCATGACCGAGGGGGACTGGGAAGATGTTGCCGTCGCAAGGCGCGAAAATTATCCTTAAGAGACCAAGTCGAAGGCGCGGGCGACTTTGTTTACATATTTTCGATTTTTATCATAAAGTACCTCAGTCATGGCTTCCTTCAGAGAGATTCGTAGCATTCTTCTGCAAAGTTTTGATGATGGCGATATATCAGAGGACGAGTTCCTTCTTCTTTATGACGTTAACACATCCAAAAACCCAGATTTTTCTTATGAATGTTATGGAAAATTTAACCTTAATGATATGGATGACAGTGAGTGTTTATCCGAGTTTCGTTTTCATAAGAGTGACCTTTCCGTTCTTTCTGAGGCCCTACATCTTCCTAACTACTTTATATGTCAACAAGAAACAATATGCGATGGAATTGAAGGGTTGTGTATCGCACTTCGAAGGTTTGCGTACCCATGTAGACTCAGTGATTTAATCCCACGATTCGGCCGCCCAGTTCCAGAGCTAAGTATGATTTCCAGCCTTGTTGTGGACACAATTTATCAGGAACATAATCACAGAATAACTCAGTGGAATGATACACTCCTGAACCCAGTACTTCTCGAAACCTACGCTCGTGCAATTCAGCAAAACGGTAGTCCATTACACAACTGTTTCGGTTTTATAGACGGAACAGTACGGCATTTGTCGACCTGACCAAAACCAAAGGATTGTGTACAATGGGCATAAGCGAGTACATGGTCTAAAATTCCAATCTGTGGCACTACCCAATGGTATGATAGCCAACATGTATGGCCCAGTAGGTAAGTTTTATAATTGAAGCTGTTTGGTTGAATTTGAAAATTTCATGCCAACCATAAACTACAATATCACTTATGTTGATCTCATTTTAGAAGGCAGAAGGCATGATTCAGCCATCTTGGCGGATTCTGGTCTTCTACAAGATCTCGAGCAACATGCGTTCTCAACAACAAGAGAACCAATGGCTCTCTATGGCGACCCGGCATATCCTCTGCGTGTTCACCTCCAGATACCTTACAGAGGTGTGGGACTTACACCGCAAATGGAGCTATACAACAAAGCCATGAGTTCCGTTCGCATGTCTGTAGAGTGGCTTTTCGGGGACATTGTAAATTATTTTAAATTTCTAGACTTTAAAAAAAATTTGAAGATCTCACTTAGTGCAGTTGGCAAAATGTACATTGTGGCTGCCATTCTGCGAAACGCCTTAACCTGTATGTACGGCAACTTAACTTCGGAGTATTTTGCTTTGGACCCTCCTACTATTCACGATTATTTTGCTTGATCAGGAACACAAAACGTCCAGTGTCTGTAACATTAAGTCTTTAATCAAGTTTATTTGAATCAAAAAGTCTGAACATGAAGCTGAAATAACATGGAAAACCTAACAATTAATAAAAACAAGTGTACAAAACAAAATCACGAAACATATGCCTGAAAACTACATTATTGCACAGTGCAAAATCAGGCCCTGACTTAGTTTTGTTTTTCTAGAAGTTTTACGATAATTTGCGACTGCTGCTGCTGCATTAAGGTGAACATCTGCTGAAAATTTTGCATCTGTTCTTGTTGTTGTTTACTTTGCTGCAGCATGACCTGCATCAAATCCTGATGCTGCTTTTTTGATTGCTCCTCCTTCTTACTCTCAGCCTCTAGTCGCTGCTTCTGTAGCTGCATTTCTTCTATTTTCCATTTCTGCATGAGGTCGTTCTTTTCTCGCAAATATGCCACTGTGTCACCTCCACTTCTTCGACGTTTTGCTCTTGCTGCTGTTTCATTCTCTACCTCATCTTTCCTTTGTCTTTTCTGTGTCCCTCCAAGGTTTTCTAGAGCTCTGTTTCTCATTTCCGCTGCTTTGGCACTATCGACTTTCTTTTTCTCATTTTGCGTTGTTTCTTCAACCACAGCTTCTTTTTCTGCTATCTCCTCAAGTGCTTTTTCAACGTCACTCAAATCCGTATCTATTCCACTTGCCTTTTCTTCATCTCGCATCTTTGCTCTAAATTTGTCGCTCAAAAGCGTATATCGTTCTCTGACAGATCGCTTCGTCACTCTGAATTGGGGATGTTCAAGGTTGTTCAGATTGTTCGCTATTTTATCCCAAATTTGGCCCCTTGCTATGCTTCCTTTCTTTGCCTTGAATGGTTCAAGAACGAGAATCTCCTGACAAAGACAATTGTCATGTTGTTCAGTCCACTCCATGTTGGTTCTAAAGATAAAAATAAAATGTTATAAACGCTTATTTTCTTTTTGTTATTGTTGCATGTTGCATGTTGTTTGTCTTTTTTTTTTACTACAAGCAGAACCCTTTTTTGTTTACCGCAAATGCAAGACACTTTCACAAACATAAATAATCGAGAGATGATCATTTACTGAGCGTAAATACATTCATTGTTCAAAACGTGAAGAAAAGAAAATAACAGAACTTACGGAGCAATCTTCTTGGCACTCGTGCGGATTGCAGCCATGACCTGTTCGGTGGAGAAGAAAAATAATATGTTTTTTGTCTGAAAAATCAGGTCCTAGAAGAGCAGCAAACGAATTTAAAACATTATTGACTCCATAATGCGCAAAATATTCAAAAATTATAAAAGATATTTTATAAAAACACAGCAATCTACTCACGTTTTGTACAAAACGGCAAACTAGTTGTTTTGACGTCTCAGACAACACAGCTACGGCGGGGATTTACGTGGGACGGCTACCGGAAGTAGGTAAACACGCATTCAAACTTCCCCCCGCCGTCGTAGACATCCGCCGTCCTCGGATCTTAAGGTCCCTAGTAATTTCTTCTAGTGCTGCATCCAGCTGGGTTTCTTCACAATCAATCCCGGATGCCCTTTCTTCTTCTCTTATTTTCTCCTTGTACTTAGTTTGCAGCATGGTAAATCTATCTCTAACAGATCTTTTCGAGACCTTAAATTTTGGACTATTCACACTGTTCAGATTCAGAGCTATTTGCCCCCAAATTTCACCTCGTTCTTTGCTGCGCTTAGGATATTTGAATGGCTCAAGCAATAGCACTTCTCCACAAAGGGCAAGGTCGTGACTTTCTGACCATTCCATAGAGTGATTTCTGGAGAAGGAAGCAGTGATTAAAATTAAACAACAACAAAAGCCAAACACTTTATCCTACAGTCCTATATCAACTTTTGAAGAATAAATGGTGAGTGGTTTTCTCCATAGTGTAAAATTTAGACTTTCCGAGTGGGGGCAGTTTTTAAAAATATGGCTAAATGTTTTTTTTTTCCCTTTAGTTAGCTAGTTAGCTAGTGCAAAAGTAATCGCGTATTTTCAAACAGCTGAAAAAATCCACTTGCAACTAAATGATGGAAGTTGAATTCCTGGGGAGCATGTCCCTTGACCATAGACAATTCTGCATTTAGTGCTTACGTTTTCAAAGGCCTATCCTTTAATTCTTACATCCACTTCATATTTTAAAATTTTACTTAAATGTCGCGATTTCTAAGGCCAGCTGGGACATTTGCGATGTCCTGATTAAACCAAAACTCAGAATTATAAGCTTAAGCTCAGTACACTTCAACCGCTAGTCCTTCTAAAATACTTTGCCAGACTAATTCTGACCATGACAGCCACTGCTACGCTCTCTTTTTTATTATAGGCGCAATTAACTTTCCTAACAAATTTTAAAAATGTAAAAGCGTCAAGTCCACTTTTATATCTTTAGGGGTCTTTCAGTTGTCGGCTCTCGCAATTCGGCCAATTCTCGCGTTCTCACATTCAAAATATTCATACTTTGATCGATTTGTAAAACTAGGGAGTCAAGCGTTAACGGAGAGTAATAAAGCATGTTTTTCCCGTGAACAAATATACCTGGAAAATTTCCAGTTCATTAAATACTCAAGCTTCTCGGTGATAATCGCCGTAACAAATCTATTACAACTTTTGAAACCTACCCAGTTTCAGCCGCCATCTTAATAAAGAACTGCCAACATAAAGAAAAAAATATAAAGCGATTTACTAAACGTTACGGCAAAAAATGTAATCAAAAAAATGTTTTAAACTAATATAGATGGCATATTCCTAAAATATTTCGGTTTTCTGAAGACAAAAACCTTCAAATTGAGAAAAAATAGCCCACTGAATACTCACGTTCACTGGACGACGCCAAAAACCACGATTTCACGTTGTGAACTTACAGTGGACGACGAGCGGTGGACAGCGAAGTGGCGTCGTGACATGCGTACTACAACCAAGTAGTGGAAAATTACTTCCGGTTCGTCGTCGTCGTCTTCTTCGTCGTCCTTGCTTAAGGTCCCTATTGACTCAGAGCCCATTCGGGCTCGAGGAATAATTGTTAAATACACTTGAGGAGTTAGTGCACCAAACCCTCTCGGTCGAGCGCACCGGCACGAGGTTCGATGTGTGTGAACGGCTTGTGCCGTTCTGGACCGTGAACATTGCCGAAGTCGTTCCAAAGCGGGCAGCAGGGGCTCGACGGTCTTGTGGAAGTTCAATCTCTGAAGCAGCGGAGTTTAGGGAACGGGTGGGTCGAATATCTTGATTAGGTTCCTCGATTCATTCTTGCAAATTCGCCCTTTAATTGGAACTACACCTTCTTGCTTAGTCTAGTAGATAGCGCGGTCCTTTGGTCTCAGTTACACTAAAAAAATGCGTGGATCTTGTAGGCCAATGTCCAGAAATCCGGCATCATGATTCATCGCACTAGACTCAGTTGATCTCATCGTCTTAGACCGATTGAAAACAGTCGAAGCGTCTCGACTTTTTTCCGAAGTGACTTCATCGCTAGGCAAACTTTGCGAACCATGTAACCTCGATATAACGAAGGGCCAAGGGAATGGCAAAATTTGCTCGCCATAACGAAGTTTCGTTGTATTGAGCTTTTTCTTTTTTATATATTTACTATTGCTGGGGGGTAAAGAATATCGTTCGTCACACTGAGGACTTCGTTATGTAGAGACGGTTCAGCCAGCCAGTGATGAAAAAGTCAAGAATGGTCATGAAATTTGACCCGTATGGCAAGTTGGTGATTAATCGTGGCAATCGTACATTTTGATTTTGGTTCATTTGCACAGTGCTGCAGTAAGCATGAAGCACGCCTTTGCTGCCATATTGGATAGTAGGAACGCGGGGCCCACAAACTAGGTCCCACTGAAAGAAGCGAAACAAACCAAAACTGTCAGCGGGAAGTTTAGTCTTGTTCACGTTCATATGTATAAGCCCTTCAAACTCGTAACGCAAAAAACCCTCCGTTAAATCGCCGCCCTCCTCCCGAATATAAACCCCCGGGGGCTTGTTGGAAAGTGCCCTCAAGTACAAAATAAAACAAAACACAAACGGTACAGTAACATAAACTTTTGTATTTTCCAAAGAACTATTATTACCTGTGTGCCAAGTGTTTGTAGTCAGAGTAGTAGTTAATTGCTGTTTGCGTGGTTCCTCTATTCACTCTTGGCTTTGATTTCCTCAATCCATGTAGACAAAGTACTTGCATGGCTACTTGCATGGCGAGTTCCAGTAAAAACGTTCTGCAAATTACTGACATAAATTTCCTTTCAACTATAAGCTAGCTAAATCGATTTTGAGATGCTAATTTTCCCTCTAAGTATAAGCCCAGCCATTTTGAAACGCAAACTTCCTTCCTATATATATAAGCCCCTCAAAAAGGGTCTTGAGTTTGAAACATGCATATGAGCCCCAGGGCTTTTTTCAGAATTTTACGGTAAATTGTGCCTGAACTTGCTCGTTTTGTCACGTCACCATTTCTATTTCAAACTTTTATGTGTTCTATCTCTGTATGATCTATTATTTATGATTGGATTACTACTATTATTGGATACAGTAAGCATGAAGTTAGCACAATAAACAAGTTCAGTGCTCCCTAAAATATTTGTAATATTACACCCCTACCTTCCCATGACGTCTACCTCTCCACCCGTACCATAAACGGTCACTTTCTTGCCCAGGCGGGCTACTTTCTTCTGTTCCCAGGGTGGCCATTGTGGAGAGGTTCGACTATATACCATTTTTGACAGAAAAGGCCAGGTATTCCTTTCGTATACCATCAGAAACTCCTAACCTCTTATGAGTTTCTCAGGATACCATCTATATATTGACAAATGGTACCCCTTTCACTTTTATACCTAGTTTAGAACTTTGCATCGATCCTTTTAACTGCTGTAAATGTGTTTTATTATATAAACACCAATGAAATAACAGGTGAGCTTTAGTGGGAAAACATGATATCTTCACACGTGAAATATCACCGCTGGGGTACATAAATTGCGCCTTTCACAGCAAAAGACGTTTAAAGTGAAATGGTTCATTGATGTTTATATAATAAATAGAACATTCTGCTCTCACTCGTGAAGTATTTTTCAACACTCGAAGAGAAATTTCGTATCTCCGCGCGACCATGTAATATCCTCTATATATGCGAATTTGAAATGGATTTTAGCAAGTGCCCATCTCCTGATTTTATGATCCGTCTTGGAAAACTGCCCACCTACCCCTCCCCTAAGCCAATATTAACACTTCTCACTTGGGGCAAAATGTTGGCTCAGGGGAGGGGTAGGTGGGCAGTTTCCCAGAAAGGTATAATGATCCAATCTTTTTGAAGGCGTTCTAATCTCAGCAATGATAACATAATTTCTCTCTTTGCAAACATGGATGTTGCGTATTGTGACCACCCCCAGGTCTGAAAAAAGGTTTGGAAAATGACATCTTTTGGTCTGAAATAGGGTCAGCCAATTTGGTAGCCTGCAGAGCGGAAGTTTTGTAACGAAAACTCGGAGGTACATTGATCGTGGCCACCATCTCGAAAAGCAACGGAAAGGACTAAGGGGGAGACTCGTCCCAACTCTCTGGTAGTATTAACGTCCAAGATGGCAGGACAACGTTATTCCTGAAAACAATTCATGGATCGCGCTCCAAAATACGCCTGCTTTGCAGGCTACCAATTTGGAGAACCGGGCGGCACACCCCCACCAAGAATTCCCAGTCGTACTCCCCCCCGGGAGGTAGCATTGGATTTATGTTATGCTAGAAACGCTGACAGCTGAAAATATATCCGCAATTTGCTTCGCAAAATCTTGAAAAATTCAGTCTCAGCTGTAAGAAATGCGTCAGGCAGTCAATAAATTTAAAAATAATTTTCAGTTCAGACCCCAGTTGTTCAAAAGGTAGATAACGCTATCCACCGGATAAATCTCTATCCACTGGATAGCGCAATTGCATGGTTTCAAGTCTAACACTTATCTGTTAGATAGGGATTTACCCGGTGGATAACGCTATCCATCTTTTGAAAACTGGGGCCAGATGGCAAATGCCCTGAAAGCGACGATGATTGGATGCTGCCAACTAAGTTATTTTTCTCCGTTTTTTTCATTTTTTCCAGTCACTTTCGGCAGTTTCTTCGCCAAAGTTTGTCCTATTGTAGCACAGCTTCTCTCTCCCTCTAGGCCATTTTAACTCTAACAAGACAGACTTTTTTCTTTCGCAATTTTATTTCCATATAGACGTAAGCTTTAAAGGAAGCAATTTTATTTTTTATATTGTTTAGCCGTAGATAAAATCTACTGTTAATTAATTAAGACAACACAACTGAAGTGTTTGTCAGCCTGTAAGACGATCGAACACACATCGTGGAGGCAAATTAAACGACCGTGGACCTCAGAAGTCAAGAAAGAAACTGCAATATAATTCCTTTGCTGTGAACAATGCAACTTTTTATCGCTTTTATCATAGTATTCTTCTCCTGCTCTGTTGCTAGCGCTGGTCCGATTGCAGCAAAGCTAATGTTATTCCACGCTCCCGAAAGTAAAACTACCGTGTTTTCGCCACCGATTGCCTCGACTTTTTCAAAGGTAAAGAGATCAAAGATTGGAAAACGTTCAGTAGACAGCCACAAGGTACCCAAAAAGATCTGCTTACCGGGAATGTGGACCTGCTTACCGGAGAAGCTTTCTGAAAGTACTAAGAAAACCAGCCCCAAGTGATGATGGTTCGCCGAACAAGTAGCAAAGATGATACTATTAAAGCGGCCCAGATATGCAAAGTTGACTGTACTCAGTGTTCAGTAAAATTAAATGAAGATGGCTGTTTTCGTCTTTGGTGTTCAGGAGGCTAAGAATATCCAGGATGGATGAAGATATGTTACATCAAAATCGCGTTTACAGAACAACAGGCAACTGGATTTTCTAGAAGCAAACCACCAATCGCCATAGGTATCGCTAATTTCCTAAATTTGCATTGCTTGAATCGTTGCTTTGAGACCTTTGAAAAACATAACACGGCTGTTTGGGTGTTTCTTGGTGTAGCGGAAGCCATGCATTGCTGGTTCGCCTGGAGGGTGTTGTGGTGTGGGTATTATTCAGTGTCGTGTCAATCTGCACGTTTCGTCTTCTGGGTGGTTGCTGCAACCAGAAGCATCACCAAGAAACTGCCACCAATTTTTTTTGGACGGTTTATTTTTAAGAGCAGTCCAAACATTTAACGGACTTTTCCTTACTTTACATTTAATTTCCAGTTAAGTCACTTTTTTTTTTTAAAAAAATAAAGGTTTTAAAGAAGTGTGAAGATAAGTTAACACACCTTCATCGGGGGAGTAGCCTTAGAAAACAGTTGACATTCCACGACGCATTCACTGATTTCCTCGCGAAATGACGTCTGATAAACGAGCTTTGAAATTCCATACTGATGACGTCCACTTCCAAGATCTGGGTAGTACTTTTGATTGGTTGAAGCAAATTTCCCTCGCTACACGACCAATCAGAAGCACTACCCCAATCTGGGTAGTGATACGTCATCAGTATGGAATTTCTGCACTCAGACGTAAGTTCGCGGGAAAACCAGTGGTGCCGTCGTGAAATGTCGATCAGCATCAAATTTCTCCTTGTAATACCAATGCTTTGTAAGACAGAGTGGTCATGAAATTGCGGACATGATCACACAAGATGAATTTGCTTGATATTTTATCAACTTCTCCCCACTACTCCTGTAGGAAATGAATAGGGGCAACAAATGAGAATTCAAATTTTGATGTTAGGGTTTAAAGGGTTATACTATCGTAGGGGTTGATGCCATTTTGTGACACTGGACCTTCATTTACGTATTGCTGTGCGTAATTTAGCACTTATTAATTTACCTAATTTACTGCAACCTCCAAAGAAACAAAAACTTTTTGATGTGACTCGGTTGAGTCCACTAAAATCTGGGTGCATGGTTCTTGGCATTCGAGACTAAATCACGGCATGCCGCGCCGGTGGTGTGCATAAAATTCTTCGCATTGTAACTTGTAAGGTTAACTAACTCAGCTACAATCAGCAATAAAATTATTTAGATACTGTCCTCTAATCGGGTGGCTCCGTTCTGAGCTAATCTAAACCCACATTCCACACCCTCCCCTCCTTCCTTTTAAAGTTGGGGTGTCTGCTGTTTCCTACAGCTTAGACTCAAACAGTGACACAACATTGTATGGAGGGGCTGTGAGAGGGAAAGCTTCATTTTCCCCTTTTTTAAGTCGGTAATACTTCAAAAAGGTCGTTTAGGGCAAATTGCCTCAGCTAACTTTCTCGTCCCCGGTTTGTAGGCATTAGACGTGCTGCACGGGCACGATTTACCTACCGGCCATTATGATAATGACTATAGTTATGTACCTATCCAAAGTATCCGGTTTTGGATGGAATCCAAAGAATTCACCTCCGTTGTGGATCATTTGGATGAATAATCCGTTTTTGGATTTTAGCAAAGAGACGAAATATCTGTTTTTGGATTAATAATCCAGATTCGGATTTTAGTAAAGAAACGCACCCTTAGTTACTGATAGTGCCACTTAATGACACTGACTAGATAAATCAAGGTAAACATGGGTAGACTGGATAGACCGTGGATACATTAGGGTCACGGAACATGCCATTGGGTAAACGAGGTAGAAAATGGTAAGCTGGGGTAACGGGACAGAACGCGGACAAATTGGGGTAATTAACATAAGAATGTAGTAGATGTAGAAGGTGATAAATCAGGGTAAACATGGGTAAACAGATACCGTAAAATTCAGTAGATAAGCCTGGGGCTTATATTTTTCAAAGGCCTTTTTTGAGGGGCTTAACTACGGAGGGAAATTTGCTTTTCAAAATCAATTGGGCTAGCCTTATAGTTGGAAGTAAATTTACCGTTTTTACTTTGTTTTACTGGCTGGATTCGGGAATTAACGATTGGTGAGTTCTCTCTGTTACCAGCAGTTTATACCAGTCTTAGTACAGAGAGTCGATTCTTGATAACTCGAACCTTCTAGCATTCAAGGGATATTAAAAAATTTCCTAGTCACCAGTAGTTCTTAGTAAATAACCGGAAATTAGGAAGTAAGGAAATGTGTTTGGTAAGGAAACATGCACACGTCACTACATGGGCAGCATATTGATATTTTGAAAAATGAATTTAGCAACAAAGCTTGTACACTGTATTTGAACTATTAAAACTGACATAAAAGGCATGGACAAACAATGCACGGCCCGGAAGCGAACAGCCTGTGTATACTAAACTGTGAGTACTTGCAGCTGCATCTCTTTGCTCCCCTTGGTTGGGAAATTTTGCTTCTGACATCTCCGTTTTGTACGGTGGCCCAGAAGGGTCACACATGCAAATTAAAAATGTTGCTGCAAACTAAAAATTTTACCTGTGTTTCGGTGAGAGCTCTAACAGTAACAAGACAGTAACTCAACTCAACGCCATGACAGAACGTCGCTCTCTCGAGCCCCTTCCCATGATGCCTAGCATTAGGGTTACCACCCTCTAACACCTTCCCCCCAGTAAAATTTACAATTTTACGTTCAACTAGAGTATCTTTGCGGCATTTTCACTAAGCGTCCCGAACGTGTACGTTTAACAGTAATAAGGTCCATCTTAGTGCATTTAGCAGGTTCTGCAGCCTTTGCAGTGTCTTTTAGTGGTTTGATTTTTTTGCCATTCTTTTCAACAACAGCTACAGGTAGGTCTTCGGCTGTCGGTTTCTGTTCTGCATATTTCGAGGAGGGTTCCGTAAGTTTGACTTGCTGATCTTCCTTAAGATGTACACGGTTTCTTCTGAGCAGTTTACCATCCACATTAACATCGTATGAACGGTATCCACAGTTCTGTGAGACAGTTCCTTTCTTCCACTCTTGTCCTTTCAACAGCCCTTCAGGCTTAACTCTAACGGTATCTCCAGGCTTCAATTCATTTAGGTCTTTAGCAGTGCGGTCATAATAGGCTTGAGATTTCTCGCGTTTCTTAGTTTTCTCTGCTAACACTGTTTCTGCTATCTCAGGTGTCAGTAATGTCGCTTTCATAGGTACTTCAGTTCTTGTTCGACGGTTTAGGAATCTTTGTGCGGGAGATGTTGTCATGCCAGCTGTAGGCGTGTTGTGCTGATCAAGTAAAGCCTCGTACGGACTCAATTTTGTTTTCTCAGCTTTCCTCAGCAAAGTTTTGACAATCTTCACAGCAGATTCAGCTTTTCCATTACTTTGGTGGTGATATGGTGAAGATTTGGTATGTTTCATCTTCTTTCGTTGGCAGAATTGCGAGAACTCGACTGAGTCATAGTTTTTACCACAGTCTGTGACGATCTCATCAGGAATTCCCCATCTCGCAAATTGGTTTTGCATTAGATTAATGGTTTCACATGCAGTTTGGTTTTTCATCAAGTCAAATTCAATCCAGTCACTGTAATAGTCAACTAGAACAAGATAGTGCTCTTTGTTCCATTCAAAAATATCAGATCCAACTTTTGACCAGGGTCTGTTAGGAATTTCATGACCGATTAGTGTTTCTTTTTGGTTCTTAGTCGGGAAAGCATTGCAGACTTCACATGTAGCAATGAACTGTTTCAATTGATTGTTCATTCCCGGCCACCATAATGAAGTTCTAGCACGCCTAAGGGTTGACCCGGTGCCCATATGTGCTTGGTGTAATTTAACAATCAGAGTCTTTCGGAGTGTTGCTGGGACTACAATGCGATCACTCCTGTAAACGATTCCATCGTTAAAGGACAGTTCATCCTTAATGTTCCAATACGGTAAGATTTCTACAGGAACGTTGCGTTTGCTTGGTTTCCAGCCCATTGATATGTGGTCGATGACAGACTGTAAGACAGTGTCCTTTGCAGTGGCTTCTGCAATTTCAGCGAAGTTGCTTGCTAAGCTTGGTTCTTCATGAACAAGTCTTGTCGTTTCAATCTCTTGTTCGATCTTGCTTCGGTGCTGGTTAGTCGGTTGAGATCTGCTCAGGGCATCAGCAATAAAGAGGTCTTTGCCTTTTACATATTTGAATTCGACATCATATCCCATGATTCTGCATAGCATTCGCTGAAGTCTAACAGGATTATCTTCAACAGGTTTCTTCAATACGGCAGCAAGGGGTTTGTGGTCGTTATAGACTGTCACTTTCCTACCATAAGTGTAGGTATGAAATCTAGTGAGCCCAAATACAATACTAAGCATCTCTTTCTCAATTTGGCTGTAACGTTTTTCAGTGTCTGTTAAGGCTCTCGATGCATACTGTATAGGTTGCCCGCTTTGCATGAGGCAGGCTCCTAAACCACTTGATGATGCGTCCACTTGGACTTCAACTTGTTCAGCCACATTGAAGTATCTTAGCAGTGGTGCATTCAGAATGAGGGTCTTAATTTCATCAAAAGCTTTCTGTTCATTTTCTTCCCAGATAAATGCAGTGTTGTTCTTCAGCAGAGCTCGTATCGGTTCTGACTTGGTTGACAAGTCTTCTGAAAATCTTGAGAGGTAGGTAACAACACCAAGTAGTCTTCTGACTTCATCTTTGTTGGTTGGGGCAGGCATTGACTGCATACATTCTTGTTTCTTGGGGTCAGGTTTAACTCCTTTGTCTGTAAGGACCACACCCATGTAGAACAACTCAGTCTTCCTCAGCCGGAACTTCTCCTTATTAAGTTTAATATTCTTCTGATGGCATCGCTCCAACAAGGCAAGCAATCTCTTGTCATGGCTAGCTGTTGCTTCTTCAATGTTTTCTCCATCGCCCCAGATCAATATGTCATCAGCTATGGCTTTTACACCTTCTAATCCTTCTAGATTCTCATCAATTCTTCTTTGAAATTCTTCAGGTGCCACACTGATGCCAAAAGGCATTCTTTTCCATTTCATCCGTCCAAGAGCAGTATTAAAGGTTGTCAGCAAAGAACTTTCTGCATCTAATGGTACATGCCAAAAAGCAGTCTTGATATCAGCTAGAGAGAATACTTTAGCATTGTTAATGTCTGTAAGCAGATGGTCGACAGTTGGGATTGGGTATTCAGATCGTTTGAGTGCCGTGTTCAGTGGTCTGCTGTCTATGCAGAGTCTAATTCCATTCTTAGCAGAAGGTTTGTTTACAATTGTAGGAGCACTTACCCATTCGGTAGGCTCAGTCACTTTCTCAATTATACCTTGCTGTTGGAGGTCTTTGACTTCTGCAATAAAGTTGTTCTTCACAGAGAGAGGGATCTCTCTAGGAGCTGTTTTGTGAGGAGTGACATCATTACTTGTGTGAAGATGTAGTTCGCCCTCAAACTTTCCTATACTGTCATCAAAGACTTGAGGGTAGTTAGTCAGAATGGTCTCCAAGGTGAGTGGTGCTGTCAGTTCACTGGCAGTTACAGGGACACTTGGGTTAGCTGGGGCTACTACAGCAATATTCTCTTGTAAGAGCTCAATGAGTTTAAGTGTTTCAGAGTCATTAAGACCGATCAGAGGTGTTAGGTCTCTGTCAACAATTCTAAACTGAATTATCCTTTCTTCACTGGTTGCAGGATTTAGCACAAAGACTTTTCTGGTTCCCAGGGTCTGAATTTTGGTTTCTTCATCATAGAGAGACAGAACAGGCTTGACTACAGTGTTAAGGTCAGTGAGATCATAATCTCCACTGATGTCTTTGTACACATTCACAGGGAGAATGCTACATGTTGAACCAGAGTCTATCTGAAAGCTAACAGGAATTTTTTTCTTCGACAGCAGTAGGTTTGCAAAAGCTTTCTTATGATCACAGTTTTGATTAAGTACACAGATTTTGTCAGCAACTTCATAATAGTGATCCTCACCATCTTCTTCTACTCTCAGTACAAACGGTTTTGAGGTTGATTTTGATTGTTTTGGATCTGAGTGTTTCTCCTGTTTTCCTTTTTGTAAGCGTTTACGATCCTTTGAGTCTTGAAAGTGATTCTTGGCCTTGCATTTTCTGCAGACTGCTCCCCAGGCGGGGCAGAGTTTCTTGTCTGAAAAGCTATGAGCTCCCTTTTTGTTTGCACAGTAATTACACATGAGGACTTTCTTGGGCTTATCTTTAGAAACAGCTTTTATACTCTCTTTTGCAGGAATTCGGTTTGCACTGCACTCTTGGACTTCAATCTTTGTACTTTCATAAGCCTTGCCAATTGTAATAGCTTCAACTCTTGTGAGAGTGTTTCCTTTTTCTAGCAATCTTTTCTTTAGTTCTTCATCAGAGACACCATAAACAAACTGATCTCTCACTTGCCTATCTTCGTCTAAATAATTACAGTCTTTCACTAACAGCAGCAGATCAGTGACAAAAGCAGTTATTGTCTCTCCAGGTTTTTGCACTCGTTCTTTAAATTTCTTCGAAGCAACAATTTCGTTACATTCTGGACTTACCGCTCGCTCCAACTTAGTCCACATCAGATCATAGTCGTTTACATCCTCACCTTCAAACCAGTCCAAGCTGTCGTATATCTTTTGACCTTCAGGGCCAAGCCAATCTTGAACCAAAATACATTTCCTTTCATTTGAAATATTCACAAGACTTCCTTTGAAGATGTAACCACATTTCTTTTTGAAGGCTTTCAATGCTTCTAGCCGATTCTCCTGGCGGAAATCGAACTTGGGTCGCTCGAAGTTCATGATATTACCCGTAAAGAAACCTTGATTTTGGTCTTGAGCTGGGGCCGCAGCTTCGGCTCCTTCTTCCGACATGTTTAACTCGTGGTTTTGCAGGGTTTTGGCGCGAAGATCTCAGGCAGTATGTTTGAGCGATCGACGAGATTCCACACTCACAGACAAACAAGATCACAGAAAGTCAGATCGATAGCAGCAGAATAATCAGCGTTTGTTCACACTCCTGGTACCATGTTTCGGTGAGAGCTCTAACAGTAACAAGACAGTAACTCAACTCAACGCCATGACAGAACGTCGCTCTCTCGAGCCCCTTCCCATGATGCCTAGCATTAGGGTTACCACCCTCTAACAACCTGCAAATTAAAAATAGGACATGCAAATTAAAAATTGTACATGCAAACTAAAAATATTACAAACATGAAACATGAATGGGCCGACGGCTGTAAGGCCAGGTCACACAGCTCGGACCAGGTCCTCATCACTCATACTGCGCGCGCGGGACTGTTCATTTTTAATTTGCATCGATATGTTTTCTACTTTCAATTTGCAGCACAATTTTTAGTTTGTACTATATTTAATTTCCAGGTAATATTTTTAGTTTGCGTGTACAATTTTTAATTTGCATGTACTATTTTTAATTTGCAGCAACATTTTTAATTTGCATGTGTGGCCCTTCTGGGCCAGCGTAGTTTTGGCCCAAAAAATTCCATACTGATGTGCATGCACGTCTGTTCAGAATCTGGTCAGAAACCCTGATTGGAATGGTTGACAAATGTAACTTTAATATAACTCATTCAGCTATTGTTTACATATGTCAGAAAAGAGACAAAAGGTCACAAAAATCAAATCACAAATCTACCAAGAGATTATCACTTCCTATGAAGATATTTGACTTAAACTTGAATTCTTCCAGTTTTATCAACACCAAAAACAGAGAAAAACTCAGATTTTCATGTGATTGACAAGGAGGAACAGAAACTCAAACAACTGCCTTAATCAGATTAATTATGTAAACAATGATTTACATCAGCAGAATGAAATGTTTGAGGCCAAAGCATAGAAATCTCTCCGCTCATCAGACATGTCAACCATGTAAAGTGTATGTAATCACAAGCCCTGCTGTACATTGTATGACTATTTATATTCTCTGATGTAATTGAAATAGTTGCTCTTTGACAGGCTTATGCCCAGAGTAATAAGGTATGAAGTTGCAAGTTGGAGGTTGATTGTTCCATCCTAAGTTAATGGTAAGTTAATAATCTCTTTTTTTTAATCAAGTAAAGTTAGCTTTTGTAATTTAAGGCCTGTATAGTTCAAAGCTAGTTAAGCTAGTTCATGTATGTCTTGTGTGTTCACAAAGCAGTAAAACTGAAAATGTCAGCCAATTCAGGATGAATGTTTTACAATAGCAGGCAGCAAAGGCTAAGATTTGTGTGGTCGTTTTATTATTTTGATATTACAAATCTGAAATGTTGAGTAGGTGGCAAGTATTCCACTGAAAGTGGCAAAGCTGCTGGCCGTCTGCTCATTTTAACTGTTTCAAAACTCAGAGGGATCATCGATTACAAAAATGAGTAAAAATTGGGATCATTAATAATCCACATAACTCTTTATGCCCTGATTGACAGTATGTCAGCATCTATGACTTAAAGAGTTCAACTTTGATAAAGCTTTGTTATCATGCTAAATAATAATGAGGAGTTAACATTCAATCCCAAAAACGTTGAAATAGGATTTTAGTTACTATGCAAGGGTACATATAATAATTATTAGTGTTGACCCCAGCAACCCCTTTGCAGGGTTCACAATAGAAATTTGTACAGCCGTTGCTGTACTTCTTACAGGCATAACATATGGCATGGTCTATGAATTGATCTACTGGTCGATATGCTTTGACAGCTGTAACACTTACAGGGTTCGCACGTGCCTTGAAAGTCCTTGAAAATTGCGTTTGGTGCTGGAAAGTCCTTGAATTTCGGTGCTAACTTTATAATAATTTAAGGAGAACTCCAAAGGAAAAGGAGCAAACACAATTACAATTACCTATGTTGTGGAAGAACTAAAAAAAGACATAGAATTAAGGCTCTTTTTGAATTGAATAGAGTCCCTGAAATATGGGAAATGTGTCCTTGAAAGTCCTTGAAAAGTCCTTGAATTTTTTGTTCAAAAACGGGTACGAACCCTGCACTTACTTGTGTCACCCATGACAGGTGTTGCAGGTTGCAGGTTCAATTGAGAACCCTGATTGGGAAGGCCAGACTGAGTGTAATTTATTTTTTTTCCAAAATAATAGTCTGTTGACAATAATATTAGCCCTTCACCATGACAATAATTTGCAACCAAGGGCGAGTATGTAAAATAAAATGTTTCTCCCAAGAATAACTGCTTTACAAAATATTGATTCCAGTCCTTTGCCTCCAATATTGGAACCTTTTTTAGAGTTATTTCTTCTTTTCTGATTTCATGATTAATGTAAAATCATTCATCTTTTCATCACAAAATTTAATCCCAGTGACAATCTATTCTCGTCAATTTAAGCAGGAAGGGCTGCCTTGCTCAAAAATCAACTTTCATACATGTACTTGTATACATTCTTGAACCAATTAAATATTAAGTTCCCATTCACCCCTGAAATACCCGTAACCCACCCATGCAAAACCACATCCCTTCTACCACTTGTGACATCATCAGTTTTAATGGTCAAGGACAAATTTAGCTAACTTATTCAGGGTGAAGAGATCCTTCAAACCATGCCAGAATGAGCACGATTCAGTGAAGGAGGCCAAGGAAATGGGCAAAAAGGCATGTAACATTGACCCAAAAATTACCATGAAAATATTTTTCCACTAACCACCTACCTCTCATTTTATCTGATCCTAAGATCCTAAAAATTTTCCCAAATATATTTAAGTGTCTGGTCTTCTAGCTGGCCTGGTAAGGCCTGCTACAGGGAACAATAATTAAAATACCATCACACTAACTACTTAATAATTATAAGAAAAATATTGACAAAGAATAAAATTTAAAATACCACTAACCTAACTTCATAATATAAGAAGAATATTTGCAGAGAATAAATTTACAAAAATATGCTTCCTAAAATAATTAATTAAAATTTTTTTACACATTTCATATAAAAATTAATACTAAGTAATTAAAAAAAATGATTCAAAATTTTCCGAGCCTGGTTGAGCCTAGTTTTCCTGTTTCTTTAGACAAACCAGGCTAACAAGGAAAACCATGGTAGACCAGGGTAATTTCAGGTTCATTTACTTACTTTAAGAGCCTGGCAAAGCCTGGTTTCCTGGTTCATGGAATAACCAGGCTTGCCAAGTTTACCACCAATATCCTGGTTGAGCAGGCTTTTTGCACATAAGGTTGTAAATTGAAAGTAACACATCCCTATTATGCACACATCCAAGGGCAAATGGGGATAACTGGTGCTGAATGGTGCGATTTTGTGATTTTTACCAAAAAGGGAATATCAATCGAGAGAGTCCTCTTTGACCCGCTGTACTGGCAAGAGCTTGAGGGAAAACTCCTTTACTATTATTATGAACATTTCATTAAATTTGCCATAGTTGAGGCCTTATAGACTAGTTACAGCGTTCCTTCCTTGTCAGTTTTTTTGCCTGATTATGTATTCAGGACCCTGTATAGGGTTCATTGACTTTTGAATTTCAAGTGCCAAGTGTAGGTGAGTCAGACATGATTAACGTTTAAAAGAACTAAGAGCAGCACCTACATGTAAACATAAAATAAAAGCAGGTTAATTTTAATCTGTTACACCCTGGCAGCAAGTCCCGTTTAAATCTCAATGTCAAATGTAACTCGCATGTGCACTCACAAAAGAAAAGCAATATATCAAGTCAGTAAACTTTCCAGATCTCACATTATCTATTACAGTACTCTTAAATAAGTCAGTTATTATGAGGCCTCTTGCAATCTTTTTGTTTTTGGCAATTCAGTTTCCATGGGTAGGTATGCATGGCATTGGTATGTATTACTCAGTTATAATGGGGTCCTGGACATTGCACAAAAAGGTGCAGACTCCCCACATTTGATTAACCACAGGAAATAAAGATAGAGGGGTTACTCTGTCCCAAATGTGGAAATTTTTGATCTTATTAATAGCTCTCTCCACATGGATACGTAATGCTGCAATTACTTGTGTTTTAACCACATCCTCTGGCGACATCTGAGGTGCTTGGCCAAGAAATGGAGGTATATTTAATGTAACTCCCAGAGGAAGCAAGTCCTCGATTGTAAAACCTTTGTCTGCCATTACATCATCACCCTCGCTGAAGGGTAAGTCCAGGATACCACTTCTTTCTACAATTTCCCGGTCTGAAATGCTGCCGGTATACAGCTGGCTTGTAAATGTTATTGCTCCTGAAGGGGCAATCCCAATAAGCCCTTTGAGTGTAGTGTGGTTCTTGTAGGAACTAAATAATCTGCTGTCAAGAAGTAAGCTGCTTGGCATTTGACATTTTATTTCTTTACAGTCTAGGATGACACGCGTGTTTGGATATTTAACTTTGAAATCTTCAGGCATAGTTTTGTTAATTTCCTCCCGGCTCGGCCAAATGTTTATAATGCCAAAACGAAGAAACATAAAGTTGATCCAGGAACTAAAAATTCTTCTAACTGTCGGCTGAGAAATGCCAAATAAAAATGCTAAATGTTTCTCGTTAAATCCCTGCCTCAATCGACACAACACCAGAAAAAATTCTTCCTCTGGCTGAAGAATTCTCCTTCGCCCAGGTTTGTTACAATCCCTTTGTTTACTTTTCCTTTCGTATATTTTTCGTCTATCTTCATATCAATTGAACGCCAGTATCGAATATCATTTTCACCATTTTCTCCGGGATTCAGATATGAAAGCGTTGCTTTGAACGTCTCTACGTTTGGAAAACCAGTGTAAAATGAGATGGAATCGTTGTCTGACAGATTGTTTATGCAAAACGTACGTGATTTTAGGTCATTGTTTTCCTGCGATAGACGCTTGAGTTCCTTTTCTGAATTCACCAGTTCAGCTTCAGTTTTAGCTGAGCGTGATTTCAAATTTGATAAATCTTCATTTAAACAAGCAATCTCTTTCTGGGCATGTAGCAGCTGCATTTTCAATGATTCGAGTGACTCTTCTTGCATTTCATGGTCAGAAGTTTCGAGGTTGTTTGAAACCATATCATTCTCTGAAAGACTGCTGCTGTCTACCGTGCTCGTGCTAGCTACCGGTACACTGTGTGGGTCTTCAGCCGCACATTCATTCTCGTTGCATGTAGATAAATCCTCCATTTGCTTTCTTTTTTCAGGTATTTGACTTCTGTCTAATGGCGGATGTCTTTTCCGTGGAGAAGTACGCCACGCAAACCTCGAAGGAATTGTGCCCTTCACTAATTCCATTTTTTTTACCGGAAATGCCTGTTTTTATTTCTTCTCCACGAAAATGTACCCTGCTAGCAGAGGCTTTTCCCTTGTGTTTCTCAGCGTTGTACTGCCATTCTCTTCGCGGTTTTGGCTGCTCGCGTTTTGTTTTTGTTGTTTCTGTGCCGAGGAAAAGACCTCTGCAGACAGCCGTTTGGGATTCCTGTTGAGCATGCGCATTAGATACCTCCAAGATCTAGGAGGTAATCACATGACTAAACCGGTTGTGGAACCGGTTTTATCGACTCGTGCATCTTTTTTGTACTAGTTTGCTGTGCAAAAGTGAGCCCGCTATATCAACATGGCGAGTGCGAGTCTTTCCCGTGGGAAAATTGACTCATGAATACATGAGCAAACTCCGGCGGCGGCATC
This sequence comes from Porites divaricata, assembly GCA_038088405.1. NCBI lineage: Eukaryota > Metazoa > Cnidaria > Anthozoa > Scleractinia > Poritidae > Porites > Porites divaricata. Next base: position 24,878,520 of record JBBMOI010000003.1, on the reverse strand, counting down.
GTATTACCGACACGTGACCCAGAAATTCCATAGTAACCGCATTTTCATCTCGCACGTGCTCAACAGGAATCCCAAACGGCTGTCTGCAGAGGTCTTTTCCTCAGCACAGAAACAACCAAAACAAAACGCGAGCAGCCAAAACCGCGAAGAGAATGGCAGTACAACGCTGAGAAGCACAAGGGAAAAACCTCTGCTAGCAGGGTACGAAAATGTAACGAGCAGATCTTGGTATCTTTCGTTAATGAAAAGTTAGGGCCAACATCTCTTCGGATTTTCTGTAGCCATTGCTTGCGAATGTTTGTATCCTTTGGAAAAGTAAAAAATCCCACTCTGTTTCCTTGCGGATCTACGCGGCCCGTTTGGTTGCAAAGGGGAACAGAACAGTAAACTTTATAGAGCTTGACGACATCCTAAGAAACCTGTTACAGTAAAAAAAGTCCGCCGAAACGTTATAAAAAGAAGAAGTCACTGCTCTGTAAGTTGACTAAAACTGTGCTATCAGTGAGAAATTTGTGTTTGTTATCCTCCAACGCCTCGTTTTCATGATTAGGTACCAGTTTTTTCCCGCGCGTCCGCCATTTGTGAATACGGTGTATACATGAGATGTTTTCTTGATTTCACAGATTGTTTAATAAATAATCATGTATCTTATATGGAAACTTGAATAATTGCCGTCATCCAATATTGATATAGGGTTTTCTGATAACTACCTTCAAAAAGCACTTAAACGGTATTCTTACTTGTCTCACATTCATAAAAATGTCAAATGCAACTTGTTTTACTGTCTTTCGGCCTCTTTTTAAACTCCACCATAAAGGTGGCATACTTTGTTCCTATAAATTCGTTATCAACTTGCAGTAATGCAACCTCTTGCAAAAAACAAAGAACTCCTTGAGAAACACTAGGGATATTTGACACAAAGAACAGAGTGGTTTCAACCAAGTGTCAAAAGTAATTCTTGTTTGCTTAGGTTTTGCATTACTTCGCTCTGTGTTTGGTTGACAAAACTTGCACCATTTTCTCAAGCAATACTAAGAAAAAAACCAAACCCAATCATGACTTGCATTTCCCCGTGCTTGGAGTCGGCTACATGTAATAATTCATATTCTGATTGGTTCATTGTGCTGTTTACGACTTTTGTGATTGGTCAGAGTAATTACTTTGGTTTTGGTTTTATGAAGCTCAATTGAAAACCACTCTTATATGCTACAATATTATTAAATCAACTAATTCCCTTATATTACTTTCTTTGGCTCTCCTTCTTAAACTCCGCCATAAAGGTAGCATACTTGGTTCCTGTAAATTCACTATCAACTTGCAGCAATGGAACCTCTTGTAAAAAATAAAGAACTCCTGAGAAACACTGGGGGTATTTGACATCAAAAACATGCTGCAATTAAATCAACTAATGCTCTTGGCAGCTCACAATCACATTCGAAAAAAGCCTGGTCCTCTCCACACAGAAAAACCTGCTCTACTTCCTCACTTGTTCCTGTGCACACCAACGAAAATTCCACTTTCCTATCCTTGAACAACTTGTCTGGTGGGGCTGCTGGCTGAAATGTATAATGGAAATAAGAAAAGATTATTGGCCTGATGTAAATTTGTATGTTTAGAAAACAGTGTCTTGAGTAGAAAACTACAAGTTATGACATGCTTGAAAACAATAAAACAGGTGATAGTGTGCATGATGTTGAGCTCATGGTATCAAAGCTGTTGCGATTACTTTCTGGTATGGTAAAATAAAAATACATCACAATATGTGAAAGCTTGGTAACCATGCAAAATAAATTATTTATGATGTTACTTACATCTTGAGATTTTAACACTGCTGGATTGCTTCCTTTTCTTTTGGTTTGCTGTTGTATGACATGTACAACTTCCACAATTTGAGTGTTTGTCAATTTCTCGCCGCTATGCCCCAGAATGACTTTCAGAGCACTCACTAAACGGTCTTCTGCACCTTTCACACAGTTCTTGTCAAGTATGCGGCACAGCTCAGAACGAACCTGAGAAAATCAGAAATAAATTACACTAGTTAACAAAAAAAATTTCACCCTGCAAAAAATCATTGTAAAGGTTTTAACCCAACGCGAGTGAAATTCCCTAACTTAAGGTTGCCTCTGCCTAGCTACAAAATTTTCCAATGAGCATTTCATGGTCCTGGGTGTCTATTTTAAGAGGGGATTTTGAATTGCCTATGAAGTATAAAAAGTATGTTTGCTTATTTGAAAGGCCTTTCAAAGTAACTGAGTGTGGCATTTTTTTGGAAGATCCTCTTCCTAGTCTATTTCATGCAGGATTCTTTTTCCCACATTGTTCACATAGATGAGCTAGTAAGGAGACATGAGGTTCATGTAACAGGGGTCTCAAATATGTTTCAAGAGGGATTGCAGCTGTGCATTTATCTCTCACTCCTCATGTGGTCAAAAGTGGAGATACGTGTATTTGGTACAGATCTTTCAAAAAGAAAAATGCCATTCTTACTCTCTTTGAAAGGCCTTTGAAATAACAAATAATTTTAACAAAGAATCCATTAAATAACTGACTTTCAGTGTTTCATTAGAAGCCAGCATTCAGCGAAAAAAACACCAGCTACTTTGTCAGAAATTTACCTCTAACTGCTGCCTACTTTGTCTGCATTTTCACTCAAATGATGTAAAAACTTCATCAGGACCCGGCCTACATTAGTCAGCTCAGACAGCTATTTCAAAACTTGTGAAACCCCTGGACATTAAATGAAAAATAAATGCATGAAAAAGAAATCTTCATCAGCAAACTTATATGAGATGATTTTCATATCTATTCCAACACATATCTAAGATTTCCTTGGATGACTTCGCCTCTTCTGTTATAAACGTTCTTCTCATTTGGTAGGTCTCCTCCACAAGGTTTGAGAATGTAGATCAAGACAAGGCTCCCTCTTCATTATTAGACAGCAGCTCCAAGTTGCGTCTTTGAGCGAGTTTGTCATCACCTAAAGGGGACGACAGTCGTGCCTTTTTGTAGGGTCTAGCATCTACACTCTTGCCAGACTCTGGCGACCCATGGGGTTTTGATCCTCTTCTCTGATTCCTAAAATATTGGCTCAGCTGCTTTTGTGTCGACACCTAGAGGAAATAAACAAAGATTTATCATGTTTCAAAAGTCTAGGAAGGGACAAGCCAAGCACTTGAAAGAAAAGAAATATAAACCACTGAACGTCACTTTTTTCAACAGTGTAGTATTTGGAATGAATGGTAACTTATTCTTGATATTACTTCTCCCTAACCAAAAATCCAAGACCTTGGGAACCACCAAATTTTACACCACAAAAACGTCATGTACTAAAATGATCAAGTCATACAAATAATATAATTATTATGATTGACATCTATGGAGCAGTACACATCCTAAATTCAGGATAAGAAAATAGTGGACAGCAAACATAACCAGTAGCTTGATGGATTGGAATCTCTCAGCTCAGGAATTTGTCACAGATTGCAAGAGCCATTCTTTTGTAGTCTCCCTGGACTGGGTGTTTGCTCAAAGCATAATAAAATGAACCGAGGTCAGCAATGTGATGGCTTCCTCAACTCTGATGGAAAACCTGTCTGGAAAGGGCAGGTGGTCGGGCAGCCTTGTTTTCGCAACCGTAGGAAAACTGCCTTCAGGTTTCTCTTGAGGAAATAAAGCCTTGCGCTTTGAGCATGAACTTGTGGTCGTCTTTAATGTGGTAGAATGAGTAAGTGGCTGGCTGGGTTCAGTACTGTTTGATGTGTTGGAGTGGATGAGCTTTGGACTTGCTGTATGTAGAGGAAGACTTGGCTCAATGTTGCTTGTACCAACACTGTTTGGTGTACTGGACTGGACAGGTTTTGGGCTTGGTGTCCATACTGGAGGGCTTGGCTCAATGCTGCTACATGAATCCAGCAAGTCAACCATACTAACATCACTTGCGCCAGAGAACATCCCCAAGGATGGATATTCTCCCACTAACTCAATAAGGCTTGACTCTAAGCTGAGCTAGAAGATAAAAAAAAAAAAACAAAAGAAAATTATTTCAGACCAAAACAAAGTAATGTTTAAAACATTAGAAATCGCCAATGATACATATACAGCTATACAGCCAAATAAACTTAAAAGGAGCCTGAACTACTCCAGGGCTGCACAAATCATTACTTCATAAGACTTGTTACAGTCAAAATACTCAGCGCGTGCCGCCTATTATTTGAGAATAGTTTTGATTAACTGCAAACAGACTGCATTATTTGTTTCAAACTTTCAAATTTAATTTGAATATTGTAATCATGCAACTGTGGGGCGAGTGTGACCTCATTTGAAGCATCAATTGTTTATTGGTTTTGGTTGAAGACTTCATGACGTGTTCACGTGCAAAGTTTGGTGCCAGTTGTTTGTCGCTTTTTAAGTCATTTCACATGGCTTTTGTTGAATTTGCATAACTTAGATCACTATGGTTTTCGTGGTGTTATAAATAAGTGGTTCTCGTCTTACTTAGAAGGTCGAACTCAAAAGACGCAAATTGGTTCCTTTATATCTAAAAGAAAAAATATCTCTTGTGGTGTGCCGCAAGGCTCAGTCCTAGGCCCATTACTCTTCCTAATCTTTGTCAATGACATCCAAGAATCCTCCGACAAACTTAAATTTTTTTTATTCGCTGATGACACGAATGCCGTATATGCTGACAAAAATCTCAAGTCCCTTGAGTCGACTGTAAATCAAGAACTCTCCAAGTTGTTCGATTTGTTAACGGCAAATAAACTAACCTTGAATATTAAAAAAACAAACTTTGTCATCTTTAGACCGGCACAGAGAAAACTTACCTATCACCCTAAAATAATGATATTCGATAATGATCAAAATAAGAATGTGGTTCTAGAATGTAAAGAATTTGTGAGATATATAGGTATAATAATTGACAATAATCTTTCTTGGAAACATCATATTGACCACGTAGCTATTAAAATGAGCCGAACTGTAGGATTGATCTGTAAACTACGGCATTTTCTGCCAAGACATACTCTTCTAACTATTTATCGATCTCTTGTTGCTCCTTATTTAACTTATGGTTTGACGGCCTGGGGCCAGGCATATAAATCGCACCTTGAAAAGCTTCTCAAGCTTCAAAAGCGAGCTCTTCGCTTTATCTATTTTTCTGAGCGAAATCAGCATGCAATTCCTTTATTTACTGACGCTGGTGTTTTATCGTTAAATTTTTTGTATTATGAGCATTTAGCTAACCTTATGTTTGAAATAAGACACAATAATGCTCCTGAAAACATTCAAGATCTCTTTCAAGATATTTCTGATACTCATTCTTATAATACTCGATCCTCTGCCTCTATAGTAATAACTTTTACACACAAAGTTCCAGACTCTCAATTCAAGTGAATTCATTTTCTAGAATCGGAACAAAAATATGGAATGAAATGTCTGTATCTTAAAGAAAACTTCCAAAAAATGCCTTTAAGAGGAAAAGTAAAACAAACATTTTTTGAGATCCTAGCTTCAGAAGATTGTTATATTGATCTCCCAGAAATCGTTCAAAAAGTTAAGTTGAATTTATTTTCCTCTTAGTTGATATGTAATCTTTAATATCGTTTTAGTCTCTTGTCATTACTTGTTATAACTGTTGTCATTTATTATTAGTAATACCATTAGTTTATCAGCAGTCTCTAGTCATTGTTGTCAATTTTAGTTTCTTTAGTTCACGTATCACTTTTATCAACAGCAAGTGGTTGACGGGAAATCGTAATGGCCGAAAGCTGTTCTGAAGCACTTTCAAGGGAGATGTTTTTGCATACCCAATCAACAGCAGACATATCTTATAGATTGGGTACTTTGGTTAAGCCATGTTGAAGTGTCATGTATGAGAGAAGGACCATTTAGCCGGTTAATTTTCATCCATTTGGCTCCTCTGATGAAGCAGATAAAGCGTTCACGAGGTCGTTTGTTGTGATATGTTGATTTGTTGACATTCAAGCGGTCACGGATTTCTGGGTTATCGTCCATGATCTGCATACCTGCGTAGCATTTAGGTAAGATATACCCCTTGATTTACTTTGTGAAACGTGGAGCAGCATCATCGCATGTTCTGTGTTAAAATTACAGCAGCCTGAATTAACGTAATTTATGTGACCCCCGTATTTCTGTAGTATTTGACCCTGTCCGCTATAGCGAGATCCAGTGATATATCCCACACAAGCGACTAAACAGGTAAAACTTCTCTTTCGGTCACTCCTTATTTTCACTTTTAATGGTTAAGTCAAAGGGGGGAAGTTCGAGTATTTTGATACTATTTAGCGGCATGAAATCAACAAGCAAATTTCTTACTCTTACAAGTATGGCCGTAGTCGGATGTTCCTTCCATTTTCGAAAATTTGCTTTTCTGGTTTACATTCGCTGACGATACAAATGTATTCATGTCACATAAAGATCTTAACTGTCTCTCAGATATGTTAAACTTGGAGATGAACAAACTGTCAATCTGGTTTAAAGCAAACAAGCTTTCTCTAAATCTTAAAAAGACTAAATTTATGGTCTTTAAACCAAGACAAAAGCGTTCAATTTGTAATATTCAAATAAGTATAGATAATCAAAATATTGTTGAAGTAAAGGAGACAAATTTTCTAGGCGTAATTTTGGATGAAAACCTAAATTGGAAGTCGGAAATTTCACACGTTGCAAGTAAAGTTGCGAAGTCAATCGGTATAATATCTAGATGCCGCTTCTTTCTTCCCAAATCGTCTTTACGTATGTTCTACTTTTCCTTAATCTATCCTTATTTTTACTACTGCAATATCGTTTGGGCTTCGACCTATAAAACCAATCTCCGCCGCCTTGTTATCCTGCAAAAGCGCATTATTAGAATTATTAATAAATCACATTTCAATGCTCATACTGATCCCATCTTTAAGGACCTCGGTATACTAAAATTTAATGATATCCATTTGCTTCAACTGGGCCAATTTATGTATTCTTGCAAAAATTCATTCTTACCCCCAAACTTAAATAACAAATTCTCTCAAAGCAATCAATTCCACTCCTACAATACAAGAAATTCCCAGGCCTACCGTCTACCGTATTGTCGTACAAACACGAAGAAGTTCTCGCCCTTTTTTCAAGGGCCTAAGTTTTTTAATTCACTAGACAACAAGGTCAACAACTCTCAATCCCTCTCCTCTTTTAGGAAAAAATTGAAGATTAAATTATTGAGTAAGTATGAAAACAGTTTATAAATCTTTCCATCTTCGACTTTTCGCCTTCCTTTCTTCTATTGATGTGAAACAGCTCTAGCTCATAGTTCGAGGAGGCCTAACCTCTCATAAGCTCCTATAGTTTCTGTTAGGTCTCCTCGCCACTTCTTTTTTTTTCCTTCCTCTTTTCAAATATTTTTTGTAATTATTATGTGGCAAATAAAATAAAATAAATAAATAAACATTGGTGCTCTATGTCGATTACTTAGTCTCAGAGATTAAGAGATCGAGGCGGTGGATTGTGAAATATTATTTGCTAAAACGTCGTTAAAGATAGACAAATTTTTCTTGTCCTTTTCAACCTTATTTTCAGTTTTTTCGTGAACATGTAAAAGTGTATCCCAACAAAACCTTTTTGTAAGAGCATTGTTTTGGAACGCTCTTTCATTCTTGAATGTTTGATTTTGCATCCAAGGGGGTGAACACTGATGAATTTTCGTTTTAATTATCATGCACTGTAAGCTCCCAGATTCATTGACAAGAACCCTCACCATTTGGAAGATGATTTTATTCCGATAATTGTTCTATGATGATTTGTTTATACATAAAAAATTGGCGCCAAAAAGAATTTTAATGTTATGCTTAAAATGTTTACATAATGTCTTGAAACATAACTGAAATCAATATAAAATATGAAAATACAAATATGTGCATTTTTTCCCCTGCCCTACTGATTATTGTGATTTACTGGTAATGTACTTTCATATGATTGAGCATTACGATATTACTCCCACTTTGACACTAGCACAAGTTTAAGCACAAAACAATTCCTGCCCTTGTTCAGCTTTGCACTTGCTGGACTGCCATCCCTGTTTGAAGTGCAGACAACACTGGACATAAAATCCCTGAATTTGATTCCTTGCATTGGCATCCACATAAAAATGAGGTCAAGAAATAGCTTCGTCAAATACAATGTATTTGTATGCTTACAAAAATAATAAATGTTATTATTTTTTTCCTATCCAAAAGATGTCTTTCCTTCTTGAATATATATTCGTATCCATGACACTTTAGAAATCCTGAATATCTTGAGGGGTATTGCTAGTTGTGGGCAACAACAAAATGCTATAGGGGTAACTTTTCACTCTCTGATAGAAATAATTCTTTTGACACTCTGGGTCTCATATATTCAGTGTTTAGTTGTGCACATGAATTTACGAGCACTTGGCTTGCCAGTGTCAGTTTAGCTGTGTATACACAGTAGTAGTGTATATAGTCATCTATCATAGGCTGCACAAGTTGCAATTTATATAAAATTGCCCCTGAAACAAGCTCATTGATGCTCCTAGTGTTGCAAGATGACAAGTTATGAAAAATTTAATTTGCCTTTTGCCTGTTGCAGGAGCTCCCTATGAGATGCTCAGCACTAAACCTTGTTGATTCAGGTGATAGTCCTTGAGGACAACTGCATTGTCACATTCAACCCAGTTGCACTTTTCACTCAAGCCAGTAGGCAAATGACTTTTGAGGTTCAAGTTTTCAAACTGGTTTTGAATTTCAAGTCGAGATTTTAAAGATTGCCTCATTTCTACTGGAATCGCTGTTCGAATTTGAATTTTTTTAAAATATTTATTCAGGATTGCTGCATCAGTTTTAAGAAAAAGCTGCTATCAATGCAGGTCCTGTAAAAAAAAACAAATAACAAGAAAAAAGATTAAAAATATGGATAAAGATCAAATGAAAATATTATAAAATAGTTACACTAACGAAAGATTAATTTTTAATTTTTGCACCTTTGTAGAAAAAAGCGTGCTTGGTGTATTCTAAGTTAACTTTTTCTAAAATAAGGACATTATTATTTTCTAGTTTTGTGGCGGTGAATGTCACGTTTTCTTACATTAAAACAATGAGAAAGGTATCTGGGAACTCTATTTGCAATGCACTCATTAACAAATCTTAAATGTGTGTCCGTCTTCTATAATACGCTCTTCTCACGTATGGTAATATGCCCGTCCAACCTCGTTTACGAGTAAAAATTCTTTTGAAATTCAAATACGAAAACATCGTCTGATTAGCATTTCAAAAGAACTTGTACTCAAAAACGAGGTTGGACGTGCATATTACCATACGTGAGAAGAGCGTTTTGAGAGGTTCCAAGCCCAGTTTGGTCATAATTTGATCAGTTGTTAGTTTTGAGGCAGCTTTGAAGTAGGCGATCCTCGCTGCTCGTCTTTGTAGTCGTTCAATCTTGTCACTGTTTCCTTGTCCACATTCATGCCACACAGCGTCACAATAATCTAGAACCGGGAGGACCATGGCTTTATAGGGTCTATTTGCAGTTTCTAGCGTAAGTGAAGGTCTTATTCTAGAGAACATTCCGAGTATCTTAGAAACCTTCATCCTTACATAGTCCACGACATGTGACGTCACAGCCTGTTCAGAGGGGTATGCTCTATAACAAGTAGTTTGGAAACGTTAAGACTCAGTTATGAACCAGGGTTTTTTCAGTTTAAATTATCCAATTACACTTTATTGTAATTACTAACGCAAAAAGTGTGAAATAGAGGCCCTCGTGAAACTAACAACAACTACACAACTATTTCATCAGGATCCTTGTGACAAACTCTTTTACCAAAAAAGCTGTCATAAGCTGGTAGCTGGTAAAAACGAATCTTCAAGCCCGTTGAAAAAAGTTTCACATTTCAAAGAATATTGTAGTCCTGATCTAACGACGATATGTACTGACATAATTATTCCTGGTAAAATGACTCTCTATTCTTCTTATAATCATGTAATTCTTTATCATAATCTACTGTAACATTGTCCACGTCACGTGTTTGTACAAAGGTAAAATGTTTCATTCGAGCAAAATTTCATATAATGCAGACACGGTCTCATATTGATCACGGTAGGAAAGGCTTAATTGAGTACACAATCATCCCTTGTCGCTGGCTCAATCGTCAACACACTTTAGCTGTTATCACTTTACCTCTTGTCGTTTTCTAGTGGAACATGTCCAAACGCCTGGAGAGCAAGCAACTTTTGAGGCTTGGAAGGCCTTCATTGTAGATGTTCTCTTCCTAACTATCCTCTTTAGCATTTTGTTCTTTCTACTTGTCGAGGTACGTCGTGATCTGTAGGCTGGGTCTTTGCTGCCATTATCTTCATTATTGTCTTGTACAGTTACAGCAATGGCTGTAAATTGTCTATTTGGTATGTGGGATCGCTTTCCAGTAGAACATGTCCACCCGCCTGGTGGACAACTACTTTCGGAGGCGCTATCTTTGGGTCTTCACAATAGTTTGCCGCTCAGTGATCGTTTCCCAGTTGAGCAGGTCCATACTCCTGGTGGACAAACAGCGTCTTGTTCAGATGAGAAAGTGTGGAATGACTTCAGCCTGTCCGTCACAGGACCAGCATTGGTGAAATAGACTTGAAGAGCAGATAATATGAATAAAATTGAGGAAGAGTACATGTTGAGATCAAGACTGTGTTTTGTTGTGACCTAAAACTGGAAATTGTTTGATGGCTTAATGCTGTGGCCCCTTTTATAGGTAATGTACAACTGAGCAACATTATGTTGTGAAAACAGCAAGTGTGCTTATAGAAAACGTCATTTTGTTCAAAGTAGCATATGAACAGCAACAACAATTTTATTATGCCTCTTGGTGGATTGAAAAGTGAACTTAACACACAACGATGGTGTCTTTGGTGTCTTTACAATTTACAAATATAAAATAATTTGAATAAACCTTAATATGATTGTCAGTACCCGCAAATAGCACAGGCTAATTAAGGTAGGCAGTCTATTGGTCTGAATTTTCGGACTGTTAGAAACATCGTAGGCTAGAGGATGTTTTTCTCCCAATCAGCCTTCAAACGCCATTGAAAGTTCTTGTCTTTCAAAGCACACTTTGCTGTATTTAGTTTTGATAAATCTTACCTTCGGTTTTGTTGCCAGGTGGGTTATTGGTAAAATATAGTCAAAAGTCTTTTTCTCGATATTTACTAGTAAATAAACAGCTCCCGGCGGCTGATATATCGTAGGATGATGCCTGCCGCTGAGCGCTTGTTCGAAAAATTTATATTTGCCCAGAAGCGAAGCTTCAAGGGGAAATGTGAAATTTTCAGTCCAATCTCTAAGCCGCCAGAATTTTCATCCAATATACTAGAAAGCTAGAAAGGGGTTTATTTTTGATTTTATAGTCCTCTGATAATTTTTTACATGTCTAACATGTTGTAAGAAAAAAAATAGGCGAGCACGCGCGAATGACGCAAACGAGCCCATTGATTTGTTGAATTTGCTTGTTGTACAGGTTGTTGGAGCTAGGCTTGACAGGCTGTCATGTCAAGTAAACTCTCGCAACGCCCCATAGATTAAAACTGGAAAAAGCAGCGCTTTTAGTTTATAGTTTACCGACTGCACTCTATGAAAATTGTATGGTCAAAAAATATTCTGATAGATAAGTAAAAGAATCCAACCAAATCACTAACTATCGCTGCTTGGTTTAAAAATCTGGAGCAGTTAGAGGATTTACATCAGTGGACTATTGGCAAAACCTGGCTTTGTAACTACATACTTTGCATGGCTTGACCTTATCTTCAATGTCTGTATTCAGCCCTGGCCACCATAGGTAGCTCCTCGCCATATTTTTCATTTTGACCATTCCTGGGCGAGCGGTGTGCAGGTCCTCTAAGAGCTGTTTGGACCCCGAGCTGGTATCACCACACGGTTCCCCCACAAGATACAACCATTGTGAGTGCTTAATTCGTCTCTCCTCACGTAGAAAGGTTCCAGGCTTTTGTCAGGGCATTTATCACCCCAGCCGTGCTGAACTTTTCTGCGAACCTGCTGTAGCAGTGCGTGTGAGGCTGTCCAGTCTGCAATGTGATCAGCTTTCACAGGCATGACTTCCAGGCGTTCCACTAGCAGTACGGTTTCACCCGGTACTGGGGGTGTGACTACTGTATCCGGCAAAGGTAACCGACTGAGACCATGAGCATTACCATATTTACATCCCTCTTGGTAAACAAGTTCATAGTCGTAGGCTGCCAGAAGCACATCCTCGAAGACCCAGAGGCAGTTAGTCGGGACGATACAATGTTCGTGGGGAAAGTTTACTATAAGATCGAGACGAGCTCGTCTCGATGACAAGTAGTTTGGAAATGTTAATGGTTCAGATATGAGTTAAGGGGTTTGTTCAATTACATTTTATTGTAACGATAAAAGTGTGAACTAGAGCCCCTCGTAAAACTAACAACAACCAACAAACACAATTATTTGGACATGTTCCTTGCGACAAACTCTTTTATTAAAAACTGTCATACTATATGTACTAGTTAAAACAAATATTCAGGCTCGTTAAAAATATTTTCTTGGTGCAGTAATGATGAGCACCGACATAATATTCCTGGTAAAATGTTCCTTTACTCTACTTATAATCCTGCTTAGTTTGATGATAGAAAGAATATGTACGATATGTATTCTTACAAACGTGAAATGTTTAATTGGAACAAAGTTCTCATGCAGACATGGTCTCTTATTGATCATGGCAGGAAAGGCATTATTGAGTCCACAATATCCCTTGTCGCCGGCTAAATCGTCAAGTCACTTTAGCTGTGTATTTTTTTACGCCTCTTATCGTTTTCCAGTGGAACATGTCCAGACGCCTGGAGGGCAAGCAAGTTTTGAGGCTTGGAAGCCATTCATAGCGGGTGTTCTCTTTTTAAGCATTCTCTTGAACATTTTCTTCTTTGTACTCGTTGAGACATGTCGCGATGTGTAGGCTGAGTCTTTGCTGCCATTATCTTCATTCTTGTCTTGTACAGTTACAGCAATGGCTGTAAATTGTCTATTTGGTATGTGGGATCGCTTTCCAGTAGAGCATGTCCACACGCCCGGTGGACAAGTACCTTTGGAGACGCTATCTTTGGTTCTTAACAATATTAATAGTTTGCCACTCAGTGATCGTTTTCCAGTTGAGCAGGTCCATACTCCTGGTGGACAAACAGCGTCTTGTTCAGATGAGAAAGTGTGGAACGACTTCAGCCTGTCCGTCACAGGACCAGCATTGGTGAAATAGACTTGAAGAGCAGATAATATGAACAAAATTGAGGAAGAGTACATGTTGAGATCAAGACTGTTTTGTTGTGACCTAAATGGCTTTAAAACTGGAAATTGTTTGATGGTTGAATGCTGTGGCCCCTTTTATAGGTGATATACACAGCTGAGCAACATTATGTTATGAATAAACGTTAATAAGATGGTCGGTTCGTGCAAATAGCACAGGCTAATAGCGGCGGGCAGTATCGGTGTGAATTTTGCACTCGTAGAAACATCGTAGGGTAGAGGACGTTTTCTTCTGATCAGCCTCCATGCGCCATGAAAAATTCCTGTCTTTTAAATAACACTTTTCTGTACAAATCTTACCTTCGGTTTTGTTGCCAGCTGGGTTATTGGTAAAACATACTCAAAACTCTCTAACCAAATGTTTCGTAAATGAAAATCTCCCGGCCGGAGAGAAATGCTCGCTGCTAAGAGGTTTTTCGAAATTTTGAAATTTTGAGTACAAGAAGGGCTTCTTGAAAACACTTTGTACTATTCTTTTCCACAGCTGACTGGGGAAAAATGTATTTAAGTTTCTGTAGGAATGCATTATTAAGACAGAATACAGCAGGAAATTGGGTAATTTTAATTTTCAGTGGACAAAAACCTTGTACCAGAATAATTTAAAGAGTATTGCATTCTCTTTTACATTTTTCAAGGGCCTAAAATGTAATAAATAATATTTATTCAGGATTGCTGCATCAGTTTTAAGAAAAAACTGCTATCAATGCAGGTCCTGTAAAAAATGAAAAATGAAAAATAACAATAAAAAAGATTAAAAATATGGATAAAGATCAAATGACAATATTATAAAATAGCTACACTAACGAAAGATTAATTTTTAATATTTGCACCTTTGTAGAAAAAAGCGCGCTTTGTGCATTCTAAGTTTACTTTTGCTAAAATAAGGACATTTTTATTTTCTAGTTTTGTGGCGGTGAATGTCACGGTTTCTTACCTTTAAACAATTAAAAAGGTATCTGGGAACTCTATTTGCAATGTACTCATTAACAAATCTTAAAATGTGTGTCCGTCTTCTATAATAGAGAGGTTCCAGGCCCAGTTTGGTCATAATTTGATCAGTTGTTAGTTTTGAGGCAGCTTTGAAGTAGACGATCCTCGCTGCTCGTCTTTGTAGTCGTTCAATCTTGTCACTGTTTCCTTGTCCACATTCATGCCACACAGCGTCACAATAATCTAGAACCGGGAGGACCATGGCTTTATAGGGTCTATTTGCAGTTTCTAGCGTAAGTGAAGGTCTTATTCTAGAGAACATTCCGAGTATCTTAGAAACCTTCATCCTTACATAGTCCACGACATGTGACGTCACAGCCTGTTCAGAGGGGTATGCTCTATAACAAGTAGTTTGGAAACGTTAAGACTCAGTTATGAACCAGGGTTTTTTCAGTTTAAATTATCCAATTACACTTTATTGTAATTACTAACGCAAAAAGTGTGAAATAGAGGCCCTCGTGAAACTAACAACAACTACACAACTATTTCATCAGGATCCTTGTGACAAACTCTTTTACCAAAAAAGCTGTCATAAGCTGGTAGCTGGTAAAAACGAATCTTCAAGCCCGTTGAAAAAAGTTTCACATTTCAAAGAATATTGTAGTCCTGATCTAACGATGATATGTACTGACATAATTATTCCTGGTAAAATGACTCTCTATTCTTCTTATAATCATGTAATTCTTTATCATAATCTACTGTAACATTGTCCACGTCACGTGTTTGTACAAAGGTAAAATGTTTCATTCGAGCAAAATTTCATATAATGCAGACACGGTCTCATATTGATCACGGTAGGAAAGGCTTAATTGAGTACACAATCATCCCTTGTCGCTGGCTCAATCGTCAACACACTTTAGCTGTTATCACTTTACCTCTTGTCGTTTTCTAGTGGAACATGTCCAAACGCCTGGAGAGCAAGCAACTTTTGAGGCTTGGAAGGCCTTCATTGTAGATGTTCTCTTCCTAACTATCCTCTTTAGCATTTTGTTCTTTCTACTTGTCGAGGTACGTCGTGATCTGTAGGCTGGGTCTTTGCTGCCATTATCTTCATTATTGTCTTGTACAGTTACAGCAATGGCTGTAAATTGTCTATTTGGTATGTGGGATCGCTTTCCAGTAGAACATGTCCACCCGCCTGGTGGACAACTACTTTCGGAGGCGCTATCTTTGGGTCTTCACAATAGTTTGCCGCTCAGTGATCGTTTCCCAGTTGAGCAGGTCCATACTCCTGGTGGACAAACAGCGTCTTGTTCAGATGAGAAAGTGTGGAATGACTTCAGCCTGTCCGTCACAGGACCAGCATTGGTGAAATAGACTTGAAGAGCAGATAATATGAATAAAATTGAGGAAGAGTACATGTTGAGATCAAGACTGTTTTGTTGTGACCTAAAACTGGAAATTGTTTGATGGCTTAATGCTGTGGCCCCTTTTATAGGTAATGTACAACTGAGCAACATTATGTTGTGAAAACAGCAAGTGTGCTTATAGAAAACGTCATTTTGTTCAAAGTAGCATATGAACAGCAACAACAATTTTATTATGCCTCTTGGTGGATTGAAAAGTGAACTTAACACACAACGATGGTGTCTTTGGTGTCTTTACAATTTACAAATATAAAATAATTTGAATAAACCTTAATATGATTGTCAGTACCCGCAAATAGCACAGGCTAATTAAGGTAGGCAGTCTATTGGTCTGAATTTTCGGACTGTTAGAAACATCGTAGGCTAGAGGATGTTTTTCTCCCAATCAGCCTTCAAACGCCATTGAAAGTTCTTGTCTTTTAAAGCACACTTTGCTGTATTTAGTTTTGATAAATCTTACCTTCGGTTTTGTTGCCAGGTGGGTTATTGGTAAAACATAGTCAAAAGTCTTTTTCTCGATATTTACTAGTAAATAAACAGCTCCCGGCGGCTGATATATCGTAGGATGATGCCTGCCGCTGAGCGCTTGTTCGAAAAATTTATATTTGCCCAGAAGCGAAGCTTCAAGGGGAAATGTGAAATTTTCAGTCCAATCTCTAAGCCGCCAGAATTTTCATCCAATATACTAGAAAGCTAGAAAGGGGTTTATTTTTGATTTTATAGTCCTCTGATAATTTTTTACATGTCTAACATGTTGTAAGAAAAAAAATAGGCGAGCACGCGCGAATGACGCAAACGAGCCCATTGATTTGTTGAATTTGCTTGTTGTACAGGTTGTTGGAGCTAGGCTTGACAGGCTGTCATGTCAAGTAAACTCTCGCAACGCCCCATAGATTAAAACTGGAAAAAGCAGCGCTTTTAGTTTATAGTTTACCGACTGCACTCTATGAAAATTGTATGGTCAAAAAATATTCTGATAGATAAGTAAAAGAATCCAACCAAATCACTAACTATCGCTGCTTGGTTTAAAAATCTGGAGCAGTTAGAGGATTTACATCAGTGGACTATTGGCAAAACCTGGCTTTGTAACTACATACTTTGCATGGCTTGACCTTATCTTCAATGTCTGTATTCAGCCCTGGCCACCATAGGTAGCTCCTCGCCATATTTTTCATTTTGACCATTCCTGGGTGAGCGGTGTGCAGGTCCTCTAAGAGCTGTTTGGACCCCGAGCTGGTATCACCACACGGTTCCCCCACAAGATACAACCATTGTGTGTGCTTAATTCGTCTCTCCTCACGTAGAAAGGTTCCAGGCTTTTGTCAGGGCATTTATCACCCCAGCCGTGCTGAACTTTTCTGCGAACCTGCTGTAGCAGTGCGTGTGAGGCTGTCCAGTCTGCAATGTGATCAGCTTTCACAGGCATGACTTCCAGGCGTTCCACTAGCAGTACGGTTTCACCCGGTACTGGGGGTGTGACTACTGTATCCGGCAAAGGTAACCGACTGAGACCATGAGCATTACCATATTTACATCCCTCTTGGTAAACAAGTTCATAGTCGTAGGCTGCCAGAAGCACATCCTCGAAGACCCAGAGGCAGTTAGTCGGGACGATACAATGTTCGTGGGGAAAGTTTACTATAAGATCGAGACGAGCTCGTCTCGATGACAAGTAGTTTGGAAATGTTAATGGTTCAGATATGAGTTAAGGGGTTTGTTCAATTACATTTTATTGTAACGATAAAAGTGTGAACTAGAGCCCCTCGTAAAACTAACAACAACCAACAAACACAATTATTTGGACATGTTCCTTGCGACAAACTCTTTTATTAAAAACTGTCATACTATATGTACTAGTTAAAACAAATATTCAGGCTCGTTAAAAATATTTTCTTGGTGCAGTAATGATGAGCACCGACATAATATTCCTGGTAAAATGTTCCTTTACTCTACTTATAATCCTGCTTAGTTTGATGATAGAAAGAATATGTACGATATGTATTCTTACAAACGTGAAATGTTTAATTGGAACAAAGTTCTCATGCAGACATGGTCTCTTATTGATCATGGCAGGAAAGGCATTATTGAGTCCACAATATCCCTTGTCGCCGGCTAAATCGTCAAGTCACTTTAGCTGTGTATTTTTTTACGCCTCTTATCGTTTTCCAGTGGAACATGTCCAGACGCCTGGAGGGCAAGCAAGTTTTGAGGCTTGGAAGCCATTCATAGCGGGTGTTCTCTTTTTAAGCATTCTCTTGAACATTTTCTTCTTTGTACTCGTTGAGACATGTCGCGATGTGTAGGCTGAGTCTTTGCTGCCATTATCTTCATTCTTGTCTTGTACAGTTACAGCAATGGCTGTAAATTGTCTATTTGGTATGTGGGATCGCTTTCCAGTAGAGCATGTCCACACGCCCGGTGGACAAGTACCTTTGGAGACGCTATCTTTGGTTCTTAACAATATTAATAGTTTGCCACTCAGTGATCGTTTTCCAGTTGAGCAGGTCCATACTCCTGGTGGACAAACAGCGTCTTGTTCAGATGAGAAAGTGTGGAACGACTTCAGCCTGTCCGTCACAGGACCAGCATTGGTGAAATAGACTTGAAGAGCAGATAATATGAACAAAATTGAGGAAGAGTACATGTTGAGATCAAGACTGTTTTGTTGTGACCTAAATGGCTTTAAAACTGGAAATTGTTTGATGGTTGAATGCTGTGGCCCCTTTTATAGGTGATATACACAGCTGAGCAACATTATGTTATGAATAAACGTTAATAAGATGGTCGGTTCGTGCAAATAGCACAGGCTAATAGCGGCGGGCAGTATCGGTGTGAATTTTGCACTCGTAGAAACATCGTAGGGTAGAGGACGTTTTCTTCTGATCAGCCTCCATGCGCCATGAAAAATTCCTGTCTTTTAAATAACACTTTTCTGTACAAATCTTACCTTCGGTTTTGTTGCCAGCTGGGTTATTGGTAAAACATACTCAAAACTCTCTAACCAAATGTTTCGTAAATGAAAATCTCCCGGCCGGAGAGAAATGCTCGCTGCTAAGAGGTTTTTCGAAATTTTGAAATTTTGAGTACAAGAAGGGCTTCTTGAAAACACTTTGTACTATTCTTTTCCACAGCTGACTGGGGAAAAATGTATTTAAGTTTCTGTAGGAATGCATTATTAAGACAGAATACAGCAGGAAATTGGGTAATTTTAATTTTCAGTGGACAAAAACCTTGTACCAGAATAATTTAAAGAGTATTGCATTCTCTTTTACATTTTTCAAGGGCCTAAAATGTAATAAATAATATTTATTCAGGATTGCTGCATCAGTTTTAAGAAAAAACTGCTATCAATGCAGGTCCTGTAAAAAATGAAAAATGAAAAATAACAATAAAAAAGATTAAAAATATGGATAAAGATCAAATGACAATATTATAAAATAGCTACACTAACGAAAGATTAATTTTTAATATTTGCACCTTTGTAGAAAAAAGCGCGCTTTGTGCATTCTAAGTTTACTTTTGCTAAAATAAGGACATTTTTATTTTCTAGTTTTGTGGCGGTGAATGTCACGGTTTCTTACCTTTAAACAATTAAAAAGGTATCTGGGAACTCTATTTGCAATGTACTCATTAACAAATCTTAAAATGTGTGTCCGTCTTCTATAATAGAGAGGTTCCAGGCCCAGTTTGGTCATAATTTGATCAGTTGTTAGTTTTGAGGCAGCTTTGAAGTAGACGATCCTCGCTGCTCGTCTTTGTAGTCGTTCAATCTTGTCACTGTTTCCTTGTCCACATTCATGCCACACAGCGTCACAATAATCTAGAACCGGGAGGACCATGGCTTTATAGGGTCTATTTGCAGTTTCTAGCGTAAGTGAAGGTCTTATTCTAGAGAACATTCCGAGTATCTTAGAAACCTTCATCCTCACATAGTCCACGACATGTGACGTCACAGCCTGTTCAGAGGGGTATGCTCTATAACAAGTAGTTTGGAAACGTTAAGACTCAGTTATGAGCCAGGGTTTTTTCAGTTTAAATTATCCAATTACACTTTATTGTAATTACTAACGCAAAAAGTGTGAAATAGAGGCCCTCGTGAAACTAACAACAACTACACAACTATTTCATCAGGATCCTTGTGACAAACTCTTTTACCAAAAAGCTGTCATAAGCTGGTAGCTGGTAAAAACGAATCTTCAAGCCCGTTGAAAAAAGTTTCACATTTCAAAGAATATTGTAGTCCTGATCTAACGATGATATGTACTGACATAATTATTCCTGGTAAAATGACTCTCTATTCTTCTTATAATCATGTAATTCTTTATCATAATCTACTGTAACATTGTCCACGTCACGTGTTTGTACAAAGGTAAAATGTTTCATTCGAGCAAAATTTCATATAATGCAGACACGGTCTCATATTGATCACGGTAGGAAAGGCTTAATTGAGTACACAATCATCCCTTGTCGCTGGCTCAATCGTCAACACACTTTAGCTGTTATCACTTTACCTCTTGTCGTTTTCTAGTGGAACATGTCCAAACGCCTGGAGAGCAAGCAACTTTTGAGGCTTGGAAGGCCTTCATTGTAGATGTTCTCTTCCTAACTATCCTCTTTAGCATTTTGTTCTTTCTACTTGTCGAGGTACGTCGTGATCTGTAGGCTGGGTCTTTGCTGCCATTATCTTCATTATTGTCTTGTACAGTTACAGCAATGGCTGTAAATTGTCTATTTGGTATGTGGGATCGCTTTCCAGTAGAACATGTCCACCCGCCTGGTGGACAACTACTTTCGGAGGCGCTATCTTTGGGTCTTCACAATAGTTTGCCGCTCAGTGATCGTTTCCCAGTTGAGCAGGTCCATACTCCTGGTGGACAAACAGCGTCTTGTTCAGATGAGAAAGTGTGGAATGACTTCAGCCTGTCCGTCACAGGACCAGCATTGGTGAAATAGACTTGAAGAGCAGATAATATGAATAAAATTGAGGAAGAGTACATGTTGAGATCAAGACTGTGTTTTGTTGTGACCTAAAACTGGAAATTGTTTGATGGCTTAATGCTGTGGCCCCTTTTATAGGTAATGTACAACTGAGCAACATTATGTTGTGAAAACAGCAAGTGTGCTTATAGAAAACGTCATTTTGTTCAAAGTAGCATATGAACAGCAACAACAATTTTATTATGCCTCTTGGTGGATTGAAAAGTGAACTTAACACACAACGATGGTGTCTTTGGTGTCTTTACAATTTACAAATATAAAATAATTTGAATAAACCTTAATATGATTGTCAGTACCCGCAAATAGCACAGGCTAATTAAGGTAGGCAGTCTATTGGTCTGAATTTTCGGACTGTTAGAAACATCGTAGGCTAGAGGATGTTTTTCTCCCAATCAGCCTTCAAACGCCATTGAAAGTTCTTGTCTTTCAAAGCACACTTTGCTGTATTTAGTTTTGATAAATCTTACCTTCGGTTTTGTTGCCAGGTGGGTTATTGGTAAAACATAGTCAAAAGTCTTTTTCTCGATATTTACTAGTAAATAAACAGCTCCCGGCGGCTGATATATCGTAGGATGATGCCTGCCGCTGAGCGCTTGTTCGAAAAATTTATATTTGCCCAGAAGCGAAGCTTCAAGGGGAAATGTGAAATTTTCAGTCCAATCTCTAAGCCGCCAGAATTTTCATCCAATATACTAGAAAGCTAGAAAGGGGTTTATTTTTGATTTTATAGTCCTCTGATAATTTTTTACATGTCTAACATGTTGTAAGAAAAAAAATAGGCGAGCACGCGCGAATGACGCAAACGAGCCCATTGATTTGTTGAATTTGCTTGTTGTACAGGTTGTTGGAGCTAGGCTTGACAGGCTGTCATGTCAAGTAAACTCTCGCAACGCCCCATAGATTAAAACTGGAAAAAGCAGCGCTTTTAGTTTATAGTTTACCGACTGCACTCTATGAAAATTGTATGGTCAAAAAATATTCTGATAGATAAGTAAAAGAATCCAACCAAATCACTAACTATCGCTGCTTGGTTTAAAAATCTGGAGCAGTTAGAGGATTTACATCAGTGGACTATTGGCAAAACCTGGCTTTGTAACTACATACTTTGCATGGCTTGACCTTATCTTCAATGTCTGTATTCAGCCCTGGCCACCATAGGTAGCTCCTCGCCATATTTTTCATTTTGACCATTCCTGGGTGAGCGGTGTGCAGGTCCTCTAAGAGCTGTTTGGACCCCGAGCTGGTATCACCACACGGTTCCCCCACAAGATACAACCATTGTGTGTGCTTAATTCGTCTCTCCTCACGTAGAAAGGTTCCAGGCTTTTGTCAGGGCATTTATCACCCCAGCCGTGCTGAACTTTTCTGCGAACCTGCTGTAGCAGTGCGTGTGAGGCTGTCCAGTCTGCAATGTGATCAGCTTTCACAGGCATGACTTCCAGGCGTTCCACTAGCAGTACGGTTTCACCCGGTACTGGGGGTGTGACTACTGTATCCGGCAAAGGTAACCGACTGAGACCATGAGCATTACCATATTTACATCCCTCTTGGTAAACAAGTTCATAGTCGTAGGCTGCCAGAAGCACATCCTCGAAGACCCAGAGGCAGTTAGTCGGGACGATACAATGTTCGTGGGGAAAGTTTACTATAAGATCGAGACGAGCTCGTCTCGATGACAAGTAGTTTGGAAATGTTAATGGTTCAGATATGAGTTAAGGGGTTTGTTCAATTACATTTTATTGTAACGATAAAAGTGTGAACTAGAGCCCCTCGTAAAACTAACAACAACCAACAAACACAATTATTTGGACATGTTCCTTGCGACAAACTCTTTTATTAAAAACTGTCATACTATATGTACTAGTAAAAACAAATATTCAGGTTCGTTAAAAATATTTTCTTGGTGCAGTAATGATGAGCACCGACATAATATTCCTGGTAAAATGTTCCTTTACTCTACTTATAATCCTGCTTAGTTTGATGATAGAAAGAATATGTACGATATGTATTCTTACAAACGTGAAATGTTTAATTGGAACAAAGTTCTCATGCAGACATGGTCTCTTATTGATCATGGCAGGAAAGGCATTATTGAGTCCACAATATCCCTTGTCGCCGGCTAAATCGTCAAGTCACTTTAGCTGTGTATTTTTTTACGCCTCTTATCGTTTTCCAGTGGAACATGTCCAGACGCCTGGAGGGCAAGCAAGTTTTGAGGCTTGGAAGCCATTCATAGCGGGTGTTCTCTTTTTAAGCATTCTCTTGAACATTTTCTTCTTTGTACTCGTTGAGATGTGTAGGCTGAGTCTTTGCTGCCATTATCTTCATTCTTGTCTTGTACAGTTACAGCAATGGCTGTAAATTGTCTATTTGGTATGTGGGATCGCTTTCCAGTAGAGCATGTCCACACGCCCGGTGGACAAGTACCTTTGGAGACGCTATCTTTGGTTCTTAACAATATTAATAGTTTGCCACTCAGTGATCGTTTTCCAGTTGAGCAGGTCCATACTCCTGGTGGACAAACAGCGTCTTGTTCAGATGAGAAAGTGTGGAACGACTTCAGCCTGTCCGTCACAGGACCAGCATTGGTGAAATAGACTTGAAGAGCAGATAATATGAACAAAATTGAGGAAGAGTACATGTTGAGATCAAGACTGTTTTGTTGTGACCTAAATGGCTTTAAAACTGGAAATTGTTTGATGGTTGAATGCTGTGGCCCCTTTTATAGGTGATATACACAGCTGAGCAACATTATGTTATGAATAAACGTTAATAAGATGGTCGGTTCGTGCAAATAGCACAGGCTAATAGCGGCGGGCAGTATCGGTGTGAATTTTGCACTCGTAGAAACATCGTAGGGTAGAGGACGTTTTCTTCTGATCAGCCTCCATGCGCCATGAAAAATTCCTGTCTTTTAAATAACACTTTTCTGTACAAATCTTACCCTCGGTTTTGTTGCCAGCTGGGTTATTGGTAAAACATACTCAAAACTCTCTAACCAAATGTTTCATAAATGAAAATCTCCCGGCCGGAGAGAAATGCTCGCTGCTAAGAGGTTTTTCGAAATTTTGAAATTTTGAGTACAAGAAGGGCTTCTTGAAAACACTTTGTACTATTCTTTTCCACAGCTGACTGGGGAAAAATGTATTTAAGTTTCTGTAGGAATGCATTATTAAGACAGAATACAGCAGGAAATTGGGTAATTTTAATTTTCAGTGGACAAAAACCTTGTACCAGAATAATTTAAAGAGTATTGCATTCTCTTTTACATTTTTCAAGGGCCTAAAATGTAATAAATAATATTTATTCAGGATTGCTGCATCAGTTTTAAGAAAAAACTGCTATCAATGCAGGTCCTGTAAAAAATGAAAAATGAAAAATAACAATAAAAAAAATTTAAAATATGGATAAAGATCAAATGACAATATTATAAAATAGCTACACTAACGAAAGATTAATTTTTAATATTTGCACCTTTGTAGAAAAAAGCGCGGTTTGTGCATTCTAAGTTTACTTTTGCTAAAATAAGGACATTTTTATTTTCTAGTTTTGTGGTGGTGAATGTCACGGTTTCTTTCATTGAAACCATTAGAAAGGTACCTGGGAACTCTATTTGCAATGCACTCATTAACAAATCTTAAAATGTGTGTCCGTCTTCTATAATAGAGAGTTTCCAGGGCCAGTTTGGTCATAATTTGATCAGCTGTTAGTTTTGAGGCAGCTTTGAAGTAGACGATCCTCGCTGCTCGTCTTTGTAGTCGTTCAATCTTGTCACTGTTTCCTTGTCCACATTCATGCCACACAGCGTCACAATAATCTAGAACCGGGAGGACCATGGCTTTATAGAGTCTATTTGCAGTTTCTAGCGTAAGTGAAGGTCTTATTCTAGAGAACATTCCGAGTATCTTAGAAACCTTCATCCTCACATAGTCCACGACATGTGACGTCACAGCCTGTTTAGAGGGGTATGCTCTATAACAAGTAGTTTGGAAACGTTAAGACTCAGTTATGAGCCAGGGTTTTTTCAGTTTAAATTATCCAATTACACTTTATTGTAAACACTAAGGAAAAAAGTGTGAAATAGAGGCCCTCGTTAAACTAACAACAACTACACAACTATTTCATCAGGATCCTTGTGACAAACTCTTTTACCAAAAAGCTGTCATAAGGTGGTAGCTGGTAAAAACAAATCTTCAAGCCCGTTGAAAAAAGTTTCACATTTCAAAAAATATTGTAGTCCTGATCTAATGATGATAAGTACTGGCATAATTATTCCTGGTAAAATGACTCTCTATTCTTCTTATAATCATGTAATTCTTTATCATAATCTACTGTAACATTGTCCACGTCACGTGTTTGTATAAAGGTAAAATGTTTCATTCGAGCAAATTAAAATTTCATAAATGCAGACACGGCCTCATAATCATCAGTGTAGGAAAGGCTTAATTGAGTACACAATCATCCCTTGTCGCTGGCTCAATCGTCAACACACTTTAGCTGTTATCACTTTACCTCTTGTCGTTTTCCAGTGGAACATGTCCAAACGCCTGGAGAGCAAGCAACTTTTGAGGCTTGGAAGGCTTTCATTGTAGATGTTCTCTTCCTAACTATCCTCTTTAGCATTTTGTTCTTTCTACTTGTCGAGGTACGTCGTGATCTGTAGGCTGGGTCTTTGCTGCCATTATCTTCATTATTGTCTTGTACAGTTACAGCAATGGCTGTAAATTGTCTATTTGGTATGTGGGATCGCTTTCCAGTAGAACATGTCCACCCGCCTGGTGGACAACTACTTTCGGAGGCGCTATCTTTGGGTCTTCACAATAGTTTGCCGCTCAGTGATCGTTTCCCAGTTGAGCAGGTCCATAATCCTGGTGGACAAACAGCGTCTTGTTCAGATGAGAAAGTGTGGAATGACTTCAGCCTGTCCGTCACAGGACCAGCATTGGTGAAATAGACTTGAAGAGCAGATAATATGAATAAAATTGAGGAAGAGTACATGTTGAGATCAAGACTGTGTTTTGTTGTGACCTAAAACTGGAAATTGTTTGATGGCTTAATGCTGTGGCCCCTTTTATAGGTAATGTACAACTGAGCAACATTATGTTGTGAAAACAGCAAGTGTGCTTATAGAAAACGTCATTTTAATCAAAGTAGCATATGAACAGCAACAACAATTTTATTATGCGTCTTGGTGGATTGAAAAGTGAACTTAACACACAACAATGGTGTCTTTACAATTTACAAAATTAAAATGATTTGAATAAACCTTAATGATTGTCAGTACCCGCAAATAGCACAGGCTAATTAAGGCAGGCAGGCTATTGGTCTGAATTTTTGGACTGGTAGAAACATCGTAGGCTAGAGGATGTTTTTCTCCCAATTAGCCTTCACACGCCATTTAAAGTTCCTGTCTTTTAAAGCACACTTTGTGCGCATGCGTCAATATGAGCTGTTGAAGTGCCACAGAGGCATTTTCTTTGAATTGTTTACGTTCAGTACCAGAATTTGCAGGCTGTTTTCTAGAACTGAATGACGTGTATTGGGTGCTACGTTCCACAAACGTGTTCTTCAACGTACTGTGGTATTTCTACGATGAAAGTGAGTTTATTGTCGCCTCGCTGTTGCCCTTGAGAGGACAGTCTTTCCTTCCTTAAACAGTACATCGAAGACAAGATGGCGGCTGAATGTTCTTACGACCTAACATTTCGCGCACATTTTTTGAGCAGGAGGAAAAGGTCGGTATGATAATTTTTTTTTAAACAATTATCCTATAGATACTTAAGAGTCATTGTCAGAGAAAACCGGGCGGTGCCAAAAGATTGGGGTCAGCCGATTTCCTTTATTTTTTCACCATTTAAAATCAAGCTGATAAGATTAACTTTGGTGACATCAACAAGATTTCCCAGCGTTTCACTCACGAGATTGACCACCCCCCTAGTTTTTAGCCAAGGGAAGCCATAAAAACCACCAAAAACAATGCCAATTTCTCGGGTCCAAAACAATTTTCCCTTAAGGAATTATTGCGTGGATCTGTTTCTGATGCTAAATCACCTAATAATAAACGTTTTGGGTGTTTAAAATCATATGTTTAGTTTAACGGTAATTTTTACCAAGGTTTATAATCCGGGTATGTTGCGTGACTGTTACGGGACAACGAATTTCGGAGATTTTCGAAGTGCGTTTTCTTGAAAGTGCGGTTGTTTATTTTTTATTTAATTACAGATTTGAACAGTTTATACCCCCCTAAATCAAAAACAAAAATTTATTGATCGGCACAAGAAACTCTTTTCACGCGAATTTTGTTGGAAAATGTCAAAGAACGCTCTTACGGCTAACTGCTCGCTGAAGTTTAAATAGCGGTAATACTGAATTATAAGGGTACTAATCCATTTTAAATGAGTATTTTATATTCCAGTTAGGTTTAAATAAAGCAAAAATAACTATAAAATACTTTTGCTTTAACGTACGGGTTATACAAGACTGTCATCATGCACGCAAAGGTCTCAATTACTTGGTGCTTCGATGATTATTGTCTGGCCTATACGAGTTAGCCAACAGGAGGACGTATGTGCGGTCCTATCTAGTGATAAAATCATCACGACTTTTGTATCACATGCAACAGAAAGTCTCAGAGTTTTAGCTTTGTATGCAAAGTTTGTTACATACCCTGCAAAGAGATGCTACATTTTTCGCTGTGTGAGCCGTCGTGCGAAAAGTAGCCTCTGCCGACAACCGTTCAAATCCGTCCAGAAATCTGAACGAATAAATTTAAAAAACGGGTTTTTATCTCTTCCTGACCGGTTTCGAGCATTGCGTGAGTCTTGCTTAAAAGATCAGAGTTGTCGCAATTTTTTCATTCCCACGAAACTAGCGCCATTTGACGACAGAGGTGACAATTAATTTTGCTTGCTATTGACGTGACGAATTTCGCGCATGCACGACACAAAATTGAACGGTTGTCGGTAGAGGCTACTTTTTCGCACGACAGCTCCCAATTTGTTACATCGATCACTACTGACAAAACCCAACAATGTATTTTATAAAATGCGAAAGAAGAATACGTAGTGCAAAATTCAGTTATTTCCGACATGAGCACAACTTAGCGTAGGCCTCAAGTGGTTCAATAAAAGTACGTTTTCTTGAGTTGCTACCATTTGTTTGCAGACTTAATGCTCAGCATACTTCCCTCAACTGTGCTAACTTCAGCAAACTGAGCTTTCCAGCACGCGAAAGTTCACAAACGTTTACTGCTTTTATTTTAATAGGGTGACTGATAGTTTGTTCAATGTCTCTGTAAACCTCATGGCGTATGGCTTGAATGTGGTCTTCTGATTCAAGGGCTGTGAGGTCTTCGTCTGTTACTTCTTGTTCCTCCTCCTGGCTCTCTATTTCATCAGCTTGTCTTTGGCGTTGCAGCGCTGACATCCTTGCGAAAAAGTTTCTAATTTGTTGAGCGGTTCTCCATTCGTCTGGTTTGAATTGTAACTTTCCACTGCTATCTCTAATACACTTCATCTCTCTAGCCACGTGAATTGGATCAGCCTTTTGCCCTCCCGCTACTCCTTGGTTAAATTTCTGAACAAGAAAGGCTTTTACCTTCTCTTCCATCTTCTTGGTCCGCTTAGCTGATTTAAGCGCCCACCCTTTAATACGGCGTTCTCTAGCACTGGAAGGCCCGGCTTGTTCAAATGCAATTCGCTGTCTATCTCCGCCAGCCACATGCACCTCTCCGACTCGGTCAGCCCACTTCTTTCGTGCCGCATCGTACACAGACTCACAATCTAGATCTGACGCACGCACATGCTTCCCTGCGTCCATGTGAGCTTCCGCTTCCTCTCGATTCTTGAACGTTAGCACGCATGTACTTTCACTGCATGAGAATATTTCTCCTCGTGGACTGGAAGCATGGCTAACTGAGCCAAGATTGTTCCTACGTGGACCCCACTCTTTTAGGACTCTCAACCCAGTTTCTTCCTGTGGTCCAACTTCAAGCTGACTATATGATAAGAATCTGCCGGGTCCAACGCTGAATGCACGCCAAGCGCGTATTCCTTTTCCCTCAAACGAAAAGTTGTTAAGGAGGCTGATACCTGGTATCTTGTTGGCGGTAATTTCTTTATTAGTGTCCACTTGGACAACTGCGGCCCTGACTCCTTTTACTCCTCCATGTGACTCTAGTGCTGTCTTCATGTCTTCCGCAGTGATGACATTGTGTTTTTCATTGACCCATCGTCGTATGTGTGCCTTCATAGGAGCGGTTTTTCGGTCACAGATGTCTTTTCCGGACTGTGGTTCTGAAAAGTCGTAACGCAGAATTGTCATGCCGGTTCGTTGACTAATGAACGGAAGACTGAGCAAAAGAGATCCACTATGGTAGCAACCTGCGTTATCGGATCTCAGGAAGACATTTTCAATCTCCGGTGATTCTTTCTTGATGGTATTTAAAAGATGTTCTATTATAGAGGCTACAGCAAAGCTGTTCTGCGTGCAGTTGTCGAACAGATGGACAAAACATTCTACTTGGAATTTTCAGTATGCTTAGTGATCACAGCACTCACATGCCAGCTTCGTCCTCGTTTTCCGAAGAAATCACTCATTCGTTCCCGGTAACGCTGTGGGAGGTATTTCATTGCCCAATCCATAACGATTAAACATGAAGCTGAATCAACATGTACAAGAGCAAATTGCTTTCCTTCTTCTTGATTTACTGTGCGAAGCAAATGCGCCTTCCAGTCCTGGATAGATGCCAAACAGAGTTTGTAGGCGTGGCTTAACCGCCATCTGTGCTCCTCCGGCATCTCAACACGGTTGATCTGGGATTCAATTTCCTTCAAAACTGTCTCTAATGATTCACATTGCTCGCAGTCAGTTTCATGCTTGTGCTGACATATGCTTTGCAGGTTGGAGTCGCTTGTGTCACCTAGGGCATGTGTAGTGCAGTGATCAGCACAAGTTTCTTCTCTGCCAACATGGGACTTGAACTCATTCTTAAGGTATCTCTTTGCCTCCTTGATTTTTTGTTCCGCATCATTTACCCAGGTAGCCTCCGATCCATGGTCCCCAAGCGTCTTAAGCACGTCAGTGACATTGTCTATGGCCTCCGTCCCTTCTGCTGTGGTGTTGTCGAGTCCCTGCAAAGATTTTTGCATTGAGGCACCACACACCTCTATTATTCTGTAGAGTGAACGCTGTCCTGCTGGCTCAAAATTCTGCTCTGTGCAGTAAACTGAGTATTGCTCGATTATTCTTGACGGTATCATAGTCCTTATAACTGCCGGAATGATAATGCTTCCTCCCGTGTCGAGCTTTAGCACTTTTGTGCCAAATGCTACGTCTTGCAGCATCTCAGGTCTTGCGATGTAATCTATAAAATGATCAATTTGAACCGGTGAGATTCGGGAACGGAAAATTGGCTCTTGCGGAACAGGCAGACCTTCACCAACTTTGGTAGCATGCTGTCGAGCTTCATCTATTCGCCATTTCGAAAGTGTTGGTATCATGTTCATTAACTGGGACCTGCTAAAATCATTGGCAAAGAGAGAGAGTATCTGTCGTTTTGTTTGCCACGACTCGGCATGGTTATATGACTTGATCATAACATCGATTATCCCAGATTCTGGGTCAAAACTTCTACGTCTAGTGGCACCAGCAGAATCCTTATCTACTAATCTTTCCTGTCGAAGAGTGGTCCATAATTCCTCTTCCTGTCCAGGGCTAAGGACCGAAAGTGCTGTGCAGATGCTTTCTTTGGCCTTTCGCAGATAGTACTTTTGCTGTGTTGTCGATATATCATCCCAAGACGTATTCAAAGTTGACAGAATGGGTGAAATTCTTCCTCCAGATAAACTGCTTATGGTATTGTTCAGTACCTGCCTTCTTTGTTGCTGTTCCTCTACTTCGTCGGACCAGATACTGATTTCTTCTTCTGGGATACTTTGTTGGGATGATTGTGATAATGATGAAACCATCTCTTGTTCTGCATTAGATGTTACCAGAGCGTCCTGATCTTCATTCCGCTGTGGCAGTTCAAATAAATCTTCATCACCAGCCAGTTGAGACTGTCAGTGCAATAAAAGGGATATTACCTACATTTCCATAATTTTTCTGTTGCGTTGTTACCGAGAATGGAGCCACAGAAAAGGGAGTTACAGGACCCCTTAACAAGTAAGAACCAGTAAAAGTTGCAAACGGATTAAAACCTGAAACCGAATTTTGCTACCATGGCAAAGTGACCTAACGACTTCTTCTCTCTATTGCATTCAAACTTTTCCAAGTACTAGGGCCCACCCCTCGTCCTTACATTAGAGAGATTTAGAATCACGACGAACAGCAAACGTCGATTTGCCGCATCTCTTTATTGTACTTACCTAGTCATGATATCTACACAAATAGAAGTTTCAACTGAAAGCGATCTATACAAAACTGATGTACTCACTATACCTTAGCCGCCTTATTTTGTTATAATTTTTTTAACAATTTGTTAGTGACAGATTTGTTACTTAACAATATGTTAGAGCAAGCATTTATGAAAGTAAAAATGTTCTCCCTTACCTCCCCAAAATAAAAGTCTTGGTGTCACGTTACACCCTTCCCCCTCCCCCATAAAGGCCACTCTCTACAACGCCCCCTTAAAAAGTGGCCGTTGTAGAGTGGTACTGGTCGTGCTGAAGCAGGCTTGCCGGTCGCTAAAAAACTTTAGGGTGGGGATAGCCAGTCCACCTAACTCCATCTATTTTCAAACTGAAAAAAAGAGGCTATCTATCGCTTTTTCGTTCTCATTTTTTCTAGCTAGCTTCTCAGCAAATGATATTTTTTTCTAAATCCCCCCCCCCCCGAGTTTTCCCATCCCCGATTCTTTCACGGTTTTTCGGTTATTCTTCTTTTGTTTTCTTTTACAGTCTTGGATAGGTTTTTAAATATTTAAACCTGTTGTTAAGTGTTTCAGATGCCTAGTCTAAATTGCCTGACTAAAGAAAGCAAATACACAACCTGCTGATCGTCCCTTCCTCTTTCAGAGTCTTCTACGTGGTGGCGTACTCTGTAATGCTCTGTGCGACACTTTACACAAATAGCTAATACAAATGAAATAGATAAAGATTAAAAATGTGACTCTTACTTCACCCGCCCAAAATCGAATTTTATACATAGTTTCTGGGGCAGCTAAAATTTAGACATTGAGTTTCAATCTTGTCATCAGTAAAAGTGGAAAAATACGAGCATTTTAAGAAAATAGCGCGAGATGAATGATTACTTTTTATTTGAATTAATTTTCCTGTTCTGAAATTTCTAAAAAAACGTTTATAGTTGTATTTTATAGTTTCTTTTTATGTAGGCGTGTCACGCTGTAGCTTCTGTCACAACAACACTTGAAAAAGACTTTTGGTGGCAAAAAAGGCTTCAGCCTACGAAGCGCAGACGTATTTCCGGTCATCGCTTCTCTTCCTCTGCTATAGAGAAGCGACGACCGGAGGTATGTCTGCGCTTCGCAGGCTAGCTTTCGTTCTGAATAAAAGTATCTTGCTTGCTCACCCTTGTTTAATTAACTGTTTCATGTTTGATTTATAGCACATCCGAGGAAATTTACCCCCGCGCTTCTGTTTTCATATGCCAAGAGATATAGCGGCGCTTTAAAATTTGCAACTTGATGCCAGCGTTTTCACTACAATAGTCATACTCGATACGCCCAGTGCCTAGAGCCTTTCGTGATATTTAAGGAAAACGTAATTTACCATGTAAGATCGACAAAAGGATTTTAAAGTAATAAGAGACACTCACTGGACCCAACTGGGACGACAGCACTGTGTAAAGCAAAGATTTCCTTGGACACTGCGAAATTGACACGGCGTGGGTCCTTGACCTGCTTGCGTTGACCTTTGTGCGATGGATAGCAACATGTGAAACTTTTACGACCTCTCCAGTCGACTGTCAGGTCTCTTCTGTGTTTAGGACAGATTGTCATGGCTGCTACTCTGTCTTGAGATAAATGGAATTGTCCAGCTCTGTTCAAGATGAGCTCCTTCTCGGTGATTTCTATTCCTTCGTATCGCTATCCTCGCTTGCTACTCACACCAAGTCCAAGTAAGTGCGGTGTTATGTCTTCTTTACAAGCATCCAGCGGCAGAACATTTGTACTTGATCCGTAAGAACTACAAGGTGACTCTTGTGAAGCGAACGAACAGTTCATATTTTAAAGCAAGTGTGGTACAATGAAAGTACGCTAACATCGGCGAGTGGCAAATGAAACCTGATAACCCAGCGGCGCGCGAGACATATGGATGTTGCTCGATCTCAAATTACGCAGCTTCAATTATACGTGTAAGTGGTTTATTAATTTCTTAATTTCATATTTTGTCAAACAAAAATTTTCTGGAAAATCCAAGTAAAAATATTCTCCTGAAATTTATATGACTGAAAATTCGTCGCACGGACAATTTAAAAATCGTCCATTCATTTCTTTATAATCAATTCTAATTAATACATCTGCTTTATAATTTGTATCATACGTGCACAACTGCAGGGGTTTCCGCTGTTCCAAAGTAAGGTTGATTTCTTTTCATTGCAGTATCCTTTCCAAATTATTTTTTTTATACGGGTGATGAAGTTTTCAGCCGTCTAAAGTTACAATTTAAAGGCCATTACCAAAAAGCAAGGTTACATGCTTTATGCAAAATACCGCAGAATCGCGTTCACGAAAATAGGCTTCCTGTGAAAAGAGTTTCTTGTACCAATCAATACTTTTTTTCTTTTAACTTAAAAGGGTATAGACTATTGTAAAATGGAATTGTTTAACAAATAAACAGCCGCACTTTCAAGAAAATGGGCTTAGAAAATCGCCGAAATTCGCTGTCCTGTAACAGTCACGCAACATACCTGGATTAAAACCCTTGGGCAAAATTACCGTTACACTAAAAATTTGTTTTTATGCATCCAAAACGTTTATTTTAAGGTACTTTAGCTTCAGTAAAAAATCTGTGCACTAATTCCTTAGGGAAAAGTTGTTTTAGACCCGAGAAATTGGCATTGTTTTTGGTGGTTTTTAGGGCTTCCCTTGGCCAAAAACTAGGGGGGTGGTCAATCTCGGGAGTGTAACGCCGGGAAATCTTGTTGATGTCACCAAAGTTAATCTTATCAGCTTGGTTTTAAACTCTGAAAAAATAAAGGAAATCGGCTGACCCCAATCTTTTGGCACCGCCCGGTTTTCTCTGACAATGGCTCTTAATTCTTCTCAATAGTAAAACTCTAAAATCGAACTTAATCATGTCAGGAATACAGAGGTTAATTAATTGTCCATTCTGCCGTGAAACTGTTTTTCATCCTTTTGCTGGCTTGTTTATCTCGAAATCTTGCCTTTGTCCACAAATTAAGTTAACGATTAATGAAACTAAGAATACTTCCGCGAATGAATGGCGCTTTGATGAAGGCTGTGAAAAATCGCCTTCTGCAGTCATTTTAGCCTTTTTCACCGGTTCGTCTTCGTTGAGAAATTTAAATACACACACTTCAACTATAAATTTAAATCAATATGATGCTGCGAGTGAGATTGTGTTTTGAAAATAAGAATATTCCATCATTTAGTTATACAAAGGAAAAAAAAATACAGCAATCGGTTTGAATTCTGATTTTTTTCCACCTTATTTTGAAGGTACACTGTTTACATTTCGTTATGCAAATAAATATTACATTTTGGCGTTTTAAAGAAAATCTAGCCTAACTCCACAACCCCAAAATAGCACGAAGTGAAACGTTATCAATACACCTTTTAAATAAATCCTGGCTTCTGTCGCAAAAAAATCGCATTTATTCCTAAATGATACCATTTTGTGGATACTACATTTGTTGATATGCTAATTTGGAGACATTTCATTCACAAAGTATGTTGAATGAGACCAGCTTCTCCTCTGTATTGAACCACATTCTTGTTAATGCATGCGTTTCTGCTTGATAACTCTTCCATGATGTACAACTTACATAGGAGGTTCATCTGGACACAGTAAAAGGCTCCCAACAGAAACATTAATAATAGACAAATTCATCCATCTGCAGTGTCATGTTTGTTGTCGCGTGCATGCCAGCTCATCTGGGTCCTCTAGAAGTAGTATTTATGTTTTGAGGAAACAGCATTATATGCACCCCTTTAACAAACTTCCTGTCTTATGTTTAAACAGGATTTGAAGGTGAACAACATCGTCAGTTAGATTTATGGAGTGATGGCCATTTTCAGTTTTGAATGGATCACTACTGTCATCAAATATAAAATAATAACAAGAAATCGATTGTGGAACGCAGGAGTTGTTACTCAAGAGTCGCTTTAAAATAGTAGCTTAGGAAAAATCTCTGTATCTTTTAGAGTTAAAGAAAAATAAAAGTATTGTTCGTTTTTTCGGGGTATATATGTGCATTCGTTTTCTCTGCAACTGAGCTTATGAAATGCTCAAGTGATTATGTAGTACATAATCACTTGTAATTGTTGCTGTCTCAAAGTCAATCCATTCTTCATTTCCTGTAGAATATTTTTTATAAAATTTTCCTCAAAAACTTTCGAAAAACTGTTTAAAAAAAAGCTATAGATTTCATGCTTTTGTGGCATATATAAACACGTGTCTCCGTGATCAGTTTAACATGAGACATCGCGCTAATAAATAAACCTCGCGTGGTAATTTTTTTTTCGCCGTTTAGTCTTAAAGCAGCTGAACATTGCTACGATGCATTTCCTCCTTGATAAGTAAAACCAGCAGTTTGGAAATGAAACCATAGAAATGCATTGCTTTGCCAGTGAAAATCAGGAACGTGACTTTTCAGTTGGCGTTGAGTCTTGAAACTCTTTAAAGGGCCAAGAAAACCTGCTGCTGAAAAATCTACAAGTAAAAACACCGGGAAGAAAGCGTCCGATTTTTATCATGGAGAATACTTTTTGCTGGAAAGTACGGTATTCAAAGCACCAACGAAATGGCTTTTAACAGGATCGTACCTTTACGCGAGTTTTCGATTTCCCGCCATCAGATTTGATGCGCCCACGCTATTGTCGTTCAGCGGATGCACGCATGCGCATGCAAAATGCCCTCCTGTTTGCTGTATTTAGTTTTGACAAATCTTACCTTCGGTTTTGTTGCCAGCTGGGTTATTGGTAAAACATAGTCAAAAGTTTTTACTCGATATTTAGTAAATAAACATCTCCCGGCGGCTGGTATATCGAAGGATAATGCCTGCTGCTGAGCGCTTTTTCGAAATTATATGGTCCAAAAAATATTCTGAAAGATAAGTAAAAGAATCCAACCAAATCACTAACTATCGCTGCTTGGTTTAAAAATCTGGAGCAGTTGGAGGATTTACATCAGTGGACTATTGGCAAAATCTGGCTTTGTAACTACATACTTTGCATGGCTTGACCTTATCTTCAATGTCTGTATTCAGCCCTGGCCACCATAAGTAGCCCCTCGCCATATTTTTCATTCTGACCATTCCTCGGTGAGCGGTCTGCAGGTCCTCTAAGAGCTGTTTTAACCCCGAGCTGGTATCACCACACGGTTCCCCCACAAGATACAACCATTGTGTGTGCTCAATTCATCTCTCCTCAAGTAGAAGGGTTCCAGGCTTTTGTCAGGGCGTTTATCACCCCAGCTGTGCTGAACTCTTCTGCTAACCTGCTGTAGCAGTGCGTGTGAGGCTGTCCAGTCTGCAATGTGATCAGCTTTCACAGGCATGACTTCCAGGCGTTCCACTAGCAGTACGGTTTCACCCGGTACTGGGGGTGTGACTACTGTATCCGGCAAAGGTAACCGACTGAGACCATGAGCATTACCATATTTACATCCCTCTTGGTAAACAAGTTCATAGTCGTAGGCTGCCAGAAGCACATCCTCGAAGACCCAGAGGCAGTTGGTCGGGACGATACAATGTTCGTGGGGAAAGTTTACTATAAGATCGAGACGAGCTCGTCTCGATGACAAGTAGTTTGGAAATGTTAAAGGCTCAGATATGAGTTAAGGGGTTTGTTCAATTACATTTTATTGTAACGATAAAAGTGTGAACTAGAGCCCCTCGTAAAACTAACAACAACCAACAAACACAATTATTTCGACATGTTCCTTGTGACAAACCCTTTTATTAAAAACTGTCATACTATATGTACTAGTAAAAACAAATATTCAGGCTCGTTAAAAATATTTTCTTGGTGCAGTAATGATGAGCACCGACATAATATTCCTGGTAAAATGTTCCTTTACTCTACTTATAATCTTGCGTAGTTTGATGATAGAAAGAATATGTACGATATGTATTCTTACAAACGTGAAATGTTAATTGGAACAAAGTTCTCATGCAGACATGGTCTCTTATTGATCATGGCAGGAAAGGCATTATTGAGTCCACAATATCCCTTGTCGCCGGCTAAATCGTCAAGTCACTTTAGCTGTGTATTTTTTTACGCCTCTTATCGTTTTCCAGTGGAACATGTCCAGACGCCTGGAGGGCAAGCAAGTTTTGAAGCTTGGAAGCCATTCATAGCGGGTGTTCTCTTTTTAAGCATCCTCTTGAACATTTTCTTCTTTGTACTCGTTGAGATATGTCGCGATCTGTAGGCTGAGTCTTTGCTGCCATTATCTTCATTCTCGTCTTGTACAGTTACAGCAATGGCTGTAAATTGTGTATTTGGTATGTGGGATCGCTTTCCAGTAGAGCATGTCCACACGCCCGGTGGACAAGTACCTTTGGAGACGCTATCTTTGGTTCTTAACAATATTAATAGTTTGCCACTCAGTGATCGTTTTCCAGTTGAGCAGGTCCATACTCCTGGTGGACAAACAGCGTCTTGTTGAGATGAGAAAGTGTGGAACGAGTTCAGCCTGTCCGACACAGGACCAGCATTGGTGAAATAGACTTGAAGAGCAGATAATATGAACAAAATTGAGGAAGAGTACATGTTGAGATCAAGACTGTTTTGTTGTGACCTAAATGGCTTTAAAACTGGAAATTGTTTGATGGTTGAATGCTGTGGCCCCTTTTATAGGTGATATACACAGCTGAGCAACATTATGTTATGAATAAACGTTAATAAGATGGTCGTTTCGTGGAAATAGCACAGGCTAATAGCGGCGGGCAGTATTGGTGTGAATTTTGCACTCGTAGAAACATCGTAGGGTAGAGGACGTTTTCTTCTGATCAGCCTCCATGCGCCATGAAAAATTCCTGTCTTTTAAATAACACTTTTCTGTACAAATCTTACCTTCGGTTTTGTTGCCAGCTGGGTTATTGGTAAAACATACTCAAAACTCTCTAACCAAATATTTCATAAATGAAAATCTCCCGGCCGGAGAGAAATGCTCGCTGCTAAGAGGTTTTTCGAAATTTTGAAATTTTGAGTACAAGAAGGGCTTCTTGAAAACACTTTGTACTATTCTTTTCCACAGCTGACTGGGGAAAAATGTATTTAAGTTTCTGTAGGAATGCATTATTAAGACAGAATACAGCAGGAAATTGGGTAATTTTAATTTTCAGTGGACGAAAACCTTGTACCAGAATAATTTAAAGAGTATTGCATTCTCTTTTACATTTTTCAAGGGCCTAAAATGTAATAAATAATATTTATTCAGGATTGCTGCATCAGTTTTAAGAAAAAACTGCTATCAATGCAGGTCCTGTAAAAAACGAAAAATGAAAAATAACAATAAAAAAGATTAAAAATATGGATAAAGATCAAATGACAATATTATAAAATAGCTACACTAACGAAAGATTAATTTTTAATTTTTGCACCTTTGTAGAAAAAAGCGCGCTTTGTGCATTCTAAGTTTACTTTTGCTAAAATAAGGACATTTTTATTTTCTAGTTTTGTGGCGGTGAATGTCACGGTTTCTTACCTTTAAACAATTAAAAAGGTATCTGGGAACTCTATTTGCAATGTACTCATTAACAAATCTTAAAATGTGTGTCCGTCTTCTATAATAGAGAGGTTCCAGGCCCAGTTTGGTCATAATTTGATCAGTTGTTAGTTTTGAGGTAGCTTTGAAGTAGACGATCCTCGCTGCTCGTCTTTGTAGTCGTTCAATCTTGTCACTGTTTCCTTGTCCACATTCATGCCACACAGCGTCACAATAATCTGGAACCGGGAGGACCATGGCTTTATAGGGTCTATTTGCAGTTTCTAGCTTAAGTGAAGGTCTTATTCTAGAGAACATTCCGAGTATCTTAGAAACCTTCATCCTCACATAGTCCACGACATGTGACGTCACAGCCTGTTCAGAGGGGTATGCTCTATAACAAGTAGTTTGGGAACGTCAAGACTCAGTTATGAGCCAGGGTTTTTTCAGTTTAAATTATCCAATTACACTTTATTGTAATTACTAACGCAAAAAGTGTGAAATAGAGGCCCTCGTGAACCTAACAACAACTACACAACTATTTCATTAGGATCCTTGTGACAAACCCTTTTACCAAAAAGCTGTCATAAGCTGGTAGCTGATAAAAACGAATCTTCAAGCCC
The DNA here is from genome assembly GCA_038088405.1 of Porites divaricata. NCBI lineage: Eukaryota > Metazoa > Cnidaria > Anthozoa > Scleractinia > Poritidae > Porites > Porites divaricata. Next base: position 24,839,361 of record JBBMOI010000003.1, on the reverse strand, counting down.
GTTGAAAAAAGTTTCACATTTCAAAGAATATTGTAGTCCTGATCTAATGATGGTAAAATGACTTTCTATTCTTCTTATAATCATGTTATTCTTTATCATAATCTCAGTACTGTAACATTGTCCACGTCACGTGTTTGTACAAAGGTAAAATGTTTCATTCGAGCAAAATTTCATATAATGCAGATACGGTCTCATATTGATCACGGTAGGAAAGGCTTAATTGAGTACACAATCATCCCTTGTCGCTGGCTCAATCGTCAACACACTTCAGCTGTTATCACTTTACCTCTTGTCGTTTTCCAGTGGAACATGTCCAAACGCCTGGAGAGCAAGCAACTTTTGAGGCTTGGAAGGCCTTCATTGTAGATGTTCTCTTCCTAACTATCCTCTTTAGCATTTTGTTCTTTCTACTTGTCGAGGTACGTCGTGATCTGTAGGCTGGGTCTTTGCTGCCATTATCTTCATTATTGTCTTGTACAGTTACAGCAATGGCTGTAAATTGTCTATTTGGTATGTGGGATCGCTTTCCAGTAGAACATGTCCACCCGCCTGGTTTACACCTACTTTCAGAGACGCTATCTTTGGGTCTTAACAAGAGTTTGCCGCTCAGTGATCGTTTCCCAGTTGAGCAGGTCCATACTCCTGGTGGACAAACAGCGTCTTGTTCAGATGAGAAAGTGTGGAATGACTTCAGCCTGTCCGTCACAGGACCAGCATTGGTGAAATAGACTTGAAGAGCAGATAATATGAACAAAATTGAGGAAGAGTACATGTTGAGATCAAGACTGTTTTGTTGTGACCTAAATGGCTTTAAAGCTGGAAATTGTTTGATGGCTGAATGCTGTGGCCCCTTTAATAGGTGATGTACAGCTGAGCAACATTATGTTATGAATAAACGTTAATAAGATGGCCGGTTCGTGCAAATAGCACAGGCTAATAGCGGCGGGCAGTATCGGTGTGAATTTTGCACTCGTAGAAACATCGTAGGGTAGAGGACGTTTTCTTCTGATCAGCCTCCATGCGCCATGAAAAATTCCTGTCTTTTAAATAACACTTTTCTGTACAAATCTTACCTTCGGTTTTGTTGCCAGCTGAGTTATTGGTAAAACATACTCAAAACTCTCTAACCAAATATTTAATAAATGAAAATCTCCCGGACGGAGAGAAATGCTCGCGGCTAAGAGGTTTTTCGAAATTTTGAAATTTTGAGTGCAAGAATGGCTTCTTGAAAACACTTGGTACTATTCTTTTCCACAGCTGACTGCGTAAAAAATGTATTTAAGTTTCAATAGGAATGCATTATTAAGACAGAATCCAGGTATAAATTGGGTAATTTTAATTTTCAGTGGACAAAAACCTTGTACCAGAATAATTTAAAGAATACTGCATTCTTTTTTACATTTTCCAAGGGCCTAAAATGAATTGCTGCATCTTTTTTAACAAAAAACTGCTATCAATGCAGGTTCTGTAAAAAATTAAAAATGAAAAATAACAATAAAAAAGATTAAAAATATGGATAAAGATCAAATGACAATATTATAAAATAGTTACACTAACGAAAGATTTTTTTTTTTAAATTTTTGCACCTTTGTAGAAAAAAGCGCGCTTGGTGCATTCTAAGTTTACTTTTGCTAAAATAAGGACATTTTTATTTTCTAGTTTTGTGGTGGTGAATGTCACGGTTTCTTTCATTGAATCAATTAGAAAGGTACCTGGGAACTCTATTTGCAATGCACTCATTAACAAATCTTAAAATGTGTGTCCGTCTTCTATAATAGAGAGTTTCCAGGCCCAGTTTGGTCATAATTTGATCAGCTGTTAGTTTTGAGGTAGCTTTGAAGTAGACGATCCTCGCTGCTCGTCTTTGTAGTCGTTCAATCTTGTCACTGTTTCCTTGTCCACATTCATGCCACACAGCGTCACAATAATCTGGAACCGGGAGGACCATGGCTTTATAGGGTCTATTTGCAGTTTCTAGCGTAAGTGAAGGTCTTATTCTAGAGAACATTCCGAGTATCTTAGAAACCTTCATCCTCACATAGTCCACGACGTGTGACGTCACAGCCTGTTTAGAGGGGTATGCTCTATAACAAGTAGTTTGGAAACGTTAAGACTCAGTTATGAGCAGGGTTTTTTCAGTTTAAATTATCCAATTACACTTTATTGTAAACACTAAGGCAAATTTACTACTTTTTGCTAAATGTGCACGTGCATGTGAAACTTGAAAACAATGCCAGTGAATAATGAGGACGCTCGCTTGTAAACACAAAATCTGGAGGAAAAATTGGTCATATTTGAGGTCCTTTTTGAAAGCCTTCCCTGTTTTTAATGTCCTTGAAACTTGCAGGGAATATTTATTGACAATTGATCTTGGGATTGTCAAATTTATAAAAAAATTTATCGAGCGGTTTTTTGAAAAATGCGAAATTTGTAGGCGTGAACCAAATTACGTGCAAAAGCTGTAACAAAAGCAGCTGAATGCAAGTTAATAAAACTCTTCTTACTCACGATCGCCCAGAGCAATTCCCCTCTTTTTTTGTAGGAGGTTTTCAATGGAATCAAACCACTATGAGATGAAGCCGCGTTTCCAAAGCTTATCATTTTCTCAGAAAATTAGCTAATTGTTTGGATAGCATGTTATTTCGCTGTTTTTATGATGCTTAAAACTTCGTTTCAAAATATTTCGAAAACGCTCTTATAGAATTTGTTCAAACTTTGCAATGATTGAGGCAATTATGGCAGGTACATACTCCCTTAAGCGATTTATCAAAAAACCTCCTGGTACAGAGAAACACAAAGATAAATAAAAAACGTAATGGCGTCGTTACGTTGCCATCGCGACTCCGATTGCGATAAAACCCAGATCATAAGAAATTTTCATCTTTATATAATACAGTTGTGTTAACCTTTTTTCCCTATCTTTACTCATGGCGACGTAGTCAATGCTCAAACTTGGGAGGTATCCCCCCCAAAAAATCCAGTCGAGCCACCTTAAGGAGAACATAAAAATTTTACTTTTACTCACAGGTTCTTTCCCGCCGAAGCCATTGAAAACCACGGCTCACGGTTTACCGAAAATCTCTCGAAATCTTTCCTCCGGCGGCCCAACCTTCGGCAAAAAGTACATAAAAGGTTTCCTTTTTTCAAACATTGCACAGAAACGTCAAAGACTGCTTTGAATGTTCACGTTCACCTGAGGACGGCAAATCAACAGATGTCACGTCCTGAACGCCATGTGGACGACATCACTGACATGCGCAGAAGTTGCCGGCTTCATGAGAACACTTCCGGTCGGCGTCCACTCAGCTCGTCGTCTAGGTTGCTTAAGGTCGCTAGTGTGGAACGACTTCAGCCTCTCCGTCACAGGACCAGCATTGGTGAAATAGACTTGAAGAGTAGATAATATGAACAAAATTGAGGTAGAGTACATGTTGAGATCAAGACTGTTTTGTTGTGACCTAAATGGCTTTAAAACTGGAAATTGTTTGATGGCTGAATGCTGTGGCCCCTTTTATAGGTGATATACAGCTGAGCAACATTATGTTATGAATAAACGTTAATATGATTGTCGGTTCCCGCAAATAGCACAGGCTAATAGCGGCAGGCAGTATCGGTGTGAGTTTTGCACTCGTAGAAACATCGTAGGGTAGAGGACGTTTTCTTCTGATCAGCCTCCATACGCCATGAAAAATTCCTGTCTTTTAAATAAAACTTTTCTGTATTAAGTTCTGACAAATTTTACCTTCGGTTTTGTTGCCAGCTGGGTTATTGGTAAAACATACTCAAAACTCTCTAACCAAATATTTAATAAATGAAAATCTCCCGGCGGCTGGTATACCGGAGAGAAATGCTCGCGGCTAAGAGGTTTTTCGAAATTTTGAAATGTTGAGTACAAGAATGGCTTCTTGAAAACACTTTGTACTATTCTTTTCCACAGCTGACTGCGTAAAAAATGTATTTAAGTTTCTGTAGGAATGCGTTAAGACAGAATCCAGCAGGAAATTGGGTAATTTTAATTTTCAGTAGACAAAAACCTTGTACCAGAATATTTTAAAGAATATTGCATTCTTTTTTACATCTGTAGTAACACCAAAGAAAATTTCGTATGGAAGTCCGAGAAAATGTAATTTTTATTTTTTATTTTATCTTATAATCAGTGATAGTTTTTAACTCTAGTTTTTTACCATATCACTGTACAGCGTTTTGAGCAATTAGTGGATATCGCGCTACAAAATGTCTATTATTATTTTTATTATTATTATTATTATTACAGAGGTAAAATTCTAAAACTTTCACGTGCAAGATGTAATTCTGTGAGATTTGACATTCATTTTCTCGGGCTTCCTTGAGAAATGTTCTTTGGTGTTATTATAGATGATTTCTTACATCTTTAGCCCTTGAGAAATGTAAGAAAGAATGCAATATGCTTTAAATTATTCTGGTACAAGATTTTTGTGCTCTAAAAATCAAAATTACTCAATGTCCTGGTCGATTCCGTCTTAATATTGATTCGTAAACTGAATTGTGCTCATCTCCGATGCAAGTCTTAGTTTATTCATTTGTTTGTATTTTCCCGGCCGGAACTCTCAGTTGGGACTAGCTCGAAATTTTAGAGTAAGTGGATTACACAAAATAGGTTTGTTTTTACTTCTTCCATTTAAATCATAAAGAAGATAACAACTGAAAAGAAACTCACTTCGTTGACTTTTTTGTTTTGCTTTCTTGTCACTAGCAATTCGTAGGGCAAATATCGATGCGGACGGGTTGCATTTCCTTATTTGCTACCACGTGACCCAAAATAGCCACTAAATTGAAAAAATTAATGAGAGTAGATTATAGTGAAAAATATCCTGAAATGATGTGTACGAGTAACAGGAGCGATCCAGCAAACAAATAAATAACTGACTCGACGGCGGCCGTGTGCCCAACTCAACATTTTAATCCCATAATATGTAATTGACTTGCATACGTCATGCGACGTTACGCAATACATTACATCTTTTCCTTCCTTAGTTCAGAAAACACGGTTGCCTTAGTGTACCAAAGATACACGAAATAATCATTAACTCAACGATAAGCAACTTTCAAAAAGTTAAAGTCCTTCAAGTACTTGGGGGCTCTTCGGGGGCGCTGTCACCTCCTGATCTGAGATCCACTGGTCGAACCCCTGCCTCAGGGGAAGGTTCTTTAGTGACCTCACTCGCTCGGCCGTGGATGGTATCAGTATCTATAGTAAACAACTAGTACATACTCCAGGTTTTTCTTAGCAGGCATGGCGGAATCCGGAAGATCGCCATCGTCTTCGTGATTCGCCCTTTCTGGTACATCGTGTTGTTTCAGTAGATGTTCCGCATGATGGGTTACCCAGCCCTCAAGTTGGTATGTTCATAGTCGTAGGCTGGCAGAAGCAGAGCCCACCTGAAATAACTAGTGGTTTAAAATATACCCCATTGATTTGTTGATTTTGCTTATTGTACAGGTTGTTGGAGCCAGGCTTGACAGGCTGTAATGTCAAATAAACTCTCGTAACGCCTCATAGATCAAAACTGGAAAAAGCAGCGGGTTTTCTTTATAGTTTACCGACTGCACTCTATGAAAATTGGTCAAACAAAATTCTGATAGATAACTAAAAAGAATCCAACCAAATCGCTAACTGTCCCTGCTTGGTTAAGAAAAGTAATGACAACTGTGAAAAACAGAATCTGAAAAATCTGGACTACATTATTACATTCTCGACTACGTCAGTGGACTATTGGCAAAACCTGGCTTTGTAACTACATACTCTGCATGGCGTGACCTTATCTTCAATGTCTGTATTCAGCCCTGGCCACCATAGGTAGCTCGCCGCCATATTTTTCATTCCGACCATTCTAGGGTGGGCGGTGTGCAGGTCCTCTAGGAGCTGTTTTTGACCCCGAGCTGGTATATTACCACACGGTTCCTCCACAAGATACAACCACTGTGTGTGCGTTATTTGTCTCTCCTCACGTAGAAGTGGTGCAAGCTTTTGTCAGGGCATTTATCACCCCAGTCCTGCTGAACTCTTCTGCGGACCTGCTGTAGCACTGAGTCTGAGGCTGTCCAATCTGCAATGTGATCAGCATTCACAGGCATGCATGACTTCCGTGCGGTCTATTAGGAGTACGGTTTCACCCGGTACTGGGGTGTGACTACTGTATCAGGCAAATGTAATCGACTGAGACCATCAGCATCACCATGTTTACATCCCTCTCGGTAAACAAGTTCATAGTCGTAGGCTGACAGAAGCAGAGCCCACCTGAAATAGCTAGTGGTTGAAAATATACCTTATTGCATTATGATAAAACGCCCTTACGATCAAAGAAGTGATCAGATATTTCCCGTCGATCTAAAGACATTATCAATGTATGGAAGCAAAAACAAGGACGTTTCTTTTTCCCCCCTCTGTTCGTAAAAACTAGCGAAACTTGTTAAAAAGTTGATTGATCTTGTAGAACGACGGATCAATACATTAACCCTTTTGATTTATCTGTGAAACTGGTTTTAACTTTCAAGGAAAGGTTTAAAAGATTCCCTAATTTCCAATGGAATCGTCCAATTCTCTGTTCGAGATTAAGGCATAAATGCCCGCAGCTTGTGCCAGATTGCTGTATTCTATGACAAGTTGTTTGGAACTTTTAAAGGCTTAGGTATGAGTTAAGGGGTTTGTTCAATGACATTTTATTGTAACGATAAAAGTGTGAACTAGAGCCCCTCGTAAAACTAACAGTAACCAACAAACACACAATTATTTCGTCATGTTCCTTGTGACAAACTCTTTTATTAAAAACTATCATACTCTATAGACTGGTAAAAACAAATATTCAAGCTCGTTAAAAATGTTTTATTGGTGCAGTAATATAATGATGAGCACTGACATAAAATTCCTGGTAAAATATCCCTTTATTCTACTTACAATCTTGTTTATTTTGATCATAGAAAGAATACCCAGGTTATGTATTTTTACAAACGTGAATTGTTTCATTCGAAAAAAGTTTCTCATTCAGACATGGTCTCATATTGATCGTGGCAGCATAGGTTTTATTGAGTACATTATCATCCCTTGTCGCCAGCTAAATAGTCAAGTCACTTTAGCTGTGTATTTTTTTTTTACCCATCTCATCGTTTTCCAGTGGAAGATGTCTAGACGCCTGGAGGGCAAGCAACCTTTGAGGCTTGGAAGCCCTTCATTGCGGGTGTTCTCTTCTTATTTTCTTCTGTCTACTCTTTGAGATACGTCGGGATCTGTTGGCTGGATCTCTGTTACCAGTAGCTTCATTATTGTCTTGTACAGTTACAGCAATGGCTGTAAATTGTCTATCTGGTATGTGCGATTGCTTTCCAGTAGAGCATTTCCACACTCCCGGTGGACAACTACTATCGGAGGTGCTATCTTTGGTTCTTAACAAAGGTAAATACTCCTGGTGGAGAAATAGCGTCCCGTTCAGAAGAGAAAGTGTGGAACAACTTTAGCCTTTGCGTCACAGGACCAGCATTGGTGAAATAGACTTGAAGAGCAGATAATACGAATAAAATTGAGGAAGAGTACATGTTTGTGATCAAGACGGTTTTGTTGTGACCTAAATGGCTTCAAAACTTGAAATTGTTTGGTGGCTGAATGCTGTGGCCCCTTTTATATGTAAGGTACAGCTGAGCAACTATAGGCTCGATTTCTGCTGCTCTCTTGAGGAGCGCTGGCTCATTTCCCGAACAGCGGCTGGTAATCGAGCCTACCGAGCAACATCGGTAAGCGTGTTTCAATAAAAAGTCATTTTGATAATGTAGCATTGTTTACGGAAGCTTACATCTGAGGAACATCTGAGTTTGACTTGAAAAGTGGTGTTTGTTTTGTTCAAAATTGGAGTTTGTTCTCAATAACTGGAATTTGTTTTCGAAAATCAGAGTTTTTTTTTGCAAACGGGAGTTTGTTTTCAAGAATTAAAGTTTGAAAATCAGAGTTTGAAAATCCTACTTTGTTTTGTAAAATCGGAGTTTCAAAATCTGAGTTTGTTTTCTAAAATCGGAGTTTAAAAATCAGCTGTTTGTAAATTCTTGTCGAGATGCTTTGATTCCTTTACAAGAAAGTACATGATCTACAGATTGATTATTCTTTTTGGTAGCTGTTTTCATGTCCAAAAAAATAGGGCAGTTGTGGCGGAAAGATGAAGAAGAATAATCACTGGCAGTAGATCGATTACTTTCTTGTAAAGAAATCAATTAAAGCGTTGTGTTGACAAGAGCTTACCTCTGCCTGTATCCTCCAAAGCCTCGGACGAAGTTTAAGTGAAAGTCCGATGTTGAAACAACGATTTTGTAAAACAAACCACCTCCGATTTTTGATAGCAAATTCCGATTTTCGAAAACAAACTCCAATTTTCAAACTCCGGTTTTCGAAAACAAACTCCAATTTTCAACGGAAAAAAAAACTCACCGATTTTCAAGTCCAACTCAGATGTCTCTTTCGTCTCCCCTTTAATTGGTTCTTTATTTGTAACGTTCTGAACTTTGGACTCGTAGAAACATCGTAGGTTTGAGTACGTTTTCTTTTAATCAGCCTCCATACGCCATCAAACATTTCTGTCTTTTAAATAGCACTTCGCCATACTAAGTTCTGACATATCTTACCATAGGTTTTGTTGCCAGCTGTGTTATTGGTAAAACATATCCAAAACTCTTTTGCTTGACATTAAACAATATCCTGCAACAATGCTGGAATTTGTATGGAGAAATATAAAACGTTTCATTTCTTTTTTAACATACCGTAATTTAAACTTCAAATAAACTCACTTCCCATCGATCTAAAGACATTTCCCACAGATGGACGTGAAAAGCAGTCAGGTTTCTTTTTTTCTCTTTAGTTGGACGAACTGTTAAAATTTATTGGTGTAGAAGAACTATCTAAATTTAAAGGCTGTTAAGACATAAATAATCATTGTTGAAAGAGTTTGTGACCTAAGTCGCAGCTTGTTCAGAGGGCTTTGCCTCACAAGTTACATTGTACCGTAAAATTCCGAAAATAAGCCCCTTGAAATATAAGCCCCCTAAACTTGTAACGCAAAAAAAACCCTCCGTTAAATCGCTCCTCCGAATATAACCCCTCGGGGGCTTATACTTGGAAATTGCCCTCAAATACAAAGTAACAAAGCAATAACGCTGCAGTAACATATAAATTTTTGTATTTGCCAGTTTAAAAGGACCATTACGAGTGCGAAATGATTACAGTCAGAAATTGTTACAGTTTATTACTGTTTGCGTAGTTCACTCTTTACTCCCGGCTTGAATTTCCTCGGTCCGTATAGACAAAGTACTTGCGTGGCTGCGGTTTAGAAAGATCTACGCCCTCAAGGAGAGTTTCAGTAAAACTTTTCTGCAAATTACTGACATAAATTTCCTTCCAACTATAACCTAGCCCAATCGATTTTGAGACGCAAATTTCCCTCCGAGTATAAACCTAGCCGATTTTGAAACGCAATTTTCTCTCCGAATATAAGGTATTTCCCCATGTGTACATAAGAGGGCAGCATTTCCCCCTTGCTGCACAAGATTGACAAGGCATCTATCGACACAGCTTATCTACATGCACCATACAGCAAACCGGTAACTCCCCTTTTCAAGAAAGGTGATCCTAAAAATCTAGCTAATTACCGGCCAGTGTCGCTAACGTCTACTCCATGTAATACTCTAGAACATATTATATACCAACGTCTAATAGCCCACTTTGAGCAAAATAACATATTTTCTGACATTCAGCATGGCTTCCGGAAACGACTTGGCTGCGACACCCAACTTCTCATTCTAATCGATGAACTCGCTAGTGCCCTTGACCAAAGAAAGCAGATCGATCTAGTTATCATAGATTTCTGTAAAGTATTTGTCAACGTCCCTTATTAGCAGCTGTTCTTAAAATTACAACAATATGGTTTAGAAGGTTCTATCCTTGGTTGGACAGAATGTTTCTTAACGCAGCGTTCTCAGCGAATAGTCCTGGAAGGCGTTAAATCTGAGGAGGTCTTAGTAACATCTGGTGTACTACAAGGTATCGTTTTAGGCCCGTTATTGTTCCTATCTTCATCAAACACATCCATAATAACACAGATCATCAGTTTTCCAGATGACTGCCTCGAGGAACAGAAAGATCTATCACCCCTATGTGAGATGGAGAGCAATTTAATATCCTTCACATGTCGCGTAAGAAGCAACCTATAAGAACTATGTACCATTTACAAGATACTCCTGTGTTTCCCAGGACTTAATACCAAACAAGCTTTCACCTTTCTATGGTGTACTAAAATGTTTTACAATGTTCAGATTATAAAGAATATAAGTTGAGGCCCATAATTAAGTTAATTCTAATTCTAGTAGATGTTCAACCTCGCCCTCAAGGGCCTTTCTCTCGGAGAAGTCTTCAAAACAAGGCTAGTAAGTCCTGCGATTTTGATTGAACCGTCACGAGGTGTTTCGAAGTACTAAACAGAACCTATTTTACATCTCAGATCAAGCAGCTTAGAGCTCTAACTTACAACAGCGACAGCAACAACAGGCTTTATTTACATGACTATAACAAAAGAGTAGAGTATTGCAAAAGCATGTGGAAATATATGAAGTTAATTAATAAGTGTTTATAAAATAGTAGCTAATAGTCTGTTGAGTCCATTAGATGCGATAACAAAGTTTCTTTTGATGACAGACGTGAAGAACAAATCCCTTAAAGTACAACGTGCTGAGTGTGGGTCATCTGGTAAGAAGAGAATTTCCTCTTTAAGTGTTTTACAGTTACAAAGACAACATAAAAACAATGATAGAGCGATTTTCGTATGACCTTGAAATGAAAGCGCGCGAACAAAACAGAAACAACAAACGAACGGAAATAGAGCGATTTGATTGGTTTATCGAACGGACAGACAAACGCGCCTGGCTTTTCATTGGTTAAGCGAATGCTCTGGTGAAAAAACTTCATGCCCGAGAACTTTCTAGAAATCAACCGATACTTCGCTTTGACGTCATACTACAACACGATTGGCCAATCGAACAATGCCTTCTCCATATTAGGGTTTCTTTGGCGGGAAAACGAAGAGGCCATGTTTTGATCTTTCCATCCATTGGCTGATGAAACAAATAACGAACACTTACCGAAACCTTTTTTCAAGGTCGTACGAAAATCGCTCTAATGATATTATTTTTTTAATAATTATTCAGTTATTATCAATAATAATAATGATAATGATAATAAATACACGGCAAAACACGGGAAAGCTTAAAGTTACCATCAGACTTAAAGTGATCCAGAAAGCGGCTCTGTTGGGAACAGCTGGAATTACGGAAAGTTTTTTCCATTTTGTAACTCAAACGCAAGGACTCCTTTGGGACCTTAGGTACTTGCTGTTGCCTGCTCTCTAGAAATGAAAACCTTTTAAGCCTGAGATTCCACAATATTACAAAAATGTTAACGATTATTTTCACAGGATCCAAGAAAACCTATCAGTGTATAAAACGAATAAATAAACAACTAAAACATAATAAATTCAATTTTTTGAGCAAGGACCAGTTTACAAAAATGAAGGACCGGATTCTAATAAAGGATCTAATCAGCAATAAGTGAAAATATAAGACAAAAAGCAAGGCTGATTTTACAGTCGGGAATATATTTAATTTATCTTTTAACCAAAAGATTATAAGATGATATTAAAAGATAATATATTCCCGACTGTAAAATCAGCCTTGCTTTTTGTCTTATAAAACATAGTAGCTTTTAATTCAGTCTCTGCCACTGTGGGAGGCAGCTTTGGGTTAGTGAAGAAGGCCGTCTTGGCATCCGAAGTTTGAACCCAAACTGCTCTTCAGAAGCATTTTAGTTCACACTGGCACACCTTTGAGAAATAGAAACCTGAAGTCGTAAAACTTTCGTGTTTTCGAAATATTATACCCGTTGCTTTGAAATTTCTCGAGAAGGATCCCGTTGAAGATTAATGGTGGAAAAACCACCGGCACACCTTTTTGCGCCGGGTACAAGCGGCCTTTACAATATACTCCACTTGGGACGTCACGCAACTTCAATGGCAAAGATAAGTACACTGCTAATACAATATTCACGTCTATGATCCTAAGGCCTTAGCTAGACGCCTGTGTGTATTTTTATATGGCTTCCCCTAGCTCCCAGTGATTCCCTCTGACGCTTCGCGCAGGCCCTCTTCCAATTATATACCACAGAATAATCCCTAACATCAAATAGCGTGTCCTGTTCTCTCATACTTACAGCGTTAAAATGCCAATTTGCTTTAAAAATGACAAATCCTATGATCTTTTTCAAGTACTAAGTATCCATCTTACACCTCGTTGGCACCTACTTTAAGCATGTTGAAATTTTGTTTACTTCATGACAATGTTCACCTTTTATCTGGCGTGTTTATTAACTTAGTAAGATGTTACTGATTCAGATTTTAAGAATATTAACTTGCAGCCGCTGACGTTACTTTTACCAAGTCTTCAACCTCGCCCTCAAGGGTTTTTCCCTCAGAAAAGCCCAGAAAACAAGGCTAGTAAGTCTTACGATTTTGCTTGAACCAATACGAGTTGTTAAGCGTACTTAACATGTACAAAACCAGTTTTACATTTCATAGCAAGCAGCTTACAACTCTTACCTTTATGCCCGGCTGCGGGAGGTAGATTTGGGTTACTGAAGGGAGGACGTCTTGGCCTCCGAATGTTTTAGCCCCGCCTGTCAGTAAGAAGCATTTTCGTTCAAACACCCACGCCTTATATTTTTGCTAGAAATAGTCAATTTTTCAACTCTCCGTTTAGATATTTATTTCGCTGGCTGAAGACGCAAAGCTTTCGTGCTCTCGAAATATTATACCCGATTCTTTAAAAAGTCTCGAGTAGGATCCCGTTGAAGATTAATGGTGCCAAAATAACCACACCTTAGTGCGGTACAAGCCTTTACCTTCAAGTTCACAACAACATATAACAAAGGAAGCTGATGGACTTTATAACCAATCCACTCTATAAACTATTTTGAGCAGCACTATCAACTTTCTTGTCGGCTGATCCTTTAGGAAAATATTTTTTTAAAAAAGGAGTTTCTTTTTTTGCAGCTTTTTCTTTTGCTTATTTTGTATGGTTACCCCTAAATTGCATTCAACTTTAAAAATATTGAAAAAGAAAATAGCTTAGACAAGACTAGGAGTAAAATGACAGTTTCACAAAATCAATATTCATTAGTTCTATTTTGGTTCTGTTTGATGCGGTACTCAACTAGGGCTTGTTTTTATTGCAAATCAGGTCGGTGGGCCCCTCTGTAAATGTGAAAAGGGTTACCGCAAAAAAACACTGACCTAAGTAGGTTGGACTTTCTATGAAGGCTATATGAAAAAAACATCATTCCCTTGGTCGCTAACTTCAGTGCCAGCTAACGTTACGTTGTGTAGGCTTCGTAAGGTGTCCAGCCTCCTTCAGTTTCTATGTTACCTTGACTTTACCGTAAAAAAATGTCTTGCCTTCTTTTGAAGCTATAAGACGACAAACAACGATTATTTGAGAAGCAATAATCCTGTTATATAAGATAGAGGGATTGCTCTAATCAATTTCGCATTTGTGTCCTTTGAGGCCAACCACGTGCCGCTTAATGTGGTATCATAGAACTGGCCTTGTCAAACAAACAACGATTATTTGAGAAGTAACAATCCTATTATGTAACTTACGTATCAGTGTGACGCAACAATAATTTCCACGTGGAGGACTTCAAGCCTGTTCTTATGACCCGGCTTTGGGTCGGTTACGTAAAAGAAGTCTATAAAATTAACTTAGGCCGACGTTCAAAACATATTTAATTTAAGTCTTCACATCTATTCCTAAGTGATGAAAGCCTTTCGCCGCAATATATTCTTTCGTGAAATTGTTCACGATAAACGAGGTTTAGATGGCTCCGGACAAAAAAACACTTAAAATTTTAATTAAACACTCCGTTTAACTGAATAACCAGCTCTTTGTGTTCTAAGGAGAAACTGTCTGGTATAAAACTTGTTTACGTCATGGCGTGCCCAATAGAAAAGCTATTGAGTAGTTGCCTTGCTGAAGTCATGGAAGTTCTTTCACCTCACTTCTTAAGACCAAAAAACTCAGTTTTGACCGTAGGCTCACAAAATACAGCATGTACAGGAAGCTCGCTTTCTTCTAACGGAGACCCAGGAGTAGTTAAAAATTTTCGTCCTGGTACAACCCGGGCGAAGAGATTTTCTGTGGAAAAATTTCTGCTAGGTCGAGCGAAATATCGCTGACCCGCCCTCCATTTGAGCACGTTGATACAAAGACGAAAGGAGGTGTAACTGAGGTGTGGCAATATTTTGGTTAACTGGGGCTCACCAGAAATTAACCTTACAAGTTTGAAAAATTTGATCAACTTTACATGACGCATGCCGTTTTTTAACTTGAAAGGAGTTTTATTTTTTATTTTCTGTACTATAAAGCTGGTACCAGTACAAGAAGAGAAAGTTCAGCATTGGTGAGGAAAGAAAACAAGGGCTAGATGCAAAATACTTGTTAGAGCAAGTTCCTTGAAGAAAGAATAATTATAAACAGCCGGCCGGATACCCGAACAAAATGTGGACAGTGGATTTCTGAGTGAAATATAAATTAGTTTCATTAACTCACAAGTTTATAGTTTACTGATCAATATGATAAGGGTAACTAATCACCCATTAAGACTGAAATTAATGTTAACTACCGTTTTTGCTTCTCAAGGGGAATGAAGGTTCTTTGTGTTGTCTACATGTATGTTCGTCTCATTGCTAAGGGGGGTGGATGTTCGCGTGCTAGCAAAAAAACCTGAATTATTTTTTCTTGGGGATGCTGTAGCATAACAAACCACACAAAAGTGACAAAAACCACAATTCGTGATTTGCCCCTGTTGAAAAGGTACCGCCTGAGACAGTGTCGGCTTTTGCATGAATCCTCAAAAGGTGACCAGCAGCTCAAGTGACCCGTCATATTCCGTGACAGAGTAAGGTCCATTATCATACTTTAATGCAATATTTCACGGTGGGGCATATAACAGGACAATTTACCCTGAAGTTGATGTAATGCAAAGTAACAGAGTAAATACTAAATATCTGGGGTTTGCTCTGCGGAGATTTGATCGGTAAATCGTATATATAATACAATAAGATGCAGTGATTGGTTTTGCACCTCAAATCTCGATCTTAAGCCTCCATTACTTTACAATACAGTAAGTTTTATAGTCGCCGTTTGTATTTCAGTCAAGCAAGACCGGATCGGACCGCTCTCACATTTTCAAAAAATTAAAAACTACAGCTATAGTGCCGCGGGCTATGTCCGATTGATGTTCCTTGATATAAGATTATGGCACGAGCAAATGATTGTGCCAGTTAAAAAAACCGCTCATGGGAGAAGCTCATGATTATCTGAATAGTTTAAAACTGTGCCCTGGTGAGCTAAATTTATCAATTTATCTCTACTCTCGCTGACACAGACAGTCAAACTGTTTGACATCAACTTGATCACCTTCGCTTTTGCACGCCATTTCGACAGGGATACCCCGGTAGGTGTGTTAGCGCATCTCGCATTTATCCGGCTTTTTATTATTAATATCTCTATTTGCTTATCATTATTAGCTATTATTTATCCTATTTTCTTAACTCACTTTAACTTATTTAGTTATTCTGTCCTCCTTTTTGGAGAACACTCTTGAAGACTTTACTTTTCTCATTAGTCACTGTGACGTCTTTGCAGTTTACACTATCGTGTTTTTAAGAATTTTATTTGTAAGATTCGTCATATTTAGACTATCACACACACAAAAACAACTCAGATAATGAGCATCATCGAGTGATGAGAACAGTGCGACTTTGTGTTTTAAGTCGTACTATGGGCGATTGAAATCATGTTTAAGACTGCAAAACACCCTCGCTGCAGTAGAAAGAGAAAACAGTTTTGCCCCTTTTTTGTTAGAACGCTGAGAATGTTATGCAGGTATAGTTTAAACTTTATTTAAAACTTCTGCTTCGCATGTTCTACAGTTGTGACTGAGTTATAAACCCCACACTTGCGAAGCAAGACGCAAAGCTATGTTGCTTCAGTCATCCTAAACGAATATAGCCGAGTTCTAGACCGCATAACACCTTCTTTGAAAATTTTGGAAATATGGGAAGAAAACTTTTTTATTTTTTTTCCTTTTCGTGATAATGCTGAGAATATTTTACCGAATACTGTTCCCGTTTCAGGCCTTTAGAAACAAACGGAAGGAAAAAAACCGGTTAGCCGGAAAGAAAACAAGTGAAAAACAAGACAGCAACTGGGAGGGCATAATGTATTTGCATGACCCAGACAAACTAAATAGGGTCAAGAATCCAATAAAAAAAATGTGGTCTTTAATTTAGGAAAGACAACCTTCCTTTATACCCGTATATTTCCTGTTTTTTAAGTTGCTAACGGATTTTACCCATGCTCTTCTTGACACGGGTGCAAAAGATGTATTTAACAAGTGATCTGTGTGTAGGTCTTGCATTGTAAATTTTTGTTCAATTTTGAACTTCAAGCCTTGACCCCTCAGTATCACGTGGCGAAGTCTGGTCAGGCCGCAATGTTCTCTGGGCAGGAGAACTTTCAAGGGTACTTTCAAATGACTTGGGGACGCTTCTGGCGCAAGACGTTCTTTACTTTATAGAGCTGGGAATCTTACTCCATGGCCTCTCTGCCCGGTTGAAGTTCAAACATCTCACCGAGGGTGGTGAGGTATAATTCAGTCCTAGAACTCTCGTTCATTTTCATATAATTCATCTGAGGTTCTACATGATGTTTTACCGACAGCTGTGAATTGGTTTAAAACTTTAATTGTTAGCTGAGAAATGAAGGGTTTTTGTAAATGATAGCTGCGATCTAAGATCTAAAGAATCAACTTTAATATTGCTAAGAAATGGGCAGAAATGTCCATAAACAACTCAGAAATCGCTGCAAATCTAATTGATTACTGAGATTCGAACAACCCGATATATCTGAGCCCGAATCTTTTCAGCAAGCTGTAGATAATAGCATCTCTGACAAGTCTTAGAAAAAAAGTAATTTTCAAAAATGTTAAACAATCATCCCCCTGGCCTGGGTGACCCACATAATAAATACTTATGCAGCCTCAAGTTAGAGTAACGTACACGTGCAGTGGCTTCTCGTTGTTCAATAGTATCAGTAACAAGGTTAAAGATGAAGCATCACGGGTCAATACGGTCTATTATCACATGTACATCACATGGAAATTGAAGCAAATACGGAGGAGTCCACCTTTTGGTAGAATTTGATAAATTAAAGTAGTTTGCAACACCGATCAGAGCCAGTCATTAAAACGGGTGAAGTCTTTAGAAAGCTAGAGACTTAAGCGATCATTTTAAGCATTTTTGCTTTAAGAAAACGAGTTGTTTGTTTAATCAACTTGTTCAGTGGGAGGACAAGCTCATTAAGCCTTAATATTATATAAGGGGTTTACATGTATGTCCAGTAAAAATTGCATTAAAGTATTGGAACAGAAGAGTGCTAATAGAGGATTAATATCAAAATACCTGCCAGTTTTTCACGTGAAAATTGAGTTAAAAGCAAAAGAAGAAAGATGTTTGGTGGTTTAAGATTGCACACCCAAGTTATAATATGTAAAGTTCTTATTTGAAAGCAATAAACTAGTAACAAAAAGACCTGACCAAAAAGGATCTGTGTAGCAATTGAGGATGGTTTTTATAAGCTCTGTTATTTGTAGGTCCTCTTCATAATTCAAACCAAGTAGATTTTCACTGCTTTTTATTATATGTTATTATTTTAATATGATTTAATCCCCTATAAAGTGAAACTCTAATTCGAGCCAGGTACAGTTGTCCCCGCTTTATTTACAGTTGCCAAAGATTTATCTTCACACATAAAGCGCGCTTAAAATAGGGGTTTCTGGTATATATTAGCTCCAATAATCAGTGAATGATGCACTGGAACAAATGATTTCGGAGGCCAAGGGGAAGGGAAGGTAGCCGATTACCAGATGGAGATCCCACGACTTGGTCTAAGATTTTAGATTTATTAAGCGCAGTTAACGGAAAATCAAATTGTCGCTCGTCTCTCGTTAATGAGCGTTTAAAACGATTTGTGAAAACGTATTTAAAACAGAAATTCATTAACTTTAAGCGCTTTAATTTTTCTCTTTACAACATTTTATACCCTGTTAACACCGTCTGAGTTACCTTTCTACGGAAGCGTTAAGTGTATTTTCCTGTCTAAGGTTTAGCTCCAAAGGATGGAATTATTTCTTCAATCCCGTTCCCTCGCCTCTGTGTCTCCACTTAGAATCCGGCTCTAAGATTGCTGCACGCTGCTCTTTAAAAGAGGAAAACAAGGCTTCTTAACATTCCATTTAATGGTATTTAGATAATTCAGACATCAGTGCTGACCATCCCTCTATACTCTGGTGTCTGTCTGGGGTTGAAGGAGATAAAGATCTCGAGACGACTAGTTTGCTGTTTATAAAGCCGCCGCGTCCCCTATAGCCTGCACTCTTTTTCGTCACCAGTGTCTTTTTCGTCTCTTTTTCGTACCAACTTGACATATACGACGTGTTAGAAGAGGTAGATCGCTACCTATTCAAGAAGATCTCCAGTATGCGCGGCCACCCCGGCTGTCGGTACCCTTCCGTCCCCAAAACGAAAGAAAGCTCAGCGCGCCTCCGAGTTCCTAGCAGTCAACTCCCTAGGGTTAATACCCAGCGTCTTAAAAATAATTTTTTTAATAGGTTATTTTTCAAATATAGCGTAGCTATTTTATATAATATGGATCTTGAATGTTACATTCAATGCTTCTACATGGAATTTTTAAGACTTGTAATTCTTTCTGCTGTTTTTAATGTAAGTGTTTTAGGTTTTTAGCATGTATTTTGCTTAAAAAACAATAAAGACTTATTATTATTATTATTATTATTATTATTATTATTAATATATTATTAATAGGAGTTTGTTCCTTTGATAAAACATATACTTAAGATATGTGCGGCGCCAGAGCTTATATATTTGATCAGCTGTTTGTGGTCTAAAATTTGGGCATAGAGTTTTTATTCTTGCTTATTGAAGTGGGTAACAGTCCCTGGAACCAGGGACTGGCATGATTTTCGTTTCATTATCATCTGCCGAGAGAGCTGTTCAGACAGGGTATTAGGACCAACGGATATTATGGTCTGAAATAGATAAAGAATTTCAGAAAGTATACCACATAGTCCCACTAAAAAATTGCCAGAAATACTCCCTCGGGCATTTCCTTTCCGGCATGTTTTGCTATAAATTAGGTTAAGCTAGTTAAAGGAACTGTGTCACGAAATTCAAACGGTGGATGGCGTCTGCCACCAAATTGAGTGAAACATAAAAATAACTGCTCAAAACATTAAAAGGAGGTGTAAATAACAAGGAAAAGACAAAAGGTGGCACTGATAGAAATGGATTGCAATTGTACCTATAAATTGTGGTTCAGTTGAAAACCACAAACCTAAGCCTAACCTAAGCCTATAACAGCTTTTCAAGGTCCTTTTTGTTGTTTGACCGTGATGATTTTCTTGACACGGAGCTGTGATTTTATCATTCGCAAGTTATTTTTTAAAGTTCCACAGCAAACAAGGACGCGTAACTGGCAGTTTTAACAAAATGAACCAGACAGCCATGACACAGCCCCATTGATGAGTAAGTCTTCGGTTTTCCTACAAATCGTAACGACTAAGGCCTGCGTGTTTGTTTGCAGTGTGCAGGTATAAGCTGGTATAGCTTGTCAGATCGAAGTTTCTCAAAGAATCCAGTAATAAAGTGCATGCTATGTTATAAGAGTCTCCTATTTTTCGGGAAGCATTACAGGGTTTTTCAATTCCCAGAAATTGTGTCGGTTGTATACATCGGTAAAATGGTTTTCAAGGTCAGTCAGTTAGAAAATGACACATTAATAGACATTAATAGCCGAAGCCTCATCTTAAATCTGTTAATATACGGTGCTGTGGTTCTGTCTTCTACGTAAATAAACCTCTTCACCAATGCTTCTGAGTGACGAATTCTGTTAAGAAACTAGTTAACATTTATTGAAGGGAATGGTACTACTTCTTCTCAGGGAGAGCCAACAAAAACAACCGCCATTTTATTTACCAGCTTAAAAAACGTTTACAAAAAAACAGAATAAATTAAAATTGATCAGGCCAAAAACTACTCAGAATAGCAAAAAACTAAACGAGCTGAGTAGTTACAATAATTAAAATACATTCTATAATGGTTGTAACACACGAAAGATAAAGAGGAAAATAACTTAAATTTAGGAGAAAAAAATAATAGTAATGAAAAATAAATCAATAAATTAATTATTCAATAAAAATCAAATAGAACAACACAAAGCAAAACGGTACCAGATAACTAACGGTAAGTCATTCCATGCTAGCCAGCATAAGAGTAAGTGGATAAAAGATTTGCCCTAATCGTTTGCTTAAATAAATCCAAAGAACTACTTTTTAAATTTTCAACCAGATTATTCCAAACAGAGGGACCAGAGAAGTGTATATTGAATTTACTGTAATTAGCTCTAACCTGATCAATATAATAAGTTGACAGGAAAGGACAGGACATTTCAGGAAAGGCCTTACTTTTCAAGCTGGGTTTTTAAGTGGGTCACAAGTTTCTGCCCATATAGGGACTTCTGGAAAACTTCCATCCCTTAGCTAAAAGCAAGTTCAAGTTGTCTTTAACCCTTTCACTGCCAAATTTAGCCAAAAGCAAATTTCGACCAAATTTCCAAATGTCATTTTTTGAAATTTTGAAAAACAAATAGCACCATCTGAAAGTACAGGAAGAGAGCTTTCATTTGAGTGGTCACATTATAGGATTTCGTCCACAGACTCAAAAGTTAGAGCTACCTTACAAACTCCATCAAACACTCTGGCAGTAAATTAAAAGGGTTAAAGCCTTGTGTTTACAGTTAAACGTCATGCAGAGAAGCTATTTGTAAATCGTTTTACACTTAACTGCTTTATTCCTCTATCCATATAGAAAGCTTAACCCTACTCAAAAGCTTGAAGCTTCCTCATTCCTTGATAATATCATTATTGTTAATACATTTAATAATAATAATAATAATAATAATAATAATTAATAATAATAATAATAATAATAATAATAATAATAATAAGTTAAGTGAAAAGAGAGAACTCTCTGCTGTCTCCTCTAAGAGAAGTTTGGGAAAAGTTCACATGCGGGTTTCAGTGGTTTTCTTAAACGATATTCTTTAATATTAATCAGGCAACAGGTTTTGGATATACGCTCAGAGTGGCCAGCAGTCGTTACTATGGACTGGAGTACACGGAAAGTGTATACTTTGCGTCATCACAGCTAATGTAATGGAGTGAGTGCGCACCATCACGCACACAATACGATGATCTAAGTTGCAGTTAAATAGCTTTCTGTAATCAGAAAGACTTGTTAATAAATGTTCCTTATTAACATTAAAACTATCTTTAATGTGTTTGTTCTTAAATTCTTTATGTCTATGGTTAATTGGCAACAAAACTTCGTGTCGTCTAATACTGTCCTTAATAGCTATCACGACTAGGCGAATCGGACTCAGTTCCCCCACACAGCCGGTACCCAATGTCCCATTTTGTATGTGGATTCACTCACTCAGTCTTGAAGTAATATCATGATTATAAATATAGATCAAAGAGTATTTACCTAAACACCAATATTGTCAGCGTTAAAGTACTTGGAGGTTTTATCCTGTGATTCCTTGTATGTAATGCTCTGACAAGTAATTTACTGGCAAGTACAGACGTTTCCATGGTACTCAGTATTGTAAATTGTATAAGGAAAATGTTATCAGGGTTTTTGCTCGATACATGAGTTTGATCATCCAATTGGAGCTAGTATCGGATGAAAATGTCTTCCTTATTTTATATCGTGTTGTTTTTAAGTGTGGCGTTTCAATTGAAAGCTACGATTCCCTTTGTGTTAAGGTGGATTTTCACTGGTACGTGTGAATATTTCATTCAATGGAAAGCTGATTTCCGGCGGTAATGTTTTTTTTGTGAGTACAAGGAGTTTCTAAGTTCTGAGAGCTGTGGATCAGCTGTCTGGATCCTTAAGTTACCAGTCAAATGAAAGTTGCAGAGCAGCATACTCAGGTATTACTGTAAATTTTGTACAAGATGTTCTAGCCTTTGAGTCTTTATGAAATCCTAAGGTGTCGGACCCGTTTCAAAGTAAGACTATTTCAGTTAAAGCGAAGGTCGTTTGGCTTTTATTGGTTTGCTGCAAACTGGTTATTTAGTTCCTAAGCAAAAAAGAACAAATTTGGATGAAAGTGTGAAGTTAATTAGAACTCTCAAAACATTGCAGAAACTACGTTTCTATCATTCAATCTATGGAGGTCTTTGTGTATTCGTCATTTTGTAAAAGCAATTTGGTTGTTTTCGTTACTTGTTTGGGAGCTGGTCAGCGAGAAATAGAGTTAACACGTCCTCTAAAACTTTCGCTTTAACAATCTTTTACTGCTGCCCAAATGAACTATAACAGTTTTTCGTAGGCATCCCTTATAAGACCAAAGAATTAGATTTTCATTTGTATCTAATATTTTTTTTTTTTGTCATTAGTGTAGAGGGTTATAAAATTTCAACCACTAATTGTTAAAATATACTTAAAAACATCGATCTTATCACTGTGTATTTTCCGGCCTGCTATGTTGTCAAATTTAAAACAGACCAGATTGTTGCAAGTGTTTTATATCAGATACCGGCCTGCTGGATATGTGGGAGTTTTAAGTTATTATTTTGTCTACCTTCCTTTCCCCTCATTAAATTTGTGCTAAGTTTAATTTGTTTGATATATTATGCAATCCAAAAATATAACTTTTAATTACTAATTTTATTGCGACACGTTCATTACGTGCTGATGTTTCTCTTAACTAAATTTAGATCAAGGGAAAGAATTTCTTTAAATGTTAACTACTGAAAACGCCTTTAAATTAAGAAATCTCATACTCTAAAGTGCGACTTTGTCTTGTATGCTCACCTTTTTTCAATCCTGGTAAGGCTCTGTATCTATAGTATTATTGCACACTTTATCACTACGGTTCTCTTTATCCAGTTACGAAGATCCTGAAACTGAAGGAGTTTGACTTCTAAACTCTACTTCAACTTCATTTTAGCAGCAAAAAAAGTACAGTTTCAAATTATCCAATTTCCTGCACATATATTTCCTTTTGATTCCTTTGGAGATAACATATGCAAGCAGCTTTTCGGTTGCGTAGTAACTGGGACACGAGGAAATCCAAAATATAACAAGATAACTGAAACAGTTGATTTGGGCAAGCACCTACAAAGTATCGTCTGAGAATTAAATATTAGAAATGTGAAAGACAGATTATAAAATGCACTAAGCGTCCACGCATCTCTTTAAACCTGTTTCTATTGTACTGTGCGGGAACTTTGCAACTTAAAGTTCTTTGAAAACTATACGAAGGTTATGTTCCCATAGGCTTTGCGTCACAGTAGTTATTTGTATTAAGACTAATGGGTTAGCTGAGACTTCTCATGCAATTAATCTTGAGGTTTTCATTGAGTTCAAACAAGTATGACAGAAAAGTAAGCATATATTTGCGGAAGTAAATTTGAATTAAATGTCTCTCTTGTTGTGTCTTAACCTTGCATTAAAATTGCTCTTTGTTAACCCTTTCTGGAAAGGACTCTATCTGCAGAGCCGACCAAACAGTCTCAAGTCGACTCAAGATTTACCACTTGAGCATTTGAGCAAAATTCACATTTTTGGCACAAAATCAAAACGTTGTATTAGTAACTGTCTACCCTTTGGTAACAGAGGTCAAAAAAACGTCCCTCAATGAGTTCTTGTTCATTTTCATTTTCATTATTATTATTAATATTTTGTCGTTCATCATTAGTACTTTTAATTTTCAGAGTCCTATTTTCATTTTCTACCAAATTTCACTTCAAAATATAACCATAACTGATGCCATATTCATCGGCTACAACATACGGTCAATTTGCCCAGTTTATTGGACTCAATCTTTAATTCCCTTTATTGGAGTGGCACACGCCAAAACGCCCAAGCTAACTAACCATTGTAACGTCTCGAACGAGGGACCACAGTAGAGAGAACTTATTTGTCGGAGGGCGGATGCGACTCTCCACCACATTTTTCTCTGATCGGGGAAAAGAAAAAAAATAGAAAACAAATATCAAAGTGTCTTTCATTCTGTTGTATGACCACAAAGCCTGTCTTTTCGGTCACAAATCAGACTTATTTTTGGAAGTATTCCTGTTTATGATTTCGTGCAAAAACCGGCAGTCGGATTAATTTCTATCCTTGCGATCATGGAATTACTGATACTTATCTTCAAAGTTAAGAGGAATTCTTGCATTAATACTTCTACTCTTTTTGAAAGCTGTTATATAGCTGTTTATTTTTAGCTATTATGTGTTTTCCAGAGTAGAGAAACATCTATTTCTTGTTCGTACATCTATGAAGGGCCTCAAAAGAAGTTTATAAAGAGAAGCGACAGCTTGTCTTTTGCGAATCTTGATCTATCATCACTGCTATTATAATTGTGTGCTAAAGATCAGGCGCCTTTTGCAAGGCTAAGAAAAGGTTCCGGAAATTTAATTCCTATGGAAAACAAAAGTTATAAGGATCAGCAAACACTCTTAAAATTTGTTTGCGTTCGATGAAAGCTAGCTCTCGGGCAGGATTTGATAATAAAATACAAACTAACACTTAAGTATCTCCGGAAATCTACGTAACTCAAGAATTTCGCAAGGATAAGGGTCGCATGACTATTTAATAGGGGAGGTCCGACCCTGATCAGTATCTATTAACCGGCAATAGCTCAACACAAGAAGATCGTTGGACCTGAAGACAGCAAAGGGATTTTCCCATCAAAGTAAAGAGGAACATTAATTTCGAGGTCAGTTCAAGTAACTACGACCGCTGTAATTATTTTATGGCGGCTGATAATTGTTGCGTAAAATTGAAAGCCGGTAGGAGCCGTTTGAACCATGACCTTCAATTTTGTCTTCTTTAATTCTGAAACAAGCGTGTCTTTCACAGTCAATTGAAGTGTATTGAGAAGAGACAAGGTCAATTAACTGTTAAATCAATTTGAAGTTTCTCTCGCCGTGAAAAGCTATTGCCTACAAATTGAAAAGGCTGTCAACTGCTTACTTGAAATACAAAATTAAATAGGTGAAAGCGGTTTTAAAAAAGAAAAGAGGTTTTTTTTTTCTAGCTCAAAAGGCGAAAGTTAAGTTGTCCAAATTCTATTCGGTAGATTTTACAGAAAGGTATTTCTAGTGATAACTTTGGAGAAAGTCTACATATGGCACATAGCAGTTGTTATATATTTTAAAATATATATTTGTGTACTACAGTTCATTTAAACCGATATTTCATGGCGCTCGTTATTTTCATTTTAATTTTTAGTTAATACCGATTATTCTGAATAGGATATTAGCGCAGATGGTAAAGAATACTTGAGGAAATCAAGCAAAAAATATATCAATGAAAATATGCTTTAAAAAAAATAAAAAACTTGCCCCCTCTAGTTTAGAGAACAATGCTTAGTATAATTCTAGACAGTTTTAACAGGTTATGGGTGTGCTTGACAGAAAAACAAAAATAGCCAATCTGGGGCTCAGCAAGACAGCCGAGCATGATATAGTGGGAGTAAATTGAACGAGAAAAACTTGAAACTGAAGATTTGACGTAATATTGCTGACATAGCAGAATGAAGCAAACTCGAATCATTCTTTTCAGCGGGTAAAAGGGGTTAAGCTGTGTTACACCACGTAACATGAAAGGCGTTTGCCATAGTATTATGCAATGCGGAAACAACACGTGTTGTTTTGTACTTTGCCCTTTTCGCATACAGTTACAAAACGTGCTACTCGATCCAGTACAGAAGCAAAAACAACGGTGACGTGTTTTTTAAAGCGGCTCGTGTTAACACTAAGAAGATTTAATTCCGGGAAGCGTTGACGTGAGATTCGCGTTTTTAATCGATGTTCCACATGCGAACCGCCGAGTCAGAAAAAAAAGTGATGTCATGCAATAAATCATTAGAAGAATTTACTCCAAAAACAGGTTGTACATGAGAGACCGGCCTCTCAAGATTATAAATAAAAACTACAGTTTACTTAGGTCAGTTGAGTCACGTTTCACCTCATTCGATTCAAGTCTGCACGCTTTCGGTTTGAATACATTATCAGAATTAAAAAATTCCTACCTGAGTACATTTTCTGTCGCTAGAACTTTAATTTATATAACAAGTCAGAATATTTAATTAAAAATTATTCTTTGAAATCGGAATAAACAGTGATCCCAAGATAGTTACAGAATAAACACTCTTACAGCCACAATCCACCGAGGTAGCTGAACACTGTTGAGATTAATATTTTATATATTGATTACAAACACTGGGATCACCGTAGTTTGTCTACACTAAATCCAAGAAAATTGTCTTTCAGATATGATAGTCTAAAATCATTTAGTGCTAGTTTGCAGGGCGGGAAGCGAAAATCTTAAAATAGCGGAGGATGAAGGATACGAGCCTTTGCCAGTCACGTGGCCCGATTGAGTGACAAAGTAGAGATGGTGGTCCCATCTCAAGTGGGGATAGTTTTAGTTTTTTAATAGTATGAACACCTCCGAAAATAAATGCATTTATTTCTTAGTGTTTTCGGCTGAACATCCTTGCTACCTACTTTCTCAGGATAGTACGTTCCAGTCTGGAATTTTGTGGACTCTTAGCGAATCATTCGGCTCCCAGCGCGACTCTCTTGGTGTTTTAATTCTACGGCATGTTCACAAGGCCTCCCGCTTAGAGATTATGTTCGTGCCGCTCCAAAAAATTTTGCTGCTTTACATGTAGCCATACATTCTCTAACAGTAATATAATAGGCCTGAATAAGGATTATTTCGCTCTCAAGGCTCTGTAGATATGTGGAGTTGCAGTTAAATTTAGAAAATCAAAATGTTTAATATCATATTCCTGTCGTAATAATCGACATTTAACTTTCCTGATAAATGACTCTGGATAAGTGAAGGATCAATGACAGTGTGATTTCTAAGGCAAGAGGTCATTTTTGAGATGGCTCAGGTATCTTTTTATTTGGTATTATATCTAAAAAAGGACTATTCAGTTTTTGTGCTTTTTGAGAAGACGTTAAAAACAATTCATCATCTGATCTGGCCAAATTTCTCAGTTCAACTTGCGCCCGCAGTCTTTGTTGGGTTTACCATGTTCGTCTGCTCGCCAAGAGAGCTGGGCATGTCACGGAAATCAAAATTCAAATAGGGGGAACAACCATCAAATTCCGTGAAACATTTAAACAATTGCCAAAAACATGAAAGCGAAATGAAAATAACACAGTTTTTTGTAAGTTGATTGTTGTTGTTTTTGACGTTCGATATAATATTAGGAGACATATATGTTTGACACGAAGCTGTGCTTTTGTCATTCACAAGTAATTTCTCATGTTCCGTTGTTGTATTTATATTACACCGTCCTTTTATTTTTGTTTCACTGGTGATCCGAATAAAAATGATATGCATTTTTACGTTATTTCTCACACTATTTTTTTTCCTTTTTGGCTGATTTCCTCCGAGTTCTCCAAATAGTAAGACTGTTTTTAGTTCTTGACCCTTTGAATCCGTAGAGGAACTCTTTAACTTACGTTCAAGTGAAACAAACGTCTTTGGTAAAACCTTTAAATGGTTCTTATGTTTAATTAATTTTTCTTTGGTCACGTTTTAGAGTAAAATAATGAAATCAGAGGAAAACAAAAAAACGAAGAAAAAACTTAAAGATAAGATAAGGAAGAGAGGCATATGTATTTTCGGTTCATTTCCGCTGATAAATGTAGCTTGTTTCAGCAACCACCCTCCCCAGTGCAAAAACAGGAAATGTGCACAGTTTAAGACGTCACGCGCGCTAACTTGTATGAAAAGTGCTTGGCGCGCACGCTTATCGAGTAAGTTTTCTCTCAGCTCGTTCGAGAAGCTTCAACCATAATTCCATAAGATTCCATTTCCACCTTTAGAGTGTTAAAATGGTAAATAATCCGATTGCTAATCCAAGGTGTCCTTACCATACACAGATGAATACATCACACTTGGTTAGAGTAGTCTTCTTCGTAGTGCTTGGCGTTAATCTGAGTAGCAGCAGTCCACTGGAGAGACTCAAACGGTTAGCCTGTCCTCCCGGTATCTGGACGTGCCCCCTTCAGCGACATGACATCATCGGCGTCCATCCCGAGAAAACTATCGCCCAAGCAGTCCCACCAAACAATCCGATGTCAGCTGTTGCTTGTCCCCCTGGAATATGGACCTGTCCTTTGTTTAATGGAGAAGGCAAGGGAAGTGGAACCTTGGATGCAGGACTTCAAGCAGAGGGAAATCAAATCTCGGTCACCGGAGTGCCGTCTGCGGAAGTCAAGCCTTCTGCAAACAGCACAGCGGATGATAGTGATGAACTGAATGAAACAAATAAGAAACGTACACTGAAGAAGAGGATGAAAAAGCCCAATCGAGTACAGAGATCGGCAAGAAAGTGTCCCCCCGGAATTTGGGTGTGTTAAGCACCATAGACATCGATGGACTCTCAAAGACATTTTGACGAAGTGAAAAACAAATGATCGTTAAACAAGGAAACTGGAATTCTAGTTCGGCTACAAGCATGCTGTTACAATGTTTCATCTTAACTTATTCGTTAGTATTAGATTTTTCAATTACTTCAGTTAGGAAAAAGATATATTTAAGCTTGTTTTAAAAGCCTCTGTTTAAGGGATTAGGGAATCTATTCATTGTATTTATAGCATTTATGTCAGTTTATTTGTTTCCAAGTCGAACCCTTGGATTATAAAACGTTGGATTAAAGGAGCGCAAGAAACTTGGTTTGATTTGTGTAAATTGCGTTCATTTCACATGCTCAGCTTTACTTGCTGAGATATTTTTTTTCTGAGGTGCTCTGACCCTCCCTCCTACCCAACCCCCCTTCCCCCCTCCCCTCCCCTCCCCTCCCCAACACATACACACACGCACACACACACCATACGTCCATACGTACTCCGAGAGACACTTGGATCAATTCTTCGCTGGGCCCCGAGCCAATATTATTATTCAGGCTGTGACCAATTAGAGATCGGTTTTATTTTTCGCTTGTGGGTAAATGTAACTTTCGCAATCCCAACTTAGTCAAGTGAATGTTACATTTCATTTTTTTTGTAAACGTTAGTCTAAGTAATCCAGTGGATAACTTCAATAGATAAGGACTATGCTTTCCGTCATGAAACTTAACAAGTTCCCAAAAACAAAAATTGCCGGAAAATTCGTGATTTTGGTGGTTTCGTGCGATAACAAAGAGGAAGCGTTAAACGGCTAATTGGTCAACAAGAAAGAAAGCAAGCGTTCTCCTCCCTTCACGAAGTGTCGCATGTTGTGTTTTAGCGCTGTAATTATCTGGTCAAAAAAGTCTAGAATGACATTATTGGATGAAGGAAAACTGGCTTGATAAGTTTACAAGCTCGCATTCTAAAACGTGCACCTCGCGTTTGAACTTCATCAACTTTACACTCCTAAGTGCAGGTCCAAAGTCAACTTTGTTAGCTTTTTAATTTCAAAATATCCGAAACATCAATTTCGGAGCAACCTACATAAAAAGTGTTTATCCACGGGCGGGATAGTCGTACAAGTACGTGAGAAGAAGCCAAATAATATAAATTAGTATGATATGGAAAGCGCCAGAAAAAAAAAAAACAAACAAACTGGGTATGGGCGAAAAGAAAATATAGAGGGCCCTGTCGGCTTAACCAAAAACTCCCAGGTTTTCAAAAGGGCGGCGAGGCTTTTGTGTCCTTAATCGAAACAAATTCTAGCAGAAAAAGAGCCAAAAAAAACAGGGAACGAAGACAACAGAACGAAAAAACAGCAAACGGCACGCCCTCGGAAAGACTTGCCCATATAAACAGTTAACTTTCTTGAGCGACAATGTCGACCGTTTTTATTTTCCTCTTCAGCGATTCAGGCCACGCCTGCCACGTTAGGTATGGCTCGAACTTCTGTGATTTGAGTCGGATCAGTGGCTGTTCTTTTTAGGTCAATATACCATAAACATAAATAACATGCTTTATTGACACACATGTACACTACAGCAATAGAAATGAAAAACTGAAATTGCTGCTTTCGAGAATGTCATGTTCAGTTACTGGGTTACGTTAGTCGCTTAGAGGCACACTGCAATAAAGAAAACATCCTGAAAGAATCTTTTTAGCCTGCGAATAAAGCCATCTCTCCGAGGATCATTACTAGCGGTTTTTTCAGATTTGGCCATTTCTTGGGATAATTCAGTCGTCCTGATTTTCGCATGAAAAGATCTGAAAACCCGTGGGTTTTTTTGGGGTGTCCAAGTTGTAGTTTGTGGTTTTGCTCCTTTTTAGCTATAAGTCTGTCGGATTTCAACTAAAATTTTAGTGATTATTCGGATTAAGTATTTAGCGTGGTTTCCTGTTTTAAGCGGAAAGAAAATTCCCGAAAAGAGAGTCTGCTTTGGTCCTATTTTGCGCATTCTTGCGGTTTTGCAGTTTCTAATATAATATGTCCTAATCACCCCACAGGAATATTTAGCCTTATGCTTTTAGTACTGTACAAATTTTGTATCGGAACTGCTAAAAAGAGTTATCATTTGCGTGTCTGAGGGGATTTGAGCTCTGTTCCCTTTATGTACCCATGATATGCTTTATTATATTACGGATGAGTTAGAAAACGTGAAAAGAATCATCTTTAATTTCTTCATCGTTGTCACCTTTCTGTTTCCTCAGGGCCTGACCTTTTTCTCCCCTTGGGGTTTCCTCATTAGGGACGTTCGGGGGGTCGATGAGGGCACGCAAAGGCAATTATTCGATCTACAACAGGTCAAGGTCAAGTAGGACATTCAATGTCATCTGGTTATGTGCAATTGCCGGTATCTGTTAAAGGGGAAACACGTCACGCTATGTGATCGCTTTGCACTAATAACGTCCCACCCTGCTGTGACTCAGATTTTTACCGTCAAAAAAAACAAAATCCAGCTTATTTTCGATAACACATATCCCGTAAATTATTAAAGTGCGCCAAGATAATGTTAAAAACATGGAAAAACTGACCTGTACGGATCAGGGGCACCCAACGACTGTTTCCTCCTAAATACATTGAAAACACTTTTTAGCCTATCCAGAGTACTTTTAGATATCTAGAAATGCATTTTAAGCGGAGCTATGAAATTTGTATCTGTTCGATTATCCTAGGGGAGCTTGAGTCTTTTCAAAATTACAAGGGCTTCAGTTTTGTCTTACCCAAAATTTTAGATGCGATTTACTACGAAAGTAAGAATTTTACTAATCCCTCTCTTCATCAAAGTTTTGAATCCGAAAATTTTAGATTTCCTTTTTTCTACGAAAATAGCCTAACCTGAGGACTGAAATGTGAAAAATTAAGCTTTAGAAAATCGTAGGGGATATATTACATAAGCTTCGAAAATTGTACATGAATGGATGAGTCATCCTAGAAATTTTTAGCCGTCCTCAAGTAATAGAAAATTCTAGGCAATATTTGCTTCTCGGAACAAATATTTTACAGAAAATAGTCAAAATAGTCGTTGGGTGCCCCTGACGGATGAGTGAATCTATTCTTGGTTTTCACATGACGCCACTAAAATTCAAACTAAAAAACTATCCATCCTACCGAGATTTTACTTTCACGATGCATTAGAGCAGCTGAAAAATTAATTGTCAAACAAATTTTCGCTTCAAAAGGGTTTTTGGTTTTCTGATAGAGTACGCTTGAATTTCTTAGCTTTTGCGTGACGCGGCATTTACATGACGGCCAAGAGAGTTGTCATGTAGGTTAAAAAAATGACTTATTTCAGGAAATTTTGCCATCTAAACAGTTCATGTACTGGAAAAAGTATTATTTTAATGTTTATGAGTTTCTCGAAGAATAAATTCAGTGAACGCTTTTGTAGCAAAACTCGGTAACAGATGTTTCTGTTGGTTTCCGTCCGCCATGTTGGAGCTCATCCAGGTGAGCACCAGCATGGCGTCTCCATACAAATCTCTATAAATTTGGGTAAAACATTTCTTCGGATATCTCGTATACGAAATATTCCTCTGACCTGAATCTTTGCATATGTACCTCAATTCATTTCCCAGATTCTGGATTTTATCTATTGAATGGTTTTGAGTTTTTATTTTTATCTATTTTGAATGGCGTGACACTGAAAACCAGCAATTCATTTCATAACGGCAGTGTCATTACTGTGGGTAAAATGTGTATAATTTTGCTTTTTACTAAGAAATGTATGGATAGCAGGACGCCAAAGATGTTATAAAGTTTCATTTGGTTAAAGTTAGAGGCAAAGGATGCTCAATTTTTTCTTTTTAGGTGCGAGGGCAACTCTTATTGCGCTACTACAGGATATATATAACGTACTGTATTGTACCTACCTGGCTGCACAACCAAACATAACAAACTTATACAATTTCGGGCTGTGCTAAATAAATGTTGATGTGCTTTTCGAATTCAGCTTAGAAATTCAGCTACAGGCTTGCGAGAAGCACATACAAACTCGATATTCTATTTACCAATTTCGGTTTTGGAGTACA
The DNA here is from genome assembly GCA_038088405.1 of Porites divaricata. Classification (NCBI taxonomy): domain Eukaryota; kingdom Metazoa; phylum Cnidaria; class Anthozoa; order Scleractinia; family Poritidae; genus Porites; species Porites divaricata. The sequence goes on along the minus strand of JBBMOI010000003.1, from coordinate 24,806,648 downwards.
GTATGACACAGTCAGAAGTGTTATGTCATGTTTCAGTACAGTGCTATCTAACAACAACAGCAACAACAGTTTATAAGGTATTTTCATTTACATACATGGCATTACCTAAGTATTCTCTAGAAAAGTAAATAATTAATATAATTAATTGCTTAAGACACTTTTGAAATAATATGATCGTGTCTACAATTCAAAATGTCAAAAATAAAAGCAGCAACTGCTTTACAAATAAATGGATTAATTTTGTTAAATAGGAAAAAAAAAAATTGAGTTTACATCTGAATCGTTAATTACATTTTTTAATGATTTCATCGAAGACAGAGCCAGGTCGCTTTAACTGGCTTTATTCTGATTTTAACCGTTTATTTGAGTTACTTTGGCCAGGTTTTGCTCCCTATGCAATGCCTTTTAAATATTAGAATAAAGCTAAAAAATCATTTTAAAAACGCTCATTGCGAATTCTATGGACAATTTTCAAGGCAGAAACGCATGTTGCTCACACAAAGCCTTTGAGCAGAAGGCAGCGTTTGTCTGGTCACGCGGTTGGTCTAGGGTAATCCTGTCGCAATATTCCGTTATTATTTTTATTGTTATTATTATTATTATTATTATTACCGCAATGTGCCTGCAAAAAAACCTTCCAAGGCAGACGATAGCTTAAGGTGACAAAATACCAAATTTTCCGACAGCCATTCCTGCCCCCTCCTTTTGGAAACAACCCTCGGGGGCCCACTCGGGGCTTCTGAAAGACTGGGGACCTACGACATCAAGTTGTTTAATCAAAAAACCTAAAAATCGCCTTTTACCAACTTTTTCCACTGATTTCACATGAAATAGACAGATTTGGTTGTTTTATGCTGAAAAGTGGATTTTTCTCAAAAACCTTGGTACCTTGCTTAACCCTTTCGCTCCTGGAGATTTTGCCGAAAAACACGTTTTCAAGCTAGTCGAGGGGTTTTCTGGCCACTGTCAGGCTATAAAGAGCTAAAACTTACCACAAACCCGTTCACCGGTCGTACACTTGACGGCCTTCTGATCCAAAAGCAAAATATCAGCTTGCGAAATTCGGGCATGCGCAGAAAGCAAAATTTCGACATTCGACTTTTACTTTTCCCTTTCTCTGCTCCCCTCTTTTTTCGCCTTTCTTGCTCATTTTTTTTTCTCTTGCTGGGCATTTAGTAGGCTTCATTTTGATGGGAAGAGTTTTTAGGAAAGCTTTTAGAATCTTAGGATTAGGTGAAGGCAAAGGTAGGTGGGTAATAGAACAAGATTTTCATGGCGATTTACAGGTCAATCTTGCATGGTTTTTTTCCGTTTTCTCCGGTGTCCTTCACTGAATTGTGCTCATTCTGGTATGGTTTGAAAGATCTCATCACTCTGCACAAGTTAGCAGCCAGAGTTGGCCTTGACCTTTAAAACTGATGACGTCACGAGGGGTAGAAAGCACGTGGAAATAGACTGGTAGCTTTTGGCCAGTTAGTAGTGAAATGGTTAAAACATACACCTGACGCTCAGAACTCACGTGTAGCCGTGGAAAGGGTAACAATAGGGAACTGGGAACGACGCACGTACCCGTAAATAGAGAGCAAATTTTAAAAGGTAAAACAATATCAGCAGTGTTTCAGGCGGTTTAGATGTTTTTCTTTCTCTCATTTTTTGGCGCCATCGCCACAATTTGAACGCCTGGAACAGGCTAAAACAATACTGATCAATGTACGCCTCCCTTGAAGACTATGGAATTAACAGAGTCCTCCCGTGTTTATAATATTTGCTTGCTATACCGGTTAAATTTGCTCTACTGTTCCCCGGCCCTGAACACATGCTAAAGAGGTTTAGGGTCGCGTTTACGGCAAACGACAAACGCCAGATTCAAGATGAAAAATTCTCAAAATAGAATAAAACTGGCGTAAATATACTGACTTCCTTGTAGTTATAATGAGCAGCAAACGACAAGTTCAGGGAAAACTTGGTCACGTGGTACAAATTTACGTTTGCCGTTTACTGTATGACGTAACTCCAAATCTCTCTATTTTCTTTAGAACGTCCTCCAGGTTCGCACTGAATCATTGCATCTGGACGTTTAAAATAAGGCTATACAAAGTCTCTTATTTTGGTGGGCAACGAAGACAACACGCTATTCCTAAAAAAGCGTTTCTACACAATATCGAGTGACGACAGTACGAAGCCATCAGCTAAATCTTTTTACCTTTTTTTTTTTGGAAAACAACTTGTTGAAGCCTCTGGAAAGCGAAAAGTAAAGAAAAAAATTGCGAGAAAGCTTTTCGGGTAAAGAGCGAAAAATCCCCGAGACAACTTGAAAGGTGTTGTAGGTAGTTTTAATAAAAAAAGTACTCAAGCAATTCAGCAATTCAGAGACATCTGCCGAGAAAATTGCACAGAATGCCTTGGGCATAAGTTTGCAAGTATTAATTATATAAACGAAAGCAAAAAGTACCACTGCAGGTATAAGGAACGTACTCGAATAACTTACCTCATACTGATATACTATTACGGTTTACCCCTCAATTTCTAAAGTGACATTTGAGTGAAATGTTTGCCAAATGTTTTTTCTTTATTGCAAACAACTCTAGTGTTGCCCGTGACTAAGGTCAGGACTGAGGTGTAATTGTTTATTTCTATTTGCTAATCAACCATCGTCTTGATATTAATTAACACCAAGAGCCATAATTATGGCTCTTGTTAACCCACATTCCAAAAAACCCCGCGCCGATCTCGAAAGTGGAGCGTCTAATAAAGGATAGGTTCTGTGCCTGGGGGGGGGGGTACTGCCATATATGGGCTACATAGGTATGTGCCGCTGTGAAGGTTATGAGTTTCGAGCAGTTTACTCTGGGATAGAGTATATAAATCAGAGAGTTTAGGTTAGAATAGGGTATCATTTTCCAGGAAACTGAGCAATTGGTTGAAGATTTTAGTCTAGACTAGGAAAACCAGGAATTACCACTCAAAAATATGAAAAAATCAAATCGGTTTTGTTTTGGCTGGACTGTGTTTGTGACCTCAGTAGTTTCTGGAAAACAGCTATCCTGGGATAGGGGGGGATTTTGGGAATTTAGTCTAGTATAAGGTAGCAAAATTCACTTGAACTAGGTCTGGTATAGGCTAAGGGTTCCAGGGTACCACCGGCACATCCCCACCAAAAAATTCCTAAAGTACACCCCCGGGGTTATGTGCCACACATTTTGGTGTATTGACTATGTGTTCGAAGCGTAGCGGAAGTGAATAAGTATGAGCGAGGACTGAAATGCACTAAGACGGAAGTAAATATTCAGGAGTGAGGACTGGGATTTAGTTCACCAAACTCTCCAGCTCGGCCAACCTCTCCGGCACGATGCACGATGTTCGATGTGTGTGTAAGACATGTTCTAGTTCTGTGCTGTTGCTGTTCATACTATACTTGATAGCTTCTCGTGTCAGTACGAAAAGCTATTCAGCTTAGTGTGAGCATAGCCTAAGGTCGTTACTGTGTGTGGACCAGGGTCGTGTAGCCCGCGTAGCATGCCGGTCTTTAGTGCAGTTCGACACAACCACCATACTACGCAGGTCGGATTACAAAAGACATCTTAAGATTGAGGGAATTCGTAACTAATGTTTCAAAACAATAGGTTATTGTGTCAGAACAAAAGCTTAGAACCCTCTTATCTTAAGAGAAGGTTTTTATGCAACCCGGCCCAGGCATCGCTGGCTTAATGTGTTTAACAAATCGACCACAATTTTCCATGGTCTACACTCTTATTATGTTCAAAACTCAAGTGGAACCACGAGCCGCGGGCGAGTGGTTTCACTGCAAAGTGAAAGGGTAAAAGAAACAACTAACTTTTGCATTTTCCTGCCTATTAATTTACTTAAAATGTCCTCCGGAAAGCGCTGGAAAAGGCATTTCCGAGACCCTAAACTAAAAAAATGTTCCGGGGGAGCATGCCTCCAGACCCCCTAGGGTGGGTCGACTTCGGCGCTACAGCTTTTCTTCCCCGCGAGCGCAACGTTCAAAATCTCACGCTACGCCCCTGTTAGCTGTTCTAATACTTCATAAAAGTAAAAACTCATGACCGGATCCAACCTACCCGTCCCTACGGGTAGGATAGAGAACCTGGGAACGAAGTGGGATCGGATCGATAATTCTTTAGTGTTAAATTTTGATAACGCCATGTGAAAACCAGCAATATAGATCAATATACTCTGGATACGACTAGTCTTTCAAAAATTTGTACAGTGTATTAGTCTACAAATGTGCCCTACCTTGAAATCATATAGTGCATACGCGGTTGCAAAGGAGACAACCTTATAGGCAGAAGCAGAAGGAAAATTACAAAAAGATCTAGAAAGATCTGTGCAGTCTTAGACTTCTTATCTTTTAATTAGCTTTTCGTTGAGCAATTTCCGATCAACAGTGTCTAATTCTTAATGAATTTCACGAGTTTTAGCTCAGCTGGTTTAAAGTCCGAAAAATGTTTCAAAATCAGTATCGTAGCCAAGAGTGAGAGTCTTTTACTCCTACTGGTTTCTGACACTGCGGGGGGTTATCCCCTTATTAACGTCGTTAGGTATGTGCCCACACCCTGCAAAGGGTATGGTTTTTGCGCCCTTTTTGGTCTGAAAACGGATATAGAATTTGCCCACTTTGCCGGTCTGGAATCTGGTACGGTTTTCGAGGTAACTACAGGAATGTATGAACGTATATGTCCTTTCAGTTTCAAATGAATAAGAAAGAAAGATTTGTAATGCGAATTCCTAAGTATTGATGACAATTTCTGCCTATGGCAGGTATGAAAACAGGAATGGATTTTAGAGGGCAGGTCTGAAAAATCCTCCGAGTAGAGGTTTCTCATGGCTTTTAGCATTTACCAAGTCGCTCGCGTCGTTGGTTTGCTTTGTGCGCCTCTCCTGACGCGTATAAAACAAACCAACTACGCGACTGACAAGCGACGAATTTTGAGAACCGGGTGGCACACTCCCACCAAGATTTCACACTAGTACCCCCTTTCCTCCCCGCTAGGAGACAATTTCAAAATTTCATAGTGTCCATTAGTGCAGGCATCATGAAATCAAGCCACAGTATATTGTCGATTCTCGGGTGATGACGTTCTGCACGTATGTACATACTTTTGCCTCAAAACATAGCTTCGGTTTGAGCCCAGCTTTTCTCTCCATCTCTCCCTACGTCGCCCACCTCCGGGGCCGGTCCCGCACACGCAAGGCAATCATGCACCGGGGAATTTGGGCTTCCGTTGGGCTTCACAAAAAACACGTGACTTGCAAACAATACTGGACTGCAACTGATCCCGTTTTTTGACCTAATTTTTTATCCCTGATCCCAAAATTGCGGTTGATTTTGATCCCTAATCCCGTAAAAATACTTGATCCCACGAGCTTCCCTATATAATTTTGCGTAAAATGGGGTTGACAGGCCTACACAACTCCCCAGCCCGTGTTTAAAATAGCCTTTTTCATAGATTGGCTCTCACGAGTATGTCTTTGAGCGCACCCCTCTTTTGTACGATATGAAGGGCGGATTTTTGTAGATTTCGCTCAGTAATTGTTGTTGTTCTATTAAATGCCAGTTTTTCATGAGAATTTGCTTGAGATCAAGCACTGATGGTTGGTATTGTGTGAGAAAAGGCAAGATTCGTAGGTTTTTCTTTTGCTTCTGTTGAAGGGTTAGAATTAGCCTCTGAAAAGGTTGTGTTAATGAGATCCTCTGGGTAACCTCTTTGTAGCAGATGTGATTTGAAGTTTGTAATTTTCTCTTCAAAGTAACATTATTTTAGAAGAGTTTGTTCTGAGAAGTCTTAGGGCCTCTCCTTTAATGAAGCCTTTTTTTTATTTCCTTGATGGGCAGGATTTAAAATGCGTATATTGAAATGTGTCAGTTGGTTTCAAATGAGTCCGCAAATCAAGGTTAATAATAAATAATAAAAATAACTTTATTAATCTCCTCAAAAAGGCTTTTCAGCTTAATTTACAATGTCAAATATCTAAGACTTAGTTTTCCAAAAATACCCTTAAAAATGTTGTTTTATTTTTACTTTGAATATATCTAACTTAGTAATAGACTGAAACTCGTCTGGGAGACTATTCCACAGCTTTTGGCCTCTGAAGGTAAACGTGCGCAGACCTGCAGCCGTCCTACAGAGTGGTATATGTAGGCGGTCCCTATTCCTAGTGTTGCAGTTGTGCACTTTCGATCTGGTTTTACACTTCTGACAAAGATATGGAGGTGCAAGTCCATTTAAGCATTTAAATACAATGGTAGCATCCCTAACCGTAAGTTGTTCAATAATTGGCAGCCACTGTAACTGCTTAAGAATAGGTGTAACATGATCAAATTTCCTCGTTCCAGAAACTATTTTGGCAGCAAAATTTTGCACTGTTTGTAATAGCTCGATTTTTTTCTTGGTGATAATAGCCCATACTGATGAACAATACAATAATTTACTGAATACGAGAGAATTAATTATAGTGATCAACGTACGCCTGTCAAACAGGTATTTTACGCGATTTATTTGACAAAGGCTACGTATACATTTCGACGTTAATTGAGTTACATGTTCGTCGTACGTTAGATTGCAGTCCATTAAAACCCCAGGTTTTTCGCAGACTTAGATGATGTAATCTCCTTGCTGAGTAATGTAATGCTTAGATCATCTGGTAACTTCATCAGCAACTGCGAAGTCCCCAGAACCAGAAGTTTAGTCTTGTCCGGGTTAATGAGTAGACTGTTTTTGCAACACCATGCGGCTATGCTCCGAAGATCTTCTGTCAGCTGATCTGCGGCTAAGGTGGCATCACGTACAGGAAATGAGAGATGTAACTGTGAGTCATCAAAATAGCACTCTAACGACCCTACTTTAGGTGCAGATGGTAAATCGTTGATGTAGATATTAAACAATGCCGGGCCCAAGATTGATCCTTGTGGTACAACATGCGAGACTAGGCGGGGTTCAGATGTTTCGCAACTAATTCTCACCGACTGTTTTCTTCCGGTCAAGTAGCTTCTAAACCTTTCTATTGCTTCTTTAGAGGTACCCACTGCACGTAGCTTCTTTAACAAGGACATGTGATCAATGCTGGCAAATGCCTTGGAAAGATCTAATAACACCAAGGCAGTGACTTGCTTGCGATCCATTGCCTCCAGGGCTAGATCTGACATCAAAATATTGAGTGTCTCTGTCGAATGCCGAATCTTATTCCCACTCTGGTGTCCACTGAGACAGTTTCTCCTTATTGCATATTCAGAGAATTGATATAAGGCTACTCGTTCACATATCTTCGATAGGGCAGGTAACAACGAGACAGGTCTATTCTCGTTGGCTACTTCCGGATCTCCGCCATCCTTTAGAATTGGAACAGTTTCAGATTCTTTCCATGATGAGGGAAATACAGATGTCAAAAGTGAACTGTTTATGATCTCGGTCAAAATTGGGAGAATAGCCGGTAGAGCATCTTTCACCACTGCCATGACTTGTGTAATTTATCTTTCCCTGGTGCTTTATTTGAAGGAAATGACTATATAATCCTATTGATCTCGAAAGAGAAAGCAGCCCGAAATCGAAACTCATCTTCTTCAGGTATAAAACTGACAGGGAGTTCCTGATGTGAAGTAGTTAGACCATTGACTGATGCGAGTCTTTTGGCTTCCTCTGCGGCGCGTGTTCCCACCTCCGTAAAGAATTCATTGAATTCCGTCGCAAGCTCTTTCATATCCCTAGAATAAGCTGGGCGCGACTCCTCCCTAGTTGGTATGCAATTCCGTATCACCTTCCACTGTTCACTAGAGCTCTGATTCTTTTTGACCTCATTCTGGACATACTCCTTCTCCGCCTCGCGTAATACCCGCTTAACGTCATTACGACAGTCCCAATAGTACTGCCAATCCACAAGAGCACCCTTCTCTCGCGCAATTTTATGAGCTTGCTCTCTTTTTGCCATTTTCTCTTTGATCTCTTCGTTTACAAATGGACATCTCCGATGTTTGAGTTTAATTTTCTTAATAGGTGCATGATTATCCAGAACCCGGAAAAAGGCTTCATTGAAATGAAGCAGTTTCTCATTTACATCATCGGACAAAATATTTTCATACCAAGGGATCTTGTTAAGGTCTCTTAACGTCTCTTGCGTCTCTTTCGAATCTTGCGCCTTTGTAGATGTAGGAATGTTGTCTCCTTATCGGAAATTTAAGCCGTAAATTTGATCGTAGGATGACGATTGTTCGCATGTTCAATGAACTGTTCTATTCTGTCTCTGTCTATAGTTCAGCGTGAGAATATGTCGTCTATAAAACGTTTCCAAACGAGCGGTTTTAGTTCGCTTTGGCTAAGGATTTCGGTCTCTACCTTGTTCATGAATATAATTAGAAACTCCGCGACTTCCATTTTCGTGGCCATGGCTGTACCATGTGTTTGGAGGTAGTTTCTTCCATAAAACTGGAATGGGGTTTTCTTGAAGAATTAGCCTTAGCGCTTGTTCTAGTAGTTGTGTAGGGATAGGAGGTTTGTTTATGTAGAATGTTTCGTATGCTCTGCATACCGTGTTTATGTAGAATGTTTCGTATGCTCTGCATACCGTGTGTATTCCCTCCTCTTGAGGTATATTTGTATAAAGGCTCGTTACGTCCATTGACTGAAACAAGTATGACGTCCTCTGGGACTTTCGTATTTTCTCTGTAGTTAACAAAGTCGGTAATATCTTTAAGATACGACTTTTGTTGTTGTACTATAGGCTGAAGAAGTTTGTCGACGAATGATGATAATTTCTCTGTTGGGCCATCACACCCTGATACTATCGGTCTGCCGACCGGGGTCGGCTTGTGTATCTTAGTGAGGGTGTAAAATTCTGGAATTCGAGGTGGATTTGGTGTTTGACAAAGCCAAATTTAATTGCTGTCAGTCCATCTTCTTTCGCAAGATCATAATTGCCTTTCTCGACGGCCTGCTTAAACTCGAGAAATGATCTCGCAAAATGACGCCTAAATCACAGAGAAATCAGCTCGGAACGACACCAAACATGACACTTGACCCACTTAACAATGAGTTAACATTTTGTTTGAACTGTGAACTGTTATTGAAGCATTTAAAGTAGAACTTCCATAACTCTAACACGCTTGACTGGTTCGTCAGTATGCCAGGACGTTAAAATCGTCATTTCGAAGCAAATCCTAACCGCCGAAGTATTCACCTGTATTTAAGAAATCTGTATAGTTTATATTCTTTGAAGAAAGGGTACTGTTTAATGATAGGTCAAAGAGATAATACATCACTCCCGATGCGATCAATTCATGATCAATTGTTAGGATCTGTTCTCAGTATGAACTAGTATGTCAGAGTATGCAGAGCTATGGCCGGTCTCTTCAGAAATTCTCGAGCAATCCTCTGCGTAGTTGTGTCTTAATATTGTAATATTGTCAAAAAGAAAAAAAATCGATATTAAGGAAAAATCAAGTATTGTACTAATTATAACCTACTTGATGACCTTCTCGAACTTCGTTGGTAGGGTGACCAGGAGCGTGATTTAGAAAGTTAATAGTTAGTGAAATTAAATTTAGCGAAAAATGCTGCAGATTTCAGCAAGTACCAAAGAGGTAAGCCAAAATTAAAATCACTTTACCTTCGACGTGAGCGATCGTCCTTTTTTTCTTTTTCCCCATGGTTTGTCAACGAAATACACAAAAATCTAGCGAACAAGTTGCCAGAATGTTCTCGATGGCCGAAAACGGTGAGACAAAGGGTCAACATCTATAAATGGACCAACGTGATCACCATGTGTGCCATGTTACAAATGATGTTATCAAGAGCACAGACCAGACAACAGAGACAATTATGAAATCGAATGCCGAGAATCGAAAATTATCAACAACTGCGTGACAAGCCAGAACTGAGGATAGCGCTAATAACATGTAATAAGCCGTTCTAGATGCAAAAGAAAAAAAACACAAAATCCAATTTTTTTTTTATTTTAATCATTATCACCTGTCTGCAGTCTGATCCCTGATTCTATGAAAAACGGCGCTGATCCCGATCCTAAGACCGTGATCCCTGATCCTAAGGCTGTGATCCCTGATCCCACCCTCTTGCAGACCTTTGATCCCTGATCCCATATACCTTGCTACTACCCTGTTACAGGCAACACAACGATTACCGTTTGTGTGGAGTGTTTACCCGCGGCAAGTAATTAATAAAGGAGGACAATTGGTAGTGGATTTTCCAAGACGTGACAAAATTGTAAGTACTGTATTCCTTCAGGTGATTCTTTTGAATTCATAATTGAAATTCATGTTGCAATTCGGTGTTGAAAATAGCTTCTGTCAGCCTTTATCAGAAATTATGAAGCATGTTTGATTCAAATGAGAAGATGATATCTTCCCTCTATTCTATTCCCTCTAAACTCTTCATTTATATCTATGAAGTTTTGGAATGTGTGAAATGAACTGTTTACAACAGCAAATATGAAATAATGCCGGTCATCAATTGGTCCGCCCAAAGTTTTCTTTCAGATTTGAAGTGCTAAAATGAAAATCAAGGGGAAGACACAAAAGCACATTACACACCCGGGGGGGGGGGGGGGGGGGTGTACTTGGGAAATTTTTGCTGGGTATGTGCCGCTGGCCTCTCAGAGCCCCTACCCCATTGCAGTCTATTCTGTGACCAATTATAGACCCAGGGGAATTTGACATTTTGATGGAAGCCAGAGTCAAATTCCTCACCCCCAGGCACCTACTAAATGTCAATTTCCCGCCTCTGGGGTAACTTTTTCTAACAGAGTCAGGACTTAATAATTGACAGGTTGGAAAGGATATGTCTTTTACAACCTCACATAGAAACAGAAACAGAAGGAACGAAGACTCTTCTATTTATAAACATTCGATCATATAATGAAAGAAGTGATGGTTCATATATACCGAAAAATAAAACAGATTTCCTCACCTTCCTTTCGCTCATGTTGTCTTGTTACCTTCAAGAAAAGCAGAGGTCATTTACCTCTGGTTACTTCTGGTTATTACCAAGATGGCAGGTCACTCATTTCCAGTTTCTCTCCGTCTTCCAAGATGGCGGCCATGTCAAATTCCCGACCCTGGGGCAACGCTTAAATGTCAAAATCCCTACCCAGGGGAAGGCACGCTCAGTCAATTTCCCGTGGGTAGCCCCCCCCCCCCCCTCCCACCCTGGGGCTTAACATTGATAGGTGCATTAGCAAATGACCTTTCAAAAGGTTCTTTCTAACATCCAAAATACCCGTGTGAGTCGGAAACTAAATAAGTGTCAGTACAAAGTAAAGCCATGGATTCAATTGACAAATACTTGGAAAATAGTTTTAGTTTGAGGCTATGAAAAATTATCGTGAGGTTCTTTGAAAGAAACAGTTTTAGTTACTGCTGCTTTTCTCGTAAAAATGTCTTTGGCATCGATAAAACGTGTGTCCGTGGCTTTTTTTTTTCCTCTGAAAGCCTGCTTTTTTTTACAGATCTCCGCAAATCAGAAGTAAGCAAAGTACGTGCTATGCCAAAACGCAAAAGAATGGAATATCCACATGCAAATTTTTCGAACTTGACAGGCTTTGATAAGATCGAGGCATTTTCCTTCAATGATCATCTTATTAATTCTCACAACCCTTTCTCTTGATGATGTATTTATCTTGTTAGGAGAAAGTTGATATTGGTCATTTTTGGAACTTACATGTAAAGGGTTGACCACTGTCCATTGAGAGCAATTCTCGATTTTTGGTATCGTTAGACTGAACGAACTAGAAATTAATTTTCCTTTATTACTTGACTGACGCCCTGAGGACACCGGTGGACAGCAGAGCCTTCCTTCCGCTTACAATTTTGGTTTACTCGAACTCGAGAAAGAGTCTGCCCTGCATGCTTGTCGAGAGTATAAGAAGCATGTTGCTAGCCAGGATACTGTTTCGAACCCAGGCCTAAGACCCATGCGCTTGCTACAGCGACGGTGTCACAGTGATAAGGCCGGGCATTGCCGCGTTTTGAGGCTCCGCATTCCCATATCTTTAGCGTTTTGGGCATCCCCGATGGGGGATGCCCAAAACGCTGAAAACAACTACCAGTGAAAACAAAACAAACAAGCATGTTCAAGGCCACAAGTGGGTCAACTGACAGAAAATCTGTCATCTTGACCCATCAGAAATATAACGTCTGATAAAAAAAATAACAAACGGGAGCTGTAAGAAGGACTCCGGTTTACAACGCCCTTTGACAACCTACCAAAAGATGTAATTTCGCCTCAACCTTTCAAAGAACACTGAAAACAGAAGAAATTTAGCGTATGTTTTCGATTATCAACGCGGGCATTTTAAAAACCACGATCATGAGGGTACATTGGCAAATAAATAAAAGTTGTAACTAACCATTTTCATCGTGTCCTTGTAGTAGTCAAGGCAATAAAAACGCTCTTTGATTTTCCTACGAGTATTATCGCGACCGGCGTGTCCAGAAAAAGAAGCAGAGTGGCACTCTTCGAAGTCGGTCGCTTTCTCTTCGTCGGTGATAATAAGTCGTCGAAGCGCTGTGCCATCCTTCTCCTTTGGCCACATAGAACAAGGACTCTAATTTTGAGCCATACTCCAAATTTTGACAAATTTTCGCGGAGTCGTTTTGTCTTGCTTTATAAAGCCTTCCGGATAAATCTTCTTTTTAAGATACTGGAAAAGATTTCTGTATTTAGCGGAATCCATCTCTAAAACGTTTTCGATTTTCCCGCGAAATCCAGAATTTTTTTTGGAGGGGTGTCCAAAACACGAAGGATTTGGGCATCGGGGGGGGGGGGGGGGGGGGGTACCGGGAGATGCCCAAATCGCTGTAGTAATATGAGAAGGGATGCCCAAAACGCTGTGAAACCGGCTCAGTTCAACTGATGATCATTGCCAGCAATCGAAAAAAACCAGTTTGACGAGATAAAACAAAACACGAAACAAAACAAGATTGACTTGTCCAGAGGTTCGGGCTGCGCGCGCACAAAACCCCTCTTTCCTTCCGCGCTTGGCCTGATTATCAGGCGTTTATGGGGGGAACAAGAGAAGTGAGAAGCGAAAAGGAGAAACAACGAAAGGAGACAAACTTCGGAGATTGTGTGTTATCCAATCACTGTCACATCAAGATTTTGGATATGTCACAAGATTCGCTGAATGGTTTTGTAACAGGCCTTTCTCTCTCTCTCTTTTCCCTCTCCCTCTTCCCTCCCCCTCTAAAATCTCCTGCCCCCTAACCCCTAAGGAGGATCTAATACTCAGGCTTCTTCGCGCTCAAACAGCTGCTGTCAAGAAGGTTGGGAAGTGTCAACTAAAAAATGTGAAGTACGTCAGGGTTTGAACATTACAGGGTGATATATCCAAGGAATTCCTTGGATACGAAAAAGTTACATTTTCAAATGACCTGATACCAAATGTATTCGTATATGTTTTGACACCTTTAAACTTAATATGTAATCCCATTTCCATGCTAAATGCATACCCGCAGCATGTTTATCGACCCTTCAATCGACAAATTAATTCTCGTGTTAAACCAATCCGTTTGGCAATGTGTTTTAAATTATGATTTTCGTGTTTCTGCATCCAATTAAGCCTTTCTACGTCTACATTTATTAGTCGGCAGAAACTATGTACAGTTATCACGCTTTCTCGGATATTGTGAAGGATGCAACTTAGCTCTATATATGAGAATGAAAAGTGAATTCGTCTCTCACGATACTATATGCGCAGGCATCCTAAATCCACTTAGTGAGCGCTTGTCAAAAATTGATTCGTCTGGCAATGTTGCGTAACGAAGCGATTTATTGTGTTTACATGGGAACAGTAAAAGGCCGGAAAAACTCGCCTTATCTTAGCTTACTGTAATTAAACGAAATAAAGTACACATACTTGTGCTCTATTTTGTGTCCTTGTGTATTTCTGAGGCGATTTGGGCTGGTTTTGCCATGCTGTCTTAACCTTTATTAAAAGGACCTTTTAATTTTTGTGATTTTTTTGTTAATTTTTAACAAGCGCTCGCTTATTCAGTTTGGGTTGCCTGAGCTATATATGGCACTATTTGCTTATTTTCAATATTTCACTAGAGAAAACCGGCTTCTTCCTTGAATTTTGATCGTAGCAGGAACCTATTCGTAGGTATTCTTTGAACTTAGGGGGTAAAAAGTGACTTCCGGGTTATTATTATGCACGGCTCAATACATTTCCGCCTAGTATAATTTCGGAAGGTCAATTTTATGGACTGAACGTATAGATTCTCACACAAGTACTTCCGAAAACAACTCTGATTTGGATTCAGATGTCTCCGAAACGGATGGCTTTGTTGAACATTCATATGAGGTACTATTTGTTCCAGACGACGACATCCAACAAGTAAGCGCACGCTTACAGTAGCATGACAATGTAAAAGGTGTTTACTTAAAGGTATCTATGGTAATGGTGGCGGTGAGGGGTGGGTGTGTGTTTGTGGGTGGGTGGGTGGGTGGTGAGAGGGGGGTGCGACGTTATTTTTAACATAACAGAGGGGGGTTAGAACTAATTTTTTTTGTTTTGGAGGGGGATACTGTCTAAGTTTTTGCTAGATAACTCTAGTTTTTCAGTCCCCCCCCCCCCCCCCCCCTCCTGATAATTATTGCACAGTCCCTTATCTTAACTGCTTTAACTCATCCAGGCAACCCGAATCCTTTTTTTTTTTTTTACTGTTCCTGTTTTGCTCGTCCGTTTGGCCCTCTTCTACTTAAGCCTAGCAATCGCTGACTTACAAACTCCAAACCTTTTTATTTTAATACATGTTCTATAAATCTTCCGCGGACGTGAAAAGTTTCGGACAGGTTTATTTCCAGACAAATTTTTTTGTCCGAAATTAGAAGCGTCCCAAATCCTTGATGATTAATGTGTGACTGGCTTATGGTTATGATTTCCAAATATGTTTGGAATGACAGTTTGTGTAAGATGGACACCTCTGTACAAGGAACATGTGTACGAATTGCTCTCTAACTAACTAACTCGACGCAGAGCCTTCGTTACCTTTATCCAGCGGACCTATCCGACCCCGTGTAAGGTAGGAAATGTGCCACTTGATGGTTCCCTTTTATCTTCCTGGTCAGTAACGGGGTTCCAATTCCAGTGGAGCCCGGTGAAAACGGCCACTTAGGGGACATTCCATAGTGTCCCTATTATCTGGGTGCCTGTATTAAGACGGCTCTTAGAAAAATACGTGCGTGACAGAGAGGTTTAAAACACTTCGAACTCGGGATCTGGAGGCCCAGTGTTCAAGACTCGTCTGTCGCGTTGTTTTTCTTAGACAAGGAACTTTACTCCCCTTTGTCTCTCTTCACCCAGGTATATAAATGGGTACCGGCGATTTACTACTGGGGGGTAACCATGCGATGGGCAGCATCCCATCCAGGGGAGAGTAGCAATACTCCTAGGCATGCGTCATGTTAAGGAGGGGGGTGAATAGGGTTATGCAAATCAGCCGATCCGTGGTATATTTAGGCCCGATCCGTCGATCCGATTTAATTTTTGTTCAAATCCGAATCCGTGTTACTTTTCCATACATTTATTGTAAATTTTACCGTGTTTGCTCTTCACCAAGATGGCGACAGAAACCGTGAAAAGGTCTATCAAGTTAACAATCAAGACAAGCAAACTAGCTGAAATAGCTTCGAAGAACATAATTCATACCCGGGAATTCATATCAGTTCATGTATAAACCAAGTATAAAACTTACCGAACGTGCTCGCGTAGCCTCACCACACTTCCCCACTGACTGGAATCGACGCAGCATCGAAACTTTTTTTTTTTTCAAATAAAGTTATTGCCTTTGGCACCTTCGTGGTAGAAAAAGGCTACACACGCAATAGTTCTAGTTTCCATTTTGCAATTTAGACAATTTACACGAACGCATTCACAGATCTTGTCAAGTCACTTAGCATTACTGCCATTACCTGAACCATGTGTCACCATGCAGGAACCATGCACAAGGTTGCCTGACGTCATTTCCGTCAAGCTGTCTATACTAGAATAAATGTATATGCGTCGGGTAACGAGAAAGTCTCTTCCGGAAACCTCGTTAGTGGAACGTTAGCCGACAAAACACCAGCACATTGACCGAGGCCGACCGAAAATTGATGGTCCGATCCACAATCCGAACTTCTAGACTGACATAATCCGGAAACCGGGTCAAAACTCTCAGCTGAAACGCGATCCACGGTATTTTTCAAATCCGCGAATCCGCTCGATTTATCGCCGAAATCCACAATCCGTGAGCTTTTTAAGGCCAAATCCACCGATCCGCGGACCTATCCACCCCCCCCCCCCCCCCCCTCGTTAAGGAAACCGGGTTAAGCTCCGACTGTTTGAGCCTCAGGTTCGCGTGAGCCTTTACCTTTAGAAAACAAAAACGTCACGGGCACGTGTTTTATAGAAATATGGACTAAAGTAGACATATTTGCAAGAAAACTTTTCTTAATTTCTTAACTGTAACCGGTAACAAGTGCATCCTTAAGAAAACTCCTGAGATCATTTATAATAATTATGATAGGCTTATATCCTACCCGTTCGTGTAGCCAATCAGAACACAGGATTCCATTTAATTAAAAAAAACCCTCTGGCTTGGGGTAGGATTGGGTTAAACAGTTATTATTGCCAATTACAGTATCACAACGACATAAACGCAACAGATGTCGTGCAAAGCAATATAGGAAAATCAATCCTCAAATCTGTTCACCTTCTGTCAAAGAAAAGGTACACAACATGCCGGTATAGTTGCGACAGAGCTTGTTTCTCACCTTTTTTCCCCTTAAGTAATGTTTGTAAAGTTAGGTTACATTTATTTTTTTACCTTTTCAACTTATGGGAAGTCAGTTGTTTTTTTTTTTTTCACTGTCCGCCAGAATTTACTCTTTCTTCCACGTGCTAAACAGAGTTATTTTCTAAGAAAACACGTGAATTCCTTGCTCTATTAAAAGAAATGCCTTGATGCCTGAAAAAAGTCTTGTTTACCAAACGTCTGATTTCCTCGAGACAATAAAAATAATCGCAGCAACTAATTTCAGATATCAATCCTTGCAAGTTTTGCATCTTGTAAAGATGAATGGATCTCCAATTATAAGGAATGAATCATCTTTTTTTTTTTTATTTTCGTTATAGTTTTTTACCGTTTCGTGCCTATGAGGTATAGATTTGTCAATTTTCAAGCTGGGACGTGAGCGGTGAGCGATAATTGTGCCTCTTTTTCCCACTTAGATCGACGAGCAAGAACTTCGAAAAAACGTTTCCTCCTTCCGGCCGGATCTTGAGCTACTCTACACTATACTCTTGCTATCTGCGAACGTGCTCTGCGTGCAGCAATGATAAGGCCTTAATCAAAGGAAACAGCAGGTTGACTGACCTTTGCTGCCAGGGTTAATTCCAAACGTTATTGTTGCTTTACAATATCGATTTCAAGTCAGTCAATTAGACCGAGTCTAGCCTATACATGGGATCCCGTGATTTAAAACTAAAAGTGATGATATTTACTTGGGATATTATCGTCATGTTTCATAACAGCGCAAGATAGCCGCAAAGTATTCAGGAACAAGCAGAACTTTCTTTTGGATGTTATACCGTTCCTAGCCCCAGTCTACTTACTATCACAATCTGTTTCCTTGTTCTCGACAATCCAGGAGAAAAGGATTTTGTCATTTTGGAAAGGTTTGTGACTTTTTTAATAGTGTACGTGTCAATTGGTAAACGATTCCTCCCTCTTCCCTCCCCGTACACGCCTCGTGCAACACAGGTTAATCTATTTTAACTAGGAAACGCCTAACGTTTCTTTTCAGACTAAATTCGTGAATTTTCAGCATTAGAGATGTATAAAGGAGTCGCTGTTGTTAATTTTGTAAATGTGATATCCTTGGTATATTCCTTTCGGAACTATTTCGTAATGAGAAAGTACTTAATTGCGTTCTCCTGGATGAGGCGTTGTAATGCACGGTCTGAGTTTTTCTAATAAACCTAGTCCTGTTTTCAAAAAAAGAGAAAGCATCGGTAGTATTCCAACCCACTTCTGCTGACTTCAAACTGATAACGCTTCTAGACAGTGTAACTCATCGCAAGAAGACAAAAATTTAAGCAAGCGAGTGAAGAGCAATTTATCCTCCAAACCCAATTCTGGGTTTAGTGATCGAATTCAGCAGAGATTATAAAAAATGTTTCCAATGATCGGTTTTTATCATTAGGAACTGTTTTTGCATTGCAACCCCCCCTGAAGGACCGAACACTGGCAAAGGCAAAATTTCGTAAAGTCGCTTGGCCAAGAACGGCGCGGAGGGAGGAATCCTGAGCATATACTATCTCGTTATGCTCGACCGTGTGTAATATGCTGAAGCTATTGCAAATTGGTTTTGCTTGTTTGATGGCTAAACATTCATACAGCTTTGGATAGTGAATTCAGAGTAGTGGAAATCCGGGGGTATCGTACTGACATTTGCAGATTTAGCGTTGCCCAGCATCATACCTTATCCTTATGATTTGCAAGGTTAGATCACGAGACGAAGGTAGATAATTTTGATTTTTTTCTAAACTAGCATCACTGAATTCTCTAACGATACGTATGTTTTGCAACTCGTCCTTGAATCCAAAGTGTTCATTTGAATTTACGTCACTCTCACATACCAAAAGCAATCCTATTGTGCATAATCATTTCCTGACGACAAATTCGCGTCTACGTATCGATAAAATTCTCAACAGAGTATAATCCTAAACAATATGTAATATGTTCCTGATAGTCAGTGCAGATAACTTAAATTTTCTACCCGAGGATGCAAAGAGAACAGTCCCCGTCAGTCGTCTTCTGAAAACTATAGTTTGCAGCTACCCGTTAAGTACTAATAGAAGTATGGAGCAATACAACTTTAATGGACGATGATCTGAAATTTAGGGTACAATATTTCAGCTAACCGATTAGAACGGCTATAAGTAATCCGACGTTCACTGCGACAGCGAATCACCTTCCTTGGTTGCCTGCTTGCAGCTGTTTGTGCAGTTTACTACAATTTTCTATCGGTTGTCGAACCTTGTAAAAACGTCTAAAACTTGAAGCCTTTTCTCTCGAAAGAACTGTTTATCTTTCGCGCAAATTAGTCATCATCTATTCTAAAAACCATTCTTGAGCAATAGTTGTCAGTAATCACTGCCTGCACATTTTTCAAATCATATTTTCATCCCGTCCAACTCACTTAAATCTTCTGTAACTTGATCCAGTGTCCAACAGTTCTTCGGCATATTTCTCTTTAGTGCAATGTGAAACTGATGAAAAAATCCAAGTTAAAATTGATTTTAAACGACAGGATTATGTATAACAAAACTTACAATAACGATCTTCCTTTAGTTTTGAAAACTACCTTCAGTCTACCTTGGTCATACAGAATGCAAGAACAAGTCAAATTCGAAAGTATTTACAAGATCGTACTGACAATAATGGGCAGTTCAATCAAAAAAGCGCTTCCTTGTTTTTCCTTGTTTACATTTATACAGATGGCTGGAACCCATACGCAACGGCAAAAACAATGACTTTGGAGAAAAAACCTATATTAACGATCATGGTCAAGTCAGTCTAAAGGAAGCATATATCCAACATGCCTGTTTGCTATCCGTCAAGTATTTCTTTAAATTTCCAAAGGCGAAGATATGTATAGTGCATGTTTGTAATATTTTCGCCCAACCGGGTGGTTATGTTCTCCCCAAGACATATACAGTATGAATTACCAGAGTGTATACTTTAGTCGTCCAAGTATCTACGTATGATACATATAGTAATGAGCGAAGCTGCCGAAAACAAATGACTCTATTTTTCAAGCCGATCGATACAAACGCACGGTTTGGGTTCTAGAACTCGGATTATTTAAAAGGGAATTGATCAAAGGTTCCCAGGGTACTATGAAAAGCCCACATCAACACTGTCAAAACCATGAGCTACTTGGGACAGCACGTGAAATTTTTGTTCAAGGGAAGGGAAATCGTGCAACTGACCCAGCTTGAATTGCTTTCAATGCCAAGAATCAAGAATGAGGGTTTACATCAGCTAAGAAGTGTGACTAGATTTATTCAGAACTGAATCTTACTGATTTTGCATGGGTATCGGGGGTTGCTATAATGATCTAGAACGCCCACCTCAACATTTGCATACAGCGTACAGCCCGCGGGGATGTTGACATTGATAAAATAGCAGCATTAAATTATAAAATTAAAGAGAGATTACTAAAAAGAAGACATAACAGTATCCTTCTGTCTTATCGTGTATATGGATTGCTTTTAATGCTAAGAATGAGGCACCACATCCGGCCAAGAGAGCTGTGGCTTCTGATTTTGGATAGGTATCTCAGGTTGCTATAAACTGAAACGCCCACCCCGTGCTGCCCGGAAGTTGATATTGATAAAATAACACTAAACAGCATTAAATTATAAAATTAAGTGAGAGAGACTACTAGAAAGAAGACGTAATAGTATACTTCTGTCTTATCGTGTATATGGATTGCTTTTAGTGTTAAGAATGAGGCATCGCATCCGGTCAATCTGTTGATAAATTAACAGCAAGTTTATTAAAGATAACTAGGAAGGCGTTTCAGCATCTTCTGTCTCATCGAGTATATTAATTGTCTCCACGCATCAGTTTGCGCCGTGGATTTTTTCCCGTGGGTACCCCCTATGGTGGCCTATTCGGGGAGGCTCCGCACGGAAGGGGTACTCTTTTTAGCCTTCAGGTATAGGTGGTTTTCATGCAATCTCAGGAGACACAAATAACAATGGTGAAACGAACAAATGCTGGTGGACAAACAAAACGAGCTAATGAGCGATCTTTTGTTTACCGTCCACCAGCGTGGCTGCGATGACGTAACGTGAAAACCAGCTATGTGAAAGGGTTGGGAAATCAGTCATTTTGGTCTGTAAAAATGAGGCCCAAATAGCATAACCGGGTGATCTGTGACGTCATTGCGGGGCCTGGGGAAAGAAATTTTAATGCCGTATCCCATAAACCAACGCGTGCACCAATTCAATTCAATTCAATCTGTTCCCGTCAGCTTTGGTTTATGGGATACGGCATTAAAATTTCTTTCCCCAGGCCCCCGCAGTGAGTCACAGATCACCTGGATGGCATAACAGATGCAGTTTATGCGTCGCGAAAAAGTCGACAAAAGGTTTTGGCTCTAGTTGTTCAAAAGGTGGATAAGGCTATCAGCTGGATAAATATTTATCAACTGCGTAGCGCAACAGGTTTCCCTAATACTTTTCTGCTGGATAGTGATTTTTCCGCTGGATAGCCCTACTCCATGTTTGAACAACCCGGTCCTGGTTTTGTGATTTATGTCATTTTAAAGGACAATTCATTTACAGTAGTTAAAGGAATGGAATGTTTTAAACTAGGTATTGAGGTTTGTCAATAATAGGTATACGAAAGGGGTACCTTTTTAACTGCAATTGTTTCTAGGATCGGTCAGCTAGAATTGGCCAGTTTGTTTTTTTTTTCCTGTCCCTACTTACAGTCCCACAAGTCTTTGCGAAGTTAACACGACCTAGTTTCCTTGCCGTTTCTAAAGTGGCAAAAACTAAGTGATGGTTGAATGCTCAACAAAGAAAAACAGAAAATTATCCAAGAAAGTGCTTTTGAAAAAAAGAAAAAGAAACCCGAGTTACTAAAGCTAATCGGACTTCGAACAACTGGGTCTTGTTTGAAAGAGGAAATGCCAGTGGTAACTCGGGAGATTATGCCGGAACAATGAGCCACACTTGGATAAGATGTAATTTTGATATAGTAATTAAGACTGATAAACTTGTTCAAGCATGTTGTTTTACTTGCATTTGAAGTCCACGTAGTTTTATTACAAATAAAAGCGTTGCTCGTTCCAATTGAGTCCGACTACTTGAAAATAGCAAACTCAATCGCAAAAAATTTTTCTTCCATGATAGAAAACCGCTGAACCATGCACAAAATTATCCTAGTTACCGCAAAAATTTCGTGCCAAAAGTAAAAAACTGAAACTAATCTTTTTTTTGTTTTCTTCTTCTTCTTCTTTTCTTCTTCTTCTTCTTCTTCTTCTTTAATCTTTTAGCTTGACACGACAGAGATGTTTCTAATCAAAGTCACCATAACCATCTTGCTTGTAGCAGATTCGGCACACAACTTCCCTGTGGGTCATCAAAAACTACCATCCACCTATGATATTGAGGAATGTCCCCCCGGAATCATAGCCTGCTATGACGACAAACCAGACAGTGATCCTGAAACGACCAGGGGGGATAATGCAGCCAAAATAGACATCAACACAACCAGTCAAGTGACCACGCCAATGCCGTTGCGAGACACTACTCGCCTTAACGACAAGAAGCACGGGTCATACAATGGATCATCTGTGAATAACATGGCTGGAAATGGGCGTATTCGTCCCACAAACAAGATAAACCCTAATTTCTGTCCCCCTGGTATCTGGGTGTGTCGTAAAAAGCGTGCTATAAGAAGAAAGTTAATAAGAAGAGGTGCTAGTCTGCATCAAAAGTTATCTCACTGAACTAATTTGGTCATTTTGTAACACAGGCTGTGTGAAGAACTTTAACACTGATGGCTAAAGGCATTCAGCATCTGATGCGCTTATCAAGCAATCGCTTTTTGGTTTCAATCTAACGTTTTCTTTTTTTTTTTTTTCATCAAGGAGTGAGCTAAGACTCTAAATCAACCTCGACGCCGGGTTGTTTAGGTTTCAATGTTTATATTCACTGTGTTATGTTAGGACGACAAAAAGGCAATTTTTTGGCTTAATATTGCTTAGGGTCGTCTATGAGAAATAAGAAATAAATCTATATACCTGTCAAAAGCATATGCAGCTGTACAGTGCATGTCGGAATATGGTCTCCTTTAAAGGATTCCGATATGGTTCTATATAGGAGTCCCCTTCGCGGATACACAAGTTCTCGAATTGAAGCAAATTTTCAGTTTTAACCAGTTTTTTTAAATGCTTTTTTTAGTGCTTTTTTAACTTTCAAACAATTCATCATGTGAATATGTTTTAAAGTAGTAATATTCATTTATTTATTGTTTGCTGAGAGTACTTATTT
The DNA here is from genome assembly GCA_038088405.1 of Porites divaricata. Taxonomy (NCBI): domain Eukaryota; kingdom Metazoa; phylum Cnidaria; class Anthozoa; order Scleractinia; family Poritidae; genus Porites; species Porites divaricata. The sequence continues at coordinate 24,783,563 of JBBMOI010000003.1, read as the reverse complement.
TTGCTTGTATTTAAGTTAAAAAGATCTTTTATTCGTAGAGGTGTATTGCTACTTAATTAAACTCTGGGCAAGGACAATTCCTAACGTTTTTTTTCCTATTACCACGACTGTTAAACTTGTGTGAATTGTCGTTGAGTGAATATGCGTGAAGCAGGAGCTCCTGGCGTGAAGTGAAGTTGCGTGAATTTGCGAGAATTTCAGTTGCATGAATTCTTATTTCTTTAAGACTGAACATCAGTTGAAAGTTTTTTTTAAAGATGGAACTGTTTATACCTGGTTTGTACGCTTATGTAGAGTTTAATTCCGTCAACGTTCAGTATGAAGCAATTTTGTTTTATGTACAATTTTTGGGCTATTTAGTATACTTTATCAAACAAAAAAATACAGAAACTCGTAAGGTCCTTAAACAAATACAATGAAAATTTTTGCAAATCCCCAGTCAAATATCGTGCTGTGCATCACCAGCCTCGTCCCAGATCCCCTCCCAGATTTCAAAGGAGACGCCATGGGGACAAGGATTGTAAAGGGGTGTTTTTTGGGCGAGTTAGGGCTAAACAAAAAATAAAGTGCGATCAATGGGGTGGCGCATATTATTTTCATTTTCTTTTATAATTCATTTAGTTGATTTTGCGACTGAGGAGTGCCTTATTTTTGTCGCATCACTGCCTTTGTGTTATGACCGGAAGCTTCAACCTAACCCGGAAATACCCGAGACTTTCAGTTCTAGTTTAATGTTTTCTTGTTACTGTTCAAGGGATGGTTCTATCTGTAAAAGCCTTACGGGGAGGCTAGCTCCGCACAAAAGAAATACCTTTTCCAGAGTTGGTATACGAAAGAGTGTGCTTTTATTACTTGAAGCCAGAGTTGAAGTATATGAAATGGAAGGGAAATCTGACTTTTCGGCCTGTGAACCGACCTAAAAGTGATGACAGACGCTGCGAAAAAGTCGAAAAAGGTTCTGGAAGGGGTTGGTCCTCGAGGCAGGGTCTCTCATTGGCCTTATAAGGAGATTGTATATTTGGAAGTTGTCTGCTATCAGGAATTGAATTTTCACAACAAACCCCCTTCTTATCAAGAGCATCCGGTTGCTCAGGAGGGTTAGGCCCGGTTCAGACGCCGAACTTTTCATGAGCAGAACCTAATTCGAATTAAGGCCGACCCAAATTATTTGGACCGGCTGTATTGATTCAGACGCCGATCTTAATTCCAGCCGAACTAAATTCAAAAGGAGAAAAATGCTCATTTCCGTCAAACTACTTACAAAATACGTTATAATAATTTATGCATTAGGTTCGGTACATGAAAAGTTCGGCGTCTGAATCAAAGCCGTTCCAAAGTCGCTCCAGAGGCGAAATTTCCGCCTGGGCCAGGCGAAAAGAACGGCCGAGCCGTTCCAAATTGAAACAGGCGTTCCTAATAGATTCAGACGCCGAACTTTTCATGTACTTAATTCAATGCATTAGGCTCGGCTCATGAAAAGAACGGCGTCTGAACCGGGCCTTAGTACATTCATACCTATAGTTATGGCAGCATTTACAAAGCGAAATATTCACTTGCAGTTTTACAGCCCAGTAACAAATTGTACTAAAGAAGGAAACGGCCAGGAAAGGGACAGTGACCTAATTTGCCTTTTGACGCTTTTAAGCTTTGAAGCTTTTAAGCTTTTAAGGGAAAAGATTTTTTCCCGTGTATTTCTTTATTCTTGGTTGCTCCATGCAAGGAATTGCACTGTCATTGCAGTGGAACCAAGAGAGTTGGACTGTATTTCGTTTTAAAACTCAGGGCCGGCTTTCCAAAAATCAGAACTAGCCGGCCGGATTACGGTCGGACCAGTCATTTTGACAATAAAATAGGCTTTTTCCAAGAGTTTTTGATGAAAACCCATCTCTTTCGTGCGTACTATATCTAGCTGGATAGTTTTGATTAAAAATTCTCATTGCTACAGGAATGGTCTGGCCAGTCAGTTCTGACAAATGGTAAGCGCCCTCAGATACCGTATTTCCTCGAATAAAAGAAAATTAGATTGAAATTACAGTAAACCCTAAAGGAGAACAGTCAAGGTGCGTATCAGGGTTTATTTGCCCTACAACAGGCAAGATCGGCAAATTGCTGGAGAGATGATGAAAATAAAATATGTCACCAAAAAAGTGGAATACCCACCCCTCGTTCCTCTTCCAAATAGTCCCGGAGTTTATCTCTCTGACTCTTATCTATCTTGACTTTCGTGGCGGGAGGGAAAGGAAGTCGAGAACGCACTGCGGAAAGCAACAGGCTAGCCTGCGAGAAAGCTCTCCCGAGTCTCCCGAGGCAAAAAAAAAAAAAACGAAAGAAAAAGCTCCACCTCCCCCGTGCACCCGATAATCTCGGGAGAGCTTGCTCGCAGGCTAGCAACAGGCTTCTTCAAGGCGACAAAGAAATGTAGGAGGGAGACCAGAAAGCCACTAGAGCAATAGTTTTCTTTGTTCAGGTAATCAGTCTTCAGTGACAGCCCAATTTATGAACGTGATATGCAAATTTCCGCCGTTGTTCACAGCGATCCAAAATCAGTACCGTCCGTGTTTTGGTTACCTTGTCAGAATCTAAAAATTTTTGATAAGGAAAAATATTTACGGGGAGTTAAGGCAAACAAGCAGAAATCTAGGAAAATGACAGAGTAATCAGAGAATCCAACGGACTGCAGAAACACAATGCTGATTCAAGAGATGACCTAAACGGTTTGTCAGTAGGTATAATTTTCCAATGTCCCACTTGTATTTTATTGCAGATCAGACAAACAGCTTTCATTTAACAGCACACTTCACGTCTGATGGTCCTTGATCTTGTTTGTGAAGCGACTGTTTCTTTTCTTGGTGCGACTAAAGAGTCAAAAGAGAGGTAGTTTTGCCGGGAACTGGAAGCAATTGCGTTGTAACTGATGGAGCACACTGAGAACATAACTGAAGTTTTCACAGGGTTCAAATTCGGCGATTCTAACAACCAATTGTGGTACAAAAACTCTGTTTATCTCATATTCTTCTGAAAACTTGAATTGATTGTCCAATTTACCAAATTTACTCATATTATTTACTCAGATGCGATGAAGGTGCGTAGCGTTGAGTGTTGACGTCTTGTGTCAATTGACTACCGCGTCATGCAAGGAGAAAACAGTCACTCTCCTCGGCTTTCCGATTGATTAGGAAAACGTTTCTTTTCCCCTTCAAATAGCGGACAGAAAACTTGCATTTGGCAACTCGTTTGTTTCAAAACGAACACGATTTGCTCTAGTCTACTGGGAAGCCGTGCCAACTCGATCAGAATGTACCACCATGCGAGAGGTAATGTTTATACTTTTGACATGTCCATTTCAGTCCTGAAATGTACTTGTGATGAAATTGACACGTTCTCGTACATCTTTTTATTCATCAATTTTGTTAATACTGCAAACGTTGCCGTATTCGTATTTTTCTTAAATGTAAATTATCTGTTTTTCGCAATGCTATACTCATTTCTCAGATATCTGAGATATGATACTAGCTTGCGAAATATTGGTCAGCGAGGATCAATGTACACACGGCTGAGCTTTAAAAGTTTTAAGCGGTAGTCTGTTTTAAAAACAAATTGAAACGTCCAAGTCAAGTTTAAGTGGCTGGAGGCAAGATTCGCCAAAAATCACCATCGAATATTCGAACGATCGATCGATTGTAGTTCATCTATGCATCGGTGATGATTTCAGGCTCCTGCAGCGCATTATCAGCATAATTATATAGCCAATATCGAGAAAAGGTTCCGCGTTTAAGATTTCAATCTTATTACAGCACTCGATTCAATTACTGTTTTCTTGACGGAATAAATAAGATAAATTTCGTATGTCTGTTATGATAAAGCCCAAACCATGTTAGGGTTGTTTATTTATTTTAAATATCTGCCTGTTGACATACAGTGGTCTGCATTGATTTGAGCAATAATCATTTTCGTTGTTTTGAGTTATATTCTACCAGATAAAACATATTGTTTTGACTACAAAAACTATAATTATATTTTTCAATCAAAAGCAAGAAAATGCCCGTCAATACGAAACAAAATCCTTTCAGCTTTTGCGGGAGCTGACGTATTGACTAGAAGAGTTATAGTTTGACTAGGCAATGTTGTCAGTTTTAAAATTCGTGAAAGGTTTGACTTGCGAAATAGTTCGTCTCCCACAGTTCTCCCATTATTTTCTAGAAGTACATGAATACTTAGCGTGATTAAACCTTCTATTTATTGTCCCATTTTTTTAAACTGCACTGTCTCACTTAAAGGCTTTTTTAAACTGGGGGGCTTTTAATATATTCAACAACTTTATTTCAGTATTCCCACGTGAGTACGTTGGTATATTGCCTACATTATTTATGTTATAAATCTAAATCAAAATAAAGGTTATAATGATAGAACAATTTTTTTTCTATATTCCATACATAAATGTATGTAAGCAGCTGTCAGTCTGTAGATTTGAGGATCGACATAGTTAAATATGAAGAGGGGGCATTTAAACCCGGGGGGGGCACTTGGGTATTTTTTGGGTGGGTATGTGCCGCCCGGGACTCCAAATTGGCACCCCGTTCTAAAAAAAAATTCCCCCTATACCCCGTTCTAGAAATGGGCCAATTTTTTATACTCTATTTTTACAAAAAAGATGTTTCTTTATTTGTTCGACTTATACATCAAATAAATGCTTCTTCATAATAAGCAACAATTTTACGCAGAAGAGAAAGCCGTGATCCACAATTTTTTTTTATTTCCCATCTTATTAAATATCATACCCCGTTCTAGAAAACGCCTCTGAAATGGATACCCCGTTCTAAATCAGGAGCTTAAAAATCACGACCCCGTGGGGTGGCACATACCCGTATAGGTAATGTATGGGAGTACCCCCCGGCATTTAAACGGTAGAATTAGAAAAAAAACGTTCAAGACGAACTGTTGCAGTGCTGATCAGAATACGTCTGCATTTACTGGTTTTTATTAAGCTTCAAAACGTCTCAATAAATGGAATTCAGAGATGGGGGCTTATAACTGGAGCTAGAGGGGACTTATAATCGAATGTAGTTTTTTTCAGGTTTACAGTTCAAGTAGATGAGTCTGTAATAGGCATGTCCCGACTGCGCTGGGGACTTCTTCGGCTGGGGAGGTTCTCCCACCAACCCCCCCCCCCCCCACCTTGCCACCCCCAAGCCTACTCAAAGGCTGATAATAAGGAAATGTCTTGGTTCTACGCCATTTGCATTCCATACACAGGTTGGTCGCCTTTATCACAGAGCTATTGGAAACCCGCGCCGGGATTTCGTCTTTGCACAACACGCTGCAAGCTAAAACTTGCGTCTCTTTTCTTGTCTACTTCGGGATCTTTCTGAAGCGATCATGTGGCAAATAATCAGCTAAATCTGTTTTATTTGTTTTCATTTTAGGAGCTGCCCTCACCTTGACACCACCATGTTTCGTAAACTGTTCGGTAAAAGAGGAAAAGGAAACATTTCCCTGCCCATAGAAACACCAAACCAAGGAATAGAGACAGGGACCATTGAGATGCCATCTACTAAAACGTTCGAGGTTTTAAGTCCGGTTTTGCTTGCAGCAACTTTTACTGGCTACACGCATCATTGTTACCGTATTCAGGGTGTCCTGGGCGGTATTTTGTGGCTTGGAATGCTATCCGCTCATGGAACATTAGATTTCTTAGCAGCGCGACAGAAGTACACTTATGGGTGGGCGTCAGTATCAATAAGTCTCGTAGTTGTGTGCCTTGTGTGTACGATTTTCACCAATAGAAGAATTTTACCTTGGCTTGAAAAGGGACTGCTGATTCTGGAAGAAAACAAGAAGTATCCAAAGACGTTGGCTAGATTTGCAAAGGTTTTTAAGGTTAGACTAAAAGCAAATTAAATAAAGCGGCTTTTGGCGCCAACCTTTCCAAGCGCAAAACTTTAATAACATGAATGCTGCTCCTAAAATTGCTTACTCTGCAAAGTGAACAAGAGTGGGATAGTCGTGCGGAAGTTTCAAAGAACACGAAGTCACTTTGTCAAGTGAAGTTTTCACTGCCGTCGCCTTCGTGATATCTGCGACGGGGGTGGGGGTGGGGAATAGTAGCGCTTGGAATTGACTAAGGCTATGCTCACACTCTACCGGATAGCTTTGCGTTGGCACGAAACCCCTACCGGATAGGGCGTCTGTGTTCACACATAAGCACGGTGATTTCGGCGCGATTTCTGTAACGGGGCAGCCGATCTCGAAAGTGGAACGTGACATATCGGACAGGTTCTGTGCCACACACTGTGAACAGGTATCCAGTCCGAAGCGGAAGTGAATAAGTAGGACCCGTTGAGACGGAAGTTAATATTCAGGAGTGAGGGTTTGGATTTAGAGAACCAAACCCTCTCGGCCAACCGCTCCGGCACGATCTTCGATGTGTGCGAACGACTTGTTATAGTCGGATATAGTGTGAACATATCGTAAGACTTATAGCACTCTTCCATTTTCTCTCTTCAGTGGCTACCAATATTCGCCGTTATATTTGGACTTGTCTGTGGCTCAGGTATCTATGTCTGCCTATACGTTGATGAGACGCTGGACCTCAAGATCGACCTGAGTAGGAAAGATTCTGAGATCCCAGATTTCGTGCTTATCATACTCAAAGTGGTGCGATATTTAGCAGGCTGTTATGTTATGTCTGCCTTGGGGCTGTTTTGGAGCTTCACCGTCTGTGTTATGCATATGACGGGCTTTTCTATGATCGAGTTTCACGGTATGTGAGCTTGCTTTAGTGTTAAGACTGAAATACCGTTGATACCGACACAAGGTTTAGCCCATGGTCGACCTTAGGGTCTCTCAGTGTTCTTAGTTACTAGCAGCGGTTGAGATGGGGAATTCGCTTAGAGTGACTGCAAATTGTCTTAATCTTTAGAATAACTGCCAGATAAAGTTCTCATTGACAAATTATCCAATTATTGACAGTATACCTTGCCTATTCTTCAGCTGACATAAGATCACACCTGGTCAACAGAGACTCACTTATCACATTTAGACAAGCAGTGGTGTCATTCGCAGAGAGAGGAAAGTTTGTGAGAAAGTCAGCGTCAGCATGCAGGGTAAGATGTCACGTTAAAGTTAGTTTACAGATAGACTGATCGACTCCCGTCGTGGCGGATGACAAAAACTGGTTATTAGACGGCTTCCTGACTGAATGACTGACTAACTGACTGGCTTGCTGGCTGGCTCACTGGCTGACTTACTGACTGATTGATTGACTAACTGGCTGCCTGACTGACTAACCAACTGGATCACTGACTAGCTAGCTCACTGACCGATCGACCAAACCGTGTGACCGACCTCTTTACAGGAAAGACCATAAGCTTTCAAATACAAAAACTATTGGATCAATTTAAGTTTCTGGGGAACTGTTCACCTACCCCTCCCCTAACCCAACGTTAATATTTGCTTCGCACGTGGGGCAAAATGTTGGGTTAGGGGAGGGGTAGGTGGGTAGTTTCTTATTTTTGTTATATTCAAGTGTATTTCTTGCCGTCCGTACTCTGATTTCTAGATCGATGTCATCGCTTCTTTCAGGTATCACTTGCAGTCCTGTTGGTTTACAGTATCGCCTCGCTGGCAGTCAACGCATTTCTGTTTTTGTACAAGACCAGGATGAGCGTGTTTGCCATTTACGCGTTACTCCCCAGTATCTCAGCCATCTACCCATTATGCATGGCTGCCTGGGTCACAAAGCAATATTCCTGGTATGTGAAAAATAAATCATATCTTTAAGAAACGATTCTGAAAGGCGAGCTAATCACGTTAAACGAAACAAGTCGAGTCTAAGCTGGGAAATTCCTCGTTATATCTATTATCTAACAATGTATTTTGATTCCCTGGGTACCAGAGACTTTTAATACTCAGTTTCCGGCTTCGGTCATCGCGAAAAGTTTTTTTTTCTCGCAGCTTCGCCCCTCGTGACTTCGGCCTGCGGCCGACACCGAAACATCCAGCCGTTCGCGAGCAAAACACCTATAGTACCCAGGGCAGTATTTTAAGGAAAAGTTGGTTAGAAAGGGTATATACACTTAGTATATACATTGTCACAGTTTGTTCTACTGAGGTCTCTAAACAACATGTTAATCGGTAGGGCGCTATAAAGACTGCTTAGGTAGTCGGTAGAGGTAGTCAGTGTGAGCGAGAAGTCGCGGGTTTGATCTCGCGCGGGACCAGTATTAAAGGTTTTTGACATAACTGAGAAATGACGTTACTGCCTTTGTCCTGCAAAGGGCAAGATCTTCTCTAAGTTGGGATGACCACAGGGAGCCCAGACTCACAACAGCCTCCTCGAACCTAGACTATAAGGATTTATTCGGGAATTTATCGTATGTTCGATAAAATGGTTAAAATGCAAATAAACAGCCATTCGAGTGTACATACCTCTTAAAGAGATGTCTCTGTATTCTTACTCTTTCCTGCCGTGTGATCGTCTTTGGCTTTGAGGAGGCTGTTATGAGCCTGGAGAACCTGTGGAATGACCACGCAGAAATGGCCAAGAGTAGAGACGCCATATACTGTGTCCTCAGTTGCTACTTCAAAAAGTACGTTTTTTATGTTTCAAATTCCTTTTTGCTCAATAACCTGTCCTCTATTAATAATTATCATCATACGATGCCCCCAGGTACCTGGCGGTGGTAGTAAAAGCCTGGGCCGAAAGGCCGGAGAGCAGCTCCGAAGAAGAGGAGGCAGAGTCGGAGAGGAATCGGAAAAACGAGAAACAAACGAATACGAAACGTGGACGAAGTCTATGGAGACGAGTTAGCAGCGCAAAGAATAGCGCTCGTAAAGCCAACCACCTTCCGATACAGAAAGCAAATTCTACTCCACTGACATCACAGTCAGACAGTGAAGCCAAGTCCGGGGTCGAAGACGTACCGACCATCCGAAGTTACGCCGGCCAGACCCACCTTAGTCCGAAACATTTAAGCGATCCGGAGAATTCGAATGATGACGCGAAGCCGTACCGACACGAACCAAACAGCGCGGAAGCGTCTGAAGACGAGAACATTGACGAAAAGGAACAGCGCCCGAAGAGATCACGACGAGAGGTCATGGATCTCGTTCTTCGTGGTGCAGCTAGGGCCGTTGGAAAGATGAGGCACAACGCTAAGAAACCCAAGTTTAACTTTGAAAAGTATATATCCTACCTACAGAACGTTCTTCCAAACACTGGTTTTGACATAATGGGAATTATAGTTACGTGGAATATGGTATCGGCTATTATTTTTCTGGAGGTTTCCGTTTTGGCCCTTTTTGTGCAAGAGTCAATATTTGGAAACTCCAAAGCGACAGTCACTTTGTGATGTTTCACTAGACAAGCCCACAAGGAAGCCATGGTTGCGAACACTTGATATTAGTTTTTGTTGCTTTGTTTTAACGAAAGAACAAAGGGTACAACTTAACTGGTGCTGAATGTTTTGGATCGTAAAATAGGCCTCATTTAAGTGAACACCCACGAAATTAATGTCTGTTTTATAGCGGAACTTCACTCGCGTGCGAGCGGAGCCCCATACCTAAGGAACTTTGGTAATCTATCCATCCGAGAAATTTTGGTTACCACGTGACCGTCGGTCCGTCCGTCCCAACGACAGGGAAGCCAATATAAAATGTCAAACTTTTTAGCTAGGGTGGAAGCCTGTAATCCGTGTTTAACTTGATAATAGACATCCATATTTTTATCAATTGAAGCTGTCAAAAAGAGTATCCGCTGGCCAGAGTCACATGTCCGTATCGTGGACTCAGATGTCAACTTATCTAAGGGCGCTTTCCATTCGTCAGAACTGGCCGGCCGGACCATTACCGGACCAGTTATTTTGACAATGAAATCGGCTTTTTCCAGGGGTTTTTGCTTAAGAACTCTCTCTTTCCTGCATACTATTTAGGATTTGACTGATGTAAGAGGATAGTTTTGATTAATAGTGACATTCTCATTACTTCAGGAAGGGTCTGGCCGGTCAGTTCTGACAAATGGAAAGCCCCCTAAGTCACTTGTTCTTTGAAGCTTCCGCTGATCAGTTATTAGCTTTTTATTGACCGCAGGCTCAAGATTATGTTTTTCAGTGATATGGTTCTCCCCAAATTAGGTATAGATTTATGATTTCTTTGCAATGGTTATAAGTCCATTGTCTGAAGTAAATATAAAATACATGAACGGGAGCTTCGCTTTTAGCTCTGGCTAAATCTAAACATAAGGAATATGTTGGACTTAATGACACTCGCCGGTGTTCGCGAAAATTGGTTCTAGTGCTTATACAGGATTCTCAGCTCTATAATTAAAATTTGCCATCCGGTTCGTAGAAATGAACTGGGGCAGACGCTTTTCTCAGGGAAAAGAGAGGTTGGCTTGTAACTTCAAATTTAGTTAAAGGAAGAGACGATTGTTCAAGTAGGACGCTTATTGTTTTTTAGGGTTCGTGATAATTAAAGGGGCGGGAATATTCTGCTATTTTATTCTCTTTCTTTTGGACTGTGTCAGGGAAGTTTAAGAGGTATCCAGCAACGGGAAGCGATGAAACAGCGGCTGTTGGCATGCTTTAAACTGTAGTAAAGTTAAAATATTTATTGAACAAATAATCAAGGCAGAAAATTTAAAAAAAGACTGAAAAGATGACTCCCGATCACTTTAAAAAAAAATCACACTTTGGTACAAACCGGGAAAAAACATGATGTTGCGGCACATCACAAAAAAGCCTAATTTTTGTACTCTTCCTGACAAAAATGCTTACTGTCACCATTTAAACAACCGTTGCGCCCCTCTCCTCTTACAATGTTGTTTGCGGTAACATCAGAAAAGTACACGTTAACTGTTAGACAGAACCAGCATTGAAAAGTGTTGGGGGAGGAGGCGACCTTCTTTCGTCTTTGTATGACATCTCGTCCACCCTGGTCTGAAGAAGAATGCTGTGGTCAACGGAGTCAGCAAGTAAATATATAATTCGCAGCTGCATGTTGTAGTCAAAACATTTTCCGATTTTGTGTAGTACAGCTATAGAGTTAATACCTTCTTCTGATGATCATAAGGCGATAGAAAACGATTAAAAACTGACTTGTTCCATCTAAAACCCGAACAAAACTCTTCAGCGACACATTCGATGTACTTTCTTTGTAGTAAGGCGCAAAGAAAGTACATCGAATGTGTCGCTGAAGAGTTTTGTTCGGGTTTTAGATGGAACAAGTCAGTTTTTAATCGTTTTCTATCGCCTTATGATCATCAGAAGAAGGTATTAACTCTATAGCTGTACTACACAAAATCGGAAAATGTTTTGACTATAACATGCAGCTGCGAATTATATATTTACTTGCTGACTCCGTTGACCACAACATTCTTCTTCAGACCAGGGTGGACGAGATGTCATACAAAGAAAATCTTATTATTCTAAACTTGTTGTCTCTTGTTTTGGACAAAGAACTTTAGGACTTAATGTTTTTCTACAAATGCCTTAACAATTTCACTGGCTTTAATGTTTTAGAGCATACGTTAAATTAGTTCTCACGGCCGCTCAAGACGAAGTCATTCTTTGAATCTTAAAACTCCTCTTTTGCAGTGTTCACTGCAGTCTCCTAGCTAGTATTCCTATAGTCCGAAATATTCTTTTTGACTACGAGTAGTCCCCATTTTTTCTCAGGGATAAAGTAGAGCGAGCGAAACGCAAACGCGCGTGAAAATCACCCCACGTGAGAAAGGCGAGACGCGGTATTTTTTGTCTTTCACCGCCGCGTCTCGCCTTTCTCGCGTGGGGTGACTTTCACGCGCGCTCGCGTTTCGCTCGCTCTACTATATCCCTGAGGAAATATGGGGACTACTCATAGTCTCCTCGTAGTCTATGGTTTTTATGCACTTTCTAAAATACTATGTTTTCCAATTTAGCTAATACCTTTAATGTAGATAGATCTTGCACTTGGACGTTAGGACCGTTAGTGATGACTTGTCCTTGTCACAGGTCAAAGTGACCGTTTCGACCACATACTGACATTCTTTCATCTTTTAAATTTTGTTTATGTTTATCGGGGGTTTTTCGTAATAAAGTTTTGTTGTTTTATGGCAAAAATAGGTTATTTGATATTCGGATGGTGTGTTTCATGGGGCTAGGGTACCGTTTGCACTTTTCCTTTTGAAGATTCTCATTTTCTTCTTTAAATATTATCGACATCAACCATTTTGTTATTCTCCTGTTTCTCTAAATACATGTCTGCATGTCTGTTTGTTAATTTCCCCTTCATCGTAACCGTGCAAAGATTTTAGTTTTGACTCAATAAAGTGTCAAAAATAACTTAGGGTGCTTTCCACTCAACAAAAATTCGGGTTTGAAATTCCACATGGCCAATGGGAAAAAATTTCCGGATTGCGCTACTTTGATCATGTGGAACTTTAGCTCGTTTCTGATAGGCCAAATGACGAACTGCAAACAACTATGGAAGAATGGAAGGAGTTTGCACAAGGAGCGAGCGAGAGTTGATTTCAGGTAAGTAGAATCAGCTTGTACGTTAAAGTTTTTCACTCTCAAGTTGACGCTTTAGCTATCGTAACAATCTAGGAGCAACTACAGAATTATTCTCTCACCTTTTGCCCTTTTTGCTGACGGGAGTACAGTTTTATGTCGAGTGGAAGAATGCCGCGGCACAAGTTTACAAATTGAATTGCTCAATGTATTTGGATACGGAAAACCTAAACCTATCCAGTAATGTGTTTTGCTTTCAAAACTTGAGAAGATTAACTTTTTATTTCGCATTGGATTGTATAAAACCCAGAATGGCTCAGTCAATTCGAAGGGTGCCCATCCCCACCCCAACCCCACCCTCCTCTCCCCCCCCCCCCCCCCGCGCTGCATTTGTCGTGCATTTGTCATCTTTACCGATTGTAGCAACACTTTTTACCGCCTGCAACCGCTTGAAGTATTACTAAAATTAAATAACTTGTTGATGCTGATCCTCACAAGAAAAGGAAGAAAATACACACACAAAAAAACTATACACAGTTATTCTGTCTGATTACTTTATTTAAATGCTGAGTAGTACCTTTCGGAGCACTGCAGGCTAACAAATTATTTTTTCATCGGCTTCTGTCCCAAATCTAGACTTTCTCGACAAGCAGGAAAAGTTCACGACTTCCACAACTTTTGTTGCTAAATTGACCCTAGCGGCAAAGGCAGCCTTCATTCGTAAAATTATTTGATTTGACATGTTTAAAATACTTTTTGGTCAGTTGGTTGACAGGATGCTAAAAAATGTAAGGCTTTATGAATGTGAAGCCCCCCTCCCTCCCCCTGCCTGGCCGAGAGCACACCTCTGGCGCATATTTTTGGCCTTACCGATCAACAATGGGGCCGCTTACCTGCTGAGCTAAAATTTAGGGAGAACACTGCAATTGTGCCAAGTTTGAGAAAATCTGGATAGTAAGTATTTTTTGCATCCATCCAAGAAATTGATTCCCGCCATCATGGTCAGTTCGCACGTGGGGAAAAAACAATCAATCAATCCATTATTTGAAGGTTTTAAAGGAAAAGACACTTCCTTTGTGAGCGAATGGTGGTATGATTAATGTGACAATCAATAAATGCAAGGCTCCTGCCTAAAGGCATCTACAATTTGCCTGTGGGCAACTAAACTTTTAAACAAGGAGCCATCACCATGCACATAAAAGTGATTCTTATGGTAACAGCCTCTATATGCCAACTAACAATGAATGAACAGCAAAATTCCCTGTTATTCTGCACTTTTGAAGCAAAAAAGTAAAACTTGTGGTTGTCAGCCACAGGGCTCCAAATTAAAAAAATCCTCACGTCGCCTTTTGGTGACCAACTTGAGAAATATATTCGCCAGACGCAAATTTTTAGTCGCCGGCCAGTTTGCACAATGTAAATGATGCAGCTCATAGTCAGGGCTTCTCATATTTCGCGCGGTCGCAGAGCAGCAAAATTATTCGGTAGAAATCTTATCAAATACATGTCTGTACAACATATTTGAAACTTTTCTCAGCAATAGGACAATTGCACGATGACGATATTTGACTACAACTACCAGAATTCATTTCGTTTTTGCTTTGTTATTTAATTTGCCAATTCCGCTGAGGATAAAAGAACAATTGTTGCTGGTTTTCACATGACGTCACTAAAATTCAAACTAAAAAGCTATCGATCCTACCGAGATTTTACTTTCACGATGCATTAGAGCAGCTGAAAACTAATTTTCATACAAATTTGCGCTTCAAAAGGCTTCTTGGTTTTGTGATAGAGTACGCTTGAATTTCTAAGCTTTTGCGTGACGCGGCATTTACATGACGGCCAAGAGGGCTGTCATGTAGATTAAAAAAATGACTTATTTCAGGAAATTTTGCCATCTAAACAGTTCATGTATTAGAAAAAGTATTACTTTAATGTTTATGAGTTTCTCGAAGAATAAATTCACGTTTTTGTAGCAAAACTTGGTAACAGATGTTTCTGTTGGTTTCCGTCGGCCATGTTGGAGCTCATCCAGGTGAGCACCAGCATGGCGTCTCCATACAAATCTCTCTAAGTTTGGGTAAAACATTTCTTCGGATATCTCGTATACGAAATATTCCTCTGACCTGAATCTTGGCGATGGTCTTTGTATATGTACCTCCTTTCATTTCCCAGATTCTGGACTTTATCTTTTGAACGGTTTTGATTTTATTTTGATCTAGTTTTGAATGGCGTGACACTGAAAACCAGCAATAGCCTTAATTTGCACAAGAAAACAACACGTCACTCAAGGATTCTGGTAGCTGTAGTAAAATGATGTCATCGTGGAATTGTCCTATTGGGGCTATTTACTTGCCGTAAACTTGTAAATTTATCTTGAAACTTGGTCACTGGAACGTGCAAACAAGGTCCCAAAACTACCAGGCTTAGATTATGTTGCGAAAAACTGGGTGCTAGCCATGATGTTAAAGGCTTTGCCATTGGTTCAGTTTTGGAGCATGTAGTGTGTTTTTTTCCAAGAAATATGAGAAGTCTTGCAAAGTATGGTGCGATCCATCAGATTTGAAAATGTCGTGGATAAAGAAGTCCGTATAAATTTGGAGGTAAACTGGCTTTCTTTATGCGATTTGGCAATTGTTTTGTCATGAAAGCAGGATAAGATGAAATGTTTGTTTTAACTTTACTCTTTTAATAATTATTTAAATCTAAATCATAGAGAAATCTGGTCGCCACTGGCTTCTAAACTAGAATTTTTAGTTGCCAAGGAATATTCTCTATGATATATAGTGCATGTAAATTGGACCATGCAGCCTTTCTCTTTAACTTTAAGGCTGCAGGAGAGGTATCTTTGCAACTTTCAATCCAGCTTTGTTCACTGAAATGCAAAATAAAATTCCATTGTTTGATTTTAATGTGCAGTACATTTATACTTCTTTATAGTGCAGATATCCTACAAAGGATCAGCTCACAGCTGTTGCTGAATTAATTGTAAGAACTTATCCAGCTGCCCTTAAGGACCAATCAGTTGGCACTGGATATGTAAGTAAAGATTGAAAATTCTATTGATGTGTAACTAAGGTTAAGGCTCATTCTTGAGTTACATCCAACATGAATTAATTTTATTGTTTTGAATAACGTACATGTATCTCTGCCACTCACTCTATAACCAGAAAAAGCTTAACTGTTGTCTCCACCAGGAGTGGAAATTACATGTACATGTACAGCTGAGTTTGGGCTCAATCAGGTTATTCAAGATGGAATGCCCATAATTTTTGTCATCTTTAGGGTATGATCTCCTGTAAGGGCCAAAAATAAAACGTAAAGGAGAAATGCTAAGACATTCCAAAAGAGCAGCTGCTATGATTGTCTGCCATGTTGGAGTTCCCTCTGTATGTTTGTGGTTTGAAATATTCATGTTGAAATAATTATCTTTGCTTCTTTTAAACACATCAAGTTACAGTTCTGTAGGATTTTATACCAATAATTTTTTTCGAGTGAACAGTGCACCAACTTGTTTCCCTTATTTATATTTTAATCAAAGGACCTCTACTGCAGGGTGGTACATTTGAAACTGTAATCCCTCTTTTCTCTATTTGCATGTAGGATTCTTGGTTTGTCCGGCTTTACGAGAAGTTTTGTAATGAGAGAAAACAGTTGAGAGGTGATCCTGAGGTCATCTTGCACAAACGTATCAAAGCTGATGGCAAGCCTGGGAAAACAATCCCTTCAAAATTGAGGCGTGGAGTCTTGAACTGGGAACCGCCTTATAAAGGAGAGGGAGAGGCCAAAGTTTCCATGAGACGTGACAAGGAAGCCCTTGAGGCTGAATGGAAACGGAGAAATCTGACAAAGGAAAAACTGAGACGGGAATGATGCTCACATTTCCAGAAAGAAGGCGCCTTATGAATAAACAAATTCAAGTTAATGAACTACAAGCAGACTACTCATCCTTGTTTGATCATTCTCAGGTACATTGTAAATTTGTATTGTTCAACTAAACATAGACTTCAAAATACATGTTGTACCTCACATTGCAGTTTCTGCATGGTTTCTAGATGCATGTACAAAGGAATCCCGCTAATACTGTCACCAATGGGCCAAAAGAAATTGGCCATGATATTAACCAGTTGACCATATTAATGAGGGTTTCTTTACAAGAAAATGTATTGTCATTTTTGCCAAGTGGCCAAAAAAATTGGCCGTAATAACAAGGTGACCTTGGTTCCACTGTATTACCATTTTTCTCTCACATAAGGAGTTGAAACAATTTTTATTCCCTGAACTTCAGTTTTATTAAATTAATTGCCAAAAAACACACACACCCATTGCAAAAATTCAAAATAATCAAACCCTTTGTCTATCGGACAAGATTTTCTTTACATTGCTAGTATTTAATGGCAGTATCAGGGAAGAACAGAGATTATTACATCCATTTAATATTCCTGCATGTTGTCTTTTCTAAACCCACCCAACTTGAGGACCATAAATGAGGGGGTGAATAAAAAAGATCATATATCATTTTTTAAGTATCAGCTTGTGAACCCTATAGAAATTAATCAGTGATTAATGTCACGGGAATTTCATGGATTGAAGTAGTTTAAAGGGAAATAAATTCTCTTATAAAGGGTGGGTGATCAACTAGCCATGTTATGTGTACCCCACCTGGGAAACATATTCCTAGTCAAAAGTAGGTTGAGTTTGATCGTCCGGGTGAACGTAGTCCTGAACAGGACTGTTGTTGTTGACAGTGACTGACGTTTCGACAACCTGTGCGGTAGTCATCTTCAGAGTCAAAG
Source organism: Porites divaricata (assembly GCA_038088405.1). Taxonomy (NCBI): domain Eukaryota; kingdom Metazoa; phylum Cnidaria; class Anthozoa; order Scleractinia; family Poritidae; genus Porites; species Porites divaricata. The sequence goes on along the minus strand of JBBMOI010000003.1, from coordinate 24,766,282 downwards.
TGAGTTGTATCACGTCAGTAGATGGTATTATATACTCTGGTTATTGATCTGATTGGTCAATAAAGTCAAGATGTTATTGGTCGTCTGTCAGTTAAGCCGTAGTGTTATTGGTTATGAAGACTCGTAATCAGTAATTGGTGCATTTCGATCTGTCTATTGTCACAGTTAAGCAGTCGTCTATTGTTAGTCAAATTGTCAGTTCTCCAGTCCATCTCTCATAGTTAGTTTCGCTTCATCTCGTCAATAAGTCGTTTGTACGGCGCTGGTAACTGTTGGCTACGATTCAATGGCGTTTGTTCTAAGTTAGTGAACCAGCTTTCCAAAGTAAGATGTTGATGGTAGTCTGTAGAATACGTTATACATGTCGCAGAGTCCCAGTCAATTTGATGTTTTGTCTGTAAATGATGCTCAGCAATAATATATCCCTAGTGTTCTGTGTTCCCCCACCTCGGAAACACTTATCCCTAGTGTTCTGTATTCCCCCACCTCGGAAACACTTATCCCTAGTGTTCTGTGTTCCCCCCCTCGGAAACACTTATCCCTAGTGTTCTGTGTTCTCCCACCTGGGAAACACATATCCCTAGTGTTATGTGTTCCCCCACCTGGGAAAGACGTGTTCCTAGTGTTATGTGTTCCCCCACCTGGGAAACACATATCCCTAGTGTTCTGTGTTCTCCCACCTTGGAAACACTTATCCCTAGTGTTATGTGTTCCCCCACCTCGGAAACACATATTCCTAGTGTTCTGTGTTCCCCCACCTCGGAAACACTTATCCCTAGTGTTCTGTGTTCCCCCACCTCGGAAACACTTATCCCTAGTGTTATGTGTTCTCCCACCTGGGAAACACATATCCCTAGTGTTATGTGTTCCCCCACCTGGGAAAGACATGTTCCTAGTGTTACGTGTTCCCCCACCTGGGAAACACATATCCCTAGTGTTCTGTGTTCTCTCACCTCGGAAACACATATCCTTAGAGACCCGACACCCGCACTGCAACGCAAACTTAACAACAAACTGCTTACACTGAAGAAAACCGACAAGATCGACTTTCGACGCTACAACAGACTGAGGTGTAGTGTTCCGCAGCCACCCAAGCTGTATGCACTACCAAAACTACATAAACCGAACATACCTATGCGGCCCATAGTTTCTTTCTGTGGGTCCCCGACCTACCAACTGTCTAAATACTTAACTAACGTACTGAAACCTCTGACGGACGAATCTAGACATAAACTACAGTCTACTGAGAACTTTATTGACGCCATTAAGACGATACAGATACCGGACGACCACAAACTAGTGTCCTTTGACGTGAAATCACTGTTCACCAGTATTCCACTTCAATTGGCTCTAGACTGTACTGAGAACGCTATTAAGAACTCTACTGCTGAACTACCACTACCTACAGACGACATCATGGACCTACTAAACCTCTGTTTAACTTCGACGTATTTTCAGTACAAAGGGAAACACTACAAACAGTTACACGGTACAGCTATGGGCTCTCCAGTTTCTGTTGTTGTAGCAGAAATTGTCATGCAAAACATCGAGGAACAAGCCCTAGCTACCTACACGCGAACTATACCTATCTGGTTACGTTACGTTGACGACACATTCACCGCCGTACACAAAGATGGAATCGACGATTTTCACGAACACCTTAACAGACAGAACGCAGACATACAGTTCACCAAGGAGATCGAAGAAAATGGTAAGATACCTTTCCTAGACTGCTTGGTCACTCGCGACAACAACAAACTACAAACGACTGTTTACAGAAAACCGACACATACCGACCGATTACTAGACCAGTCTTCATACAACCCGACCTCTCACAAGGCTACTACTATCCGGACTTTGACGAGGCGAGCGCAACTAGTTTGCGATTCACCTGACAGCCTACAAGACGAGACTGATTATCTTTACAACGTTTTTAGTAAGAACAATTACAACACGGACTTTGTTAGACGGAACACCCACAGCAACACTGACACTCAGACGAACGTCAACTCTGGCCCTGTTACGACAGCTACTGTACCGTACATCAGAGGTACCTCTGAAACTATTGCACGTATATTACAACCTTACAATATACGTGTTGCACACAAACCCATAACCACTTTACGACGTCTGCTTACTAATGTCAAGGACAAAGACAAACCGGAGGACAGACAGGGAGCAGTATACAAGATAAAATGCTGCGACTGCCAGGCTTCTTACATTGGTGAAACCGGCAGAAACCTTAGCACGCGACTGACCGAACACAAACGAGCAACGAGGAATGGTGACGTCAACAATCACATTGCTGAGCATCATTTACAGACGAAACATCAAATTGACTGGGACTCTGCGACATGTATAACGTATTCTACAGACTACCATCAACGTCTTACTTTGGAAAGCTGGTTCACTAACTTAGAACAAACGCCACTGAATCGTAGCCAACAGTTACCAGCGCCGTACAAACGACTTATTGACGAGATGAAGCGAAACTAACTACGAGAGATCGACTGGAGAACTGACAATTTGACTAACAATAGACGACTGCTTAACTGTGACAATAGACGGATCGAAACGCACCAATTACTGATTACGAGTCTTCATAGCCAATAACACCGCGGCTTAACTGACAGACGACCAATAACACCTTGACTTTATTGACCAATCAGATCAATAACCAGAGTATATAATACCATCTACTGACGTGATACAACTCACTTTGACTCTGAAGATGACTACCGCACAGGTTGTCGAAACGTCAGTCACTGTCAACAACAACAGTCCTATTCAGGACTACGTTCACCCGGACGATCAAACTCAACCTACTTTTGAAATGACTCCTGGGTTCAAACCTTCACAGTTTTACATATCCTTAGTGTTATGTGTTCTCCCACCTGGGAAACACATATCCCTAGTGTTGTGTGTTCCCCCACCTGGAAAACACATATCCCTAGTGTTACGTGTTCCCCCACCTGGGAAACACATTTCCCTAGTGTTATCTGTTCCCTCGCCTGGGAAACACATATCCCTAGTGTTGTGTGTTCCCCACATAACACTAGGGATAAGTGTTTCCGAGGTGGGGGTACACAGAACACTAGGGATATGTGTTTTCCAGGTGGGGGAACACGTAACACTAGGAACATGCCTTTCCATATACTTCACATTATTTCACTCCTCACGGGAGACATGAACTCAATAAATTGACCTCCCTCCCAATGTGTGGCTTCATAGCTCAGTTGGTAGAGCAACGCACCGGCAACGCGGAGGTCATGGGTTCGAATCCCGTTGAAGCCCTGATTTTTTTTCAGGCTTCTTCTTTCCAATTGCTTAAATTGGAAAATTTACTGCGATGATCATTCTTTACTTTCACATATCCATAGTGTTATGTGTTCCCCCACTTGGGAAACACATATCCCTAGTGTTATGTGTTCCCCCACCTGGTAAACACATATCCATAGTGATATGTGTTCCTCCACCTGTGAAACACATATCCCTTTAAAACTGTGAAAGGTTTGAACCCAGGAGTCATCAACTCAACCAACTTTTGACATATCCCTTTATTATGTCTTCGCCCATCTGGGAAACACATATCCCTAGTGTTATGTGTTCCCCCACCTGGGAAACACATTTCCCTAGTGTTATCTGTTCCCTCGCCTGGGAAACACATATCCCTAGTGTTATGTGTTCCCCCACTTGGAAAACACATAATCCTAGCATTATGTGTTTCTCCACCTGGGAAACCCATATCCCTAGTGTTATGTGTTTTCCCACCTAGGAAACACATATCCCTAGTGTTATGTGCTCCCCCACCTTGGAATCACACATGCTTACACATATTCGAAGTGTTATGTGTTCCCCCACCTGGGAAACACATATCCCTAGTGTTATTTTTTCACCACCTGGGAAACACTTATTCCTAGTGTTATGTGTTCCTCCACCTGTGAAACACATATTCCTTGTAAAACTGTGAAAGGTTTGAACTCAGGAGTCATTTCAAAAGTAGGTTGAGTAAGATCGTCCGGGTGAACGTAGTCCTGACGTTTCGACAACCTGTGCGGTAGTCATCTTCAGAGTCAAAGTGAGTTGTATTATGGCGCGTTATTAGGGTCAAAATTAATAATGCAAACTTTTTTTTAAGATGACTTTCGAATTGCAACTCTTGTGGCATGATTAATTGCTAATGTAGTTTCTTTTGACATTTTTTGCGAAAACTTGCTTCTTTCTGCACGTTTCATGGCGTACAAGTGTTTTTCTTTACCATTACTTTCCAATTGCAACTCTTGTTACATGGTTAATTGTCAATTAAGTTTTTCTTCACATTTTCTGCGAAAACTTACTTCTTTCTGCACGGTTTATGGCTTGAGACATAAACACTCGCAGGCTATTTTCCGAACATAAGAATGACTTTACACGCAAGATTATTTCCGAAATATCAAAACTCTTACCATAAACATTCTTTATAAAGCTCTGTTTCTAATACATCAACGTAAGACACCCACAAGTGATAAAAAATACCAGCATCGAATTACTATTGAAATACACGCCTTACCGCAAATTTTCTGCGAATTAACTTACCACCCAAATTTTCTGCAAAAAATCAACCAGGCGTTCCAGTCACGTGATCTGTCCCAGGATGCCTTCGGATCGCTTCCCTCCATCTAGACCGGCCGTACTGCTGATTTTTTGGTGAATCTTCGTCTACATCTCATCGACCTCTCTAGGAGACTAGAGCAAGATTCAACTGATGATGTTGCGGACTACGTGTTGTACCGATTGTAACAAGTAGCTCGTCATTTGTCGAGGATAGCTGCCAGTGCCACTGGAAATGTATTTGAAATTGGCTGCCTGTGTCCTTTGTTGTACGTTCTACGGGATCGGTTGGTCGTCCTAGGTTCGAAATAAGCAAAGATCAGCTTGAGTACTTAGTCGAACACGAACTGAAAACTCCAGATATCGTCGAGGCCCTCGGTGTAAGCGTCAGTACCATTAAAGGCGACTGCGAGAATTCAATATTTCAATTCGAGGAACTCTGACTGAAATGTCCGATGATGATCTTGATTCTGTTGTGCGAAATATCCATACAGAGTTCCCAAATGCTGGGTACAGTGTAAAATGGGGTTGAGAGGCCTACACGACTCCCCAGCGCGTGTTCAAAATAGCCTTTTTATAGTTTGGTTCTCACGAGTATGTCTTTGAGTGACCGCCCTCTTTTATAAGATACGAGGGGCGGTTTTTTGTAGATTCCGCTCAGTAATGGTTGTTGTTCTATTAAATGCCAGTTTTTCATGAGAATTTGTTTTAGGTTTGGCACTGATGGTTGATATTGTGTGACAAAAGGCGATATTCGTTGGTTTGTCTTTGGCTTCTGTTGAAAAGCTAGTTTCCTGTCTTTGAAGTTCACCTCTGAGAGGGTTGTGTTAATAAGATCCTCTGGGTAACCCTCTGTAGCAGATGCGCTTTGAAATTTGTAATTTTCTCTTCGAATATTATTTTGGAAGAGTTTGTTCTGAGGAGTCGGAGGGCTTCCCCTTTAATGAAGCCTTTTTTAACTCCTTGCGGGTGACAGGAAGCAAAATGGGTATACTGAAATGTCTCAGTTGGTTTGAAATGAGTACGCACATCAAGGATTGCGTCTCTTTCGAATCTTTCCGACCTTTCCCCTTTGTAGGTGTGGGTGTCCAAGAACGTTGTTTCCTTATCGGAAATTTCAGCCGTAAATTTGATCGTAGGGTGATGATTGTTTGCTTGTTCAATGAAATGTTCTATTCTGTCCCTGTCTGTAGTCCACATGGGCACGAAAATGGCAGTCACCTTTTCTAATATATTTATTCATGAACAAGGTAGAGACGGGAATCCTTAGCCAAAGCCTTTTTAAACCGCTCGTTTGGAAACGTTACATAGACGACATCTTCTCGCTCTGGACTACAAACAGAGACAGAATAGAACATTTCATTGAACAAGCAAACAATCATCACCCTACGATCAAATTTACGGCTGAAATTTCCGATAAGGAAACCACATTCTCGGACACCTACATCTACAAAGGGGAAAGATTCGAAAGAGACGCAAAACCTCTTTTGAAGCTTTAAGCCTTTTTTTGTCGCTAAATAAGGCTGTTAGGTTTTTTTATTTTTGTCCATAGTGCCTCAGTATCTGAATGACTAAGCAATTTTCTCTCTAGTCCGAGAATGTGATGTTTTCCTGCAATGTCGTATCACGCTGGGCCCAGCTCGTAAGTTTTTTAATTTAAAATTGTTTGCAGGATGTTAAACTCTCACGGAC
>JBBMOI010000003.1:24627500-24757500 GCA_038088405.1 Porites divaricata | reverse complement strand
TTGTTGTTGTCGCGAGTGACCAAGCAGTCTAGGAAAGGTAACTTACCATTTTCTTCGATCTCCTTGGTAAACTGTATGTCCGCGTTCTGTCTGTTAAGGTATTCGTGAAAATCGTCGATTCCATCTTTGTGTACGGCGGTGAATGTGTCGTCAACGTAACGTAACCAGATAGGTATAGTTCGCGTGTAGGTAGCTAGGGTTTGTTCCTCGATGTTTTGCATGACAATTTCTGCTATAACAACAGAAACTGGAGAGCCCATAGCTGTACCGTGTAACTGTTTGTAGTGTTTCCTGTTGTACTGAAAATACGTATATTACAACCTTACAATATACGATTCCTAGTGTTCTGTGTTCCCCCACGTGGGAAACACATATCCCTAGTGTTATGTGTTCCCCCACCTGGGAAACACATATCCCTAGTGTTAGGTGTTCCCCCACCTGGGAAACACTTTTCCCTAGTGTTATCTGTTCCCTCGCCTGGGAAACACATATCCCTAGTGTTATGTGCTCCCCCACCTGGGAAACACATAATTTTCCTAGTGTTGTGTGTTCGCCCACCTGGGAAACACATATTCCTGGTGTTATGTGTTCCCCCACCTGTGAAACACATAATTTTGCTTGTGTTATGTTGTCGCCCACCTTGGAAACAGATATCCCTTGTGTTATGTGTTCCCCCACCCACATTTCCCTAGGTTTAGGTTTATAATTGTACACATTACTTTAACAATAACCAGGATATAATAGCCTGCATTTTTTAGCTCTTGTGTAAAAAATAAGAAGCCTTTATTATTGATATTTCCATTACCTGATTGTAGCTTAATTGGAAAGAATTGTAGGATTGGGGAGCAGTATCGTCGAAAGCTGTGAATCAAATTTTTAACAAGTGTCTCCATCTATCCTTCACTTGGCAAGGGAAAGAATGGGTCCCGTTAGTGAAGAGCTGAAACCCATTTTTTTTTCCATGTGGGACTGTGACGCTGATATCGATGATGCAGAAGAGCAAAGACAACCCACCATATGTGCGTACGAAATTAACACATTGTAATTTATATTGTTTTACTCTTTAATCCCATTTAGCCGCTTATGATAAGACGCAAGAATTCTTTAGCACACTGATAGGTACAGTGTAGGAAAGGAACCAGTTATTCATACAGGTAGCTACATATATAACAATAATTATTTATATACATGAGGCTATAGCATCTTCAATCTACTAATATTTGAGTTTCTACTATATTATTTATGTGGTGTATACATGTAGCATAAGACTTACCTTTCTGCTGTTTAAAAAACTCTTACTTTAGGTGTCTCATTTTAATTTGATCAAGTTTACATAATAGGTGCGGTGACCTGCCACATATTACGTCACTCACATGAGACCCCCACTTCCATGTAAACAGGCCCTTAACTTACTCTGGGTATGGCAATCAGGACTAAATGGAACAAAAGGACATACTCTACGGGGGTAAGCTCCATGTTGCTTATATCTGTCAATTGCTTGCCTTACCAATTAGAGAGAAGAGTGTGTGGTAGTACATGTACTTGTATATATGTGTGTGTTTCTGAGCTTTTTCCTTTTTTAGTCCTTGGTCCTTGTGGCCACTAATCTAGGCTGGGCCTTGACACGTAAAATGCGGTCCCATGGCAATTGTCATTTGATATTACAAATATTGACAAGCTATATTTCAGTGGATAATAATAATAAATATCACTTATTCACTAAGGCTTATATTGTTGGTCCGCAATTTGCTGTTTCGAGGATCGTTATATTATTATCTTTGATTTGACGTATCGAACACCTTCAAGCTACTTATAAAAAATATTTTAAAGTGCTTACATGTCCTAATTTTTGGGTTTTTTGGGGTTTCTTTTTACAGGAAGAGACAAATCCAGGAAGTATTGGTGAGATGACAATTCATTCCCGTTTTTTATTTTTATGGAAACTGTGGCATCGCCAGGAAAAATTTACATTGCTGCAGACAAGCAAATAATCTGCAGCTTTGAAGTTTCACTGGTTGCAGCAGCTCTTGCACTTCTGGCCACTTATTATGTATTTATGTATAATGATAATGATAATGAATCTGTATAGCGCTAGAACTATAGAAGAATATTCAAAAGCGCTTTACATTAACTTAAAATTAATAAATAAGTATAAAATAGAAAATTTAAAAATCCCTGAAAGCAAAAATAATAACAATGATATGTTATGCTTTGGTAAAATTTCGAAAATTCCAAACTAAATTAAAAATTGAACTTTAGAACTATTCCAACAAATTAAAAGCTTTCTTAAAAAGAAATGTTTTAAGTTGCTTTTTAAAAATGGCGAGGCTGCTACTTGTTCTTATAGTTGATGGCAGCGAGTTCCATAAAACAGGCCTGATCCCCAAGTGAAGAGCAGTTGACTTTAGGAACGAAACAGAAGAGATTCTGCAGACTAACGAAGAGCATAATTAGCAGCTGGTTTCAGGGATAAAAGATATTTAATGTAGGATGGACTTTGGTTGTGTAGTGACTTGTAAACAAAAAGGAGCAATTTGAACTGAACTCTACACGTTACTGGAAGCCAGTGTAAGTCGGTAGGGGCGGGTAAGATATGATCAAATTTCGCAATCCGAAAAGTCACTCTAGCCGCGGCATTCTAGACTTTCCGATAAACGATGAAGCTGATATTTAAGTAGATCAGATAGAAGTGCATTACAGTAATAAAGGTGTGTCTTTGTGGATTGCACGGTAAGGAATTTTCTGATCTGTCTTGTGTTGTATAGTCCACGAAAAGCCTTGCTACAAATCTTGCCTATGTGAACATTCATTCATAATTATCCTCTTCGACTGACAAATTCTATATTCAAAAATGCATTCTCTTTATTCTTTCTTAAAATAGACTTAAAAATATCCTATACTAATATTCTTAATTGACAACAAGCATTACCAGGCTATAATAATCTCGTTTTTACAAAGTTATCAAATTGGATTTTTCTAATTTTTTTAATTTTGGGCAAAAAATGGAAAAAATCTTTTATCTCCAATCCCCAATAAAATAAAACTAAAAATATCGTAAACTTATATTGTCAATTCAAAACAAGCATTTCCAAGCTCAAAAAAGATCATTTTCACAAAGTCGCCATATTGAATTTTTCCAAAGGGCTTAACTAATAAAACTAATGATTTTTAGCAAACAATAAAAAACAGTTCTCTTCATTCTTCCTTAAAATAAACCTAAAAATAGGAAAAATCTTTTCTCTCCATTCTTCCTTAAAATAAACCTAAAAATAGGAAAAATCTTTTCTCTCCATTCTTAGTTAAAATAAACCTAAAAATATCGTATACTAATATTTTTTTTGAAAACAAGCATTTCCAGGCTATAAAGAAATCGTTTTTACAAAGTCGCCATATTTGATTTTTCCAAAGGGGTAAACCTATGATTTGGGGCCAAAAAATGAAAAAAAAATCTTTTCTCTTCAATCCTCGTTAAAATAAACTAAAACATTTCGTTTCCTAATATTTTTATTTCAAAACAAGCATTCCCATGCTATAAAGATATCGTCTTTACAAAGTCGCCATATTCGATTTTTCCAAAGGGCTTAACCAGAAAGGCGTTTTTTCGTTCTAGAAGATCATAAGACACATTTTCCTGACATATATTGCTTAAACAAAAAAGGTGGAAAAATGGCAAATTTTGAAACCGAAACCATGGACTAACCCCTTTGGAAAAATGTCAATTTTTCGACTTTTTGAACTTCTTCCTTTTATAGCCTAGAAGGGCGTTTTTTCGTTCTAGAAGATCATAAAACACATTTTTCTGGCCGATATTGCCTAAACAAAAAAAAGTGGAAACATGGCAATTTTTCGACAGAAACAATGTACCTAACCCCTTTGGAAAAATGTCAATTTTTCGTCTTTTTGAACTTCTTGTTTTTATGGCCAAGAAGGGCGTTTTTTCCTTCTAGTACATCATAAAACAAATTTTCCTGGCCTATATTGCCTAAACAAAAACAGGTGAAAAAATGGGCAATTTTGGACCAAAACCATGGACTAACCCCTTTGGAAAAATGTCAATTTTTTGACCTCTTGAACTTCTTGTTTTTATAGCCTAGAAAGGCGTTTTCTCCTTCTAGAATATACTAAAACACAATTTTCCGGCCTATATTGCCTAAACAAAAGAAGGTAGAAAATGGCCACTTTTGGACCAAAACCATGGACTAACTCCTTTGGAAAAATGTCAATTTTTGGACTTTTTCAACATCCTTTTTTTATTGCCTAGACACGCGTTTTTTTTTGTTCTAGAAGATCGTAAAACATATTTTCCTGCGTTATATTGCGTAAACAAGAAAATTGGAAAAATGGCAAATTTTGGAAAAAACCATTGAAAAATATCAATTTTTCGACTTTTTGAACTTCTTGTTTTTATAGCCTAGAAAGGCCTTTTTTCGTTCTAGACGTTCATAAAACACATTTTCCAGGCATATATTAATTGCCTAAAAAAAATAAAGGTGGAAAAATAGCCAATTTTGGACCAAAACCATGGACGAACTCCTTTGGAAAAATGTCAATTTTTGGACTTTTTCAACATCCTTTTTTTATTGCCTAGAAAGGCGTTTTTTCGTTCTAGATCATAAAACACATTTTCCTGCGTTATATTGCCTAAACAAGAAAATTGGAAAAATGGCCAATTTTGGAAAAAACCATTGAAAAATGTCCGTTTTTTGACTTTTTGAACTTCTTGTTTTTATAGCCTGGAAAAGCGTTTTTTCGTTCTAGACGTTCATAAAACACATTTTCCAGGCCTCTATTGGCTAAACAAAAATGGTGGAAAATGGCCACTTTTGGACCAAAACCATGGACTAACCCCTTTGGAAAAATGTCAAGTTTTCGATTTTATGAACTTCTTGTTTTTATCGCCTAGAAAGGCGTTTTCTCGTTATGAGAAGTTCATAAAACACATTTTCCTGGCCTATATCGCCTAAACAGAGAAGGTGGGAAAATGGCCAATTTTGGACCAAAACCATGGACTAACTCCTTTGGAAAAATGTCAAGTTTTGGACTTTTTCAACGTCCTTTTTTATTGCCTAGAAAGGCGTTTTTTTTTTTTTTTTTTTCTAGAAGATCATAAAACACATTTTCCTGCGTTATATTGCCTAAACAAGAAAATTGGAAAAATGGCCAATTTTGAACAAAAACCATTGAAAAATGTCCATTTTTTGACTTTTTGAACTTCTTGTTTTTATAGCCTGGAAAAGCGTTTTTTCGTTCTAGACGTTCATAAAACACATTTTCCAGGCCTATATTGGCTAAACAAAAATGGTGGAAAATGGCCACTTTTGGACCAAAACCATGGACTAACCCCTTTGGAAAAATGTCAATTTTTCGACTTCATGAACTTCTTGTTTTTATAGCCTAGAAAGGGGTTTTCTCCCTTTAGAATATACTAAAACACAATTTCCCCGGCCTATATTGCCTAAACAAAAAAAGGTAGAACATGGCCAATTTTGGACCAAAACCATGGACTAACTCCTTTGGAAAAATGTCAATTTTTGGACTTTTTCAACATCCTTTTTTTATTGCCTAGAAAGGCGTTTTTTCGTTCTAGACGTTCATAAAACAGATTTTCCAGGCCTATATTGGCTAAACAAAAATGATGGAAAAATGGCACTTTTGGACTAAAACCATGGACGAACCCCTTTGGAAAAATGTCAATTTTTCGACTTTTTGAACTTCTTGTTTTTATAGCCTAGAAGGGCATTTTTTCGTTCTAGAAGATCATAAAACACATTATTCTGGCATATATTGCCTAAAAAAATGAGGTGAAAAAATGGCCAATTTTTCGACAAAAACCATGTACTAACCCCTTTGTAAAAATGTCAATTTTTCGACTTTTTTAACTTATGGTTTTTCTAGCCTAGAAAGGCGTTTTTTCCTTCTAGAACATCATAAAACAAATTTTCCTGGCCTATATTGGTTAAAGAAAACAGGTGAAAAATGGCCTATTTTGGACCAAAACCATGGACTAACCCCTTTGGGAAAATGTCAATTTTTCGACTTTTTCAACTTCTTGTTTTTATAGCCTAGAAAGACGTTTTCTCCTTCTAGAATGTAATAAAAAATAATTTCCCGGCCTATATTGCCTAAACATAAAAAGGTACAAAAATGGCCAATTTTGACCAAAACAATGGACTAACCCCTTTGGAAAAATCTCAATTTTTCGACTTTTTGAACTTCTTGTTTTTATAGCCTAGAAGGGCGTTTTTTCGTTCTAGAAGATCATAAAACACATTTTGTGGCATATATTGCCTTAAAAAAAAAAGGTCGAAAAATGGCCAATTTTGGACCAAAACCATGGACTAACCCCTTTGGAAAAATGTCAATTTTTCGACTTCTTGAATTTCTTGTTTTTATTGCTGGTTTTCAGTGTCACGCCGTTCAAAACAGATCAAAATAAAAAACCAAAGCCGTTCAATAGATAAAGTTCTGAATCTGGGAAATGAAAGAAGGTACATATACAAAGACCCTCGCCAAGATTCAGGTCAGAGGAATATTTCGTATACGAGATATTTGAAGAAATGTTTTACCCAAATTTATAGAGATTTGTATGGAGACGCCATGCTGGTGCTCACCTGGATGAGCTCCAACATGGCGGACGGAAACCAACAGAAACATCTGTAACCGAGTTTTGCTACAAAAGCGTGAATTTATTCCTCGAGAAACTCATAAACATTAAAGTAATACTTTTTCTAATACATGAAATGTTTAAATAGCAAAACTTCCTGAAATAAGTCACTTTTTTAAACCTACATACAGCTCTCTTGGCCGTAATGTAAATATCGCGTCACGCAAAAACTTAGAAATTCAAGCGTCCTCTATCACAAAACCAAGAACCCTTTTGAAGCGAAAATTTGTATGAAAATTAGTTCTCAGCTGCTCTAATGCATCGTGAGAGTAAAATCTCGGTAGGAACGATAGTTTTTTAGTTTCAATTTTAGTGACGTCATGTGAAAACCAACAATAGCCTAAAAGGCGTTTTTTCTTTCTAGAACATCATGAAACACATTTTCCTGGCCTATATTGCCTAAAAAAAACAGGTGGAAAAATGGCCAATTTTTGACCAAAACCATGGACTAACCCCTTTGGAAAAATGTTAATTTTTTGATTTCATGAAACTTCTTGTTTTTATAGCCAAGAAAGGCGCCTTTTGGTTCTAGAAGATAATAGAGCACATTTTCCCGGCCTATATCGCTTAAACAAAAAAAGGTGAAAAAATGGCCAATTTTGGACCAAAACCATGGACTAACCCCTTTGGAAAAATGTCAAGTTTTCGACTTTATGAACTTCTTGTTTTTAATAGCCTAGAAAGGCGTTTTCTCGTTTTAGACGTTCATAAAACACATTTTCCAGGCCTATTTTGGCTAAACAAAAATGGTGCAAAAATGGCCACTTTTGGACCAAAACCATGGACTAACCCCTTTGGAAAAATCTCAATTTTTCGACTTTATGAACTTCTTGTTTTTATAGCCTAGAAAGGCGTTTTCTCGTTTTAGACGTTCATAAAACACATTTTCCAGGCCTATTTTGGCTAAACAAAAATGGTGCAAAAATGGCCACTTTTGGACCAAAACCATGGACTAACCCCTTTGGAAAAATATCAATTTTTCAACTTTTTGAACTTCTTGTTTTTATAGCCTAGAAGGGCGTTTTTTCGTTCTAGAAGATCATAAAACACATTTTGTGGCATATATTACTTTTAAAAAATGAGGTGGAAAAATGGCCAATTTTGGACCAGAACCTTTGGAAAATTGTCAATTTTTCGACTTCATGAACTTCTTGTTTTTATAGCCTAGAAAGGCGCCTTTTCGTTCTAGAAGATAATAGAGCACATTTTCCCAGGCTATATTGCCTAAACAAGAAAATTGGAAAAGTGGCCACTTTTGGACCAAAACCATGGACTAACCCCTTAGGAAAAATGTCAATTTTTTGACTTTTTACACTTCTTGTTTTTCTAGACTAGAAAGGCGTTTTTTCGTTCTAGAAGATCATAAAACACATTTTCCTGCGCTATATTGCCTAAGCAAGAAAATTGGAAAAAGGGCCAAATTTGGACAAAAACCATGGAAAAAAAGTCAATTTTTCGACATTTTGAACTTCTTGTTTTTATCGCCTAAAAAAGGCCTTTTCTCCTTCTAGAATATAATACAACACAATTTCCCGGCCTATATTGCCTAAACAAAAAAAGGTAGAACATGGCCAATTTTGGACCAAAACCATGGACTAACCCCTTTGGAAAAATCTCAATTTTTCGACTTTTTGAACTTCTTGTTTTTATAGCCTAGAAAGGCGTTTTCTCGTTTTAGACGTTCATAAAACACATTTTCCAGGCCTATACTGGCTAAACAAAAATGGTGCAAATATGGCCACTTTTGGACCAAAACCATGGACTAACCCCTTTGGAAAAATGTCAATTTTTCGACTTTTTGAAGTTCTTGTTTGTATAGCCTAGAAAAGTTTTTTCTCTTTCTAGACGTTCATAAAACACACTTTCCTGGCCTATATCGCCTAAACAAAAAAAGATAGAAAAATGGCCAATTTTGACCAAAACAATGGACTAACCCCTTTGGAAAAATGTCAATTTTTCGACTTTTTGAACTTATGGTTTTTGTAGCCTAGAAAGGCGTTTTTTCCTTCTAGAAGATCATAAAACACATTCTCCTGGCCTTTATCGCTTAAACAAAGAAAAGTGGAAAAATGGCCAATTTTAGACCAAACCCATGGACTATCCCCTTTGGAAAAATGTCAATTTTTCGACTCTTTGAACTTCTTGTTTTTATAGCCTGGAGGGGCGTTTTTTCGTTCTACAAGATCATCAAACACATTTTTCTGGCATATATTGCCTAAAAAAAATAAGGTGGCAAAATGGCCAATTTTGACCAAAACAATGGACTAACCCCTTTGGAAAAATGTCAATTTTTCGACATTTTGAACTTCTTGTTTTTATCGCCTAGAAAGGCGTTTTCTCGCTCTAGACGTTCATAAAACGCACTTTATTATTTACATATCGAGATTTACGCTCCCAAAAGGGTCGAGATAAAAACAGTCTCTTCTCGCTAGAGAAGCCAGCTGATTGGTCATGCGATTTTTTTTCAGTAGTGAAAAACGACGTATTGACGCTCTGATTGGATATATTATAATTTTCACTAGTGAACAAAACCGTGTCGCTCGCTCGCCGCTGCTCTTGACTGACAAATAGCACATTTCTAAGAGCTTAGGCGCATTTTTCTTTAGAAAGATGGATTCAAATCAGACTAATCGTTTTCAGAGCCTAGATTCATCAGTAGAAGAGTTCATAGACGGACAGGAAAATGAAACACCAAGAAAAAGACCAAACACGATGTTGCTCTTTTCCACGAATTTCTTGTTTTGAAAGGCGAGACGAGACAAATGGACGAGTTGACTCCTCAAGAGCTGAACAAGTTTCTCAGCGAGTTCCTTATAACGGTTCGCAAAAAAGAAAACAACGAGGAATACGAGCCTAATTCCTTAAGGGCATTCTTCGCTAGCTTTGAGCGCCATTTGAAGAAAAAAAACTATGGAATTTGTCTTATGAGAGACGTCCAGTTCGAGCAAACTCGAAAAGCGCTTCAGTCAAAGCAAAGAGATCTAAAACGGAAAGGCAAGGGCAACAAGCCTAATGCTTCTGCTGCTTTAAGTGAGGAAGATATTCAAGTTCTGTATGAAAAGGATCTCTTGGGAAGTTCCACGGCAGAAGCGCTTTTAAACACGGTGTGGTTCAACAACACAATCCATTTCGGATTACGAGGCTGCAAGGAGCACAGAGAAATGTGTTGAGGAGACGTAACACTTTGTCAAACTTCCACAGGGCAGGAGTACCTCGAATTCAATGAAAGAGAAACCAAAACTCGTTCAGGAAACGATCCTCGGAATGTAAGAGCCATTGCACCGAAAATGTTTGCTGTGTCGAACAAGGAGAAATGTCCAGTAAAGGCCTACAAAGTCTACGCAGAAAAGCGACCCGCGGAAATGGAAACCGACGATGCACCGTTTTACTTAGCAGTAAACAATGTACAATCTGGCTCCGGCAAACCTTGGTTCAAAAAAACTCCAGTCGTTTTTTCCTTCTAGAAGATCCTAAAACACATTTTCCTGGCCTATATCGCTTAAACAAAAAAAAGTGGAAAAATGGCTAATTTTGGACCAAACCCATGGATTATCTCCTTTGGAAAAATGTCAATTTTTCGACTTTTTGAACTTCTTGTTTATATAGCCTAGAAAGGTTTTTTCTCGTTCTAGACGTTCATAAAACACACTTTCCTGGCCTATATCGCCTAAACAAAAAAAGATAGGAAAATGGCCAATTTTGACCAAAACAATGGACTAACCCCTTTGGAAAAATGTCAATTTTTGGACTTTTTGAACTTCTTGTTTTTATAGCCTAGAAAGGCGTTTTCTCGTTTTAGACGTTCATAAAACACATTTTCCAGGCCTATATTGGCTAAACAAAAATGGTGCAAAAATGGCCACTTTTGGACCAAAACCATGGACTAACCCTTTTGGAAAAATGTCAAGTTTTCGACTTTATGAACTTCCAATTCTTGTTTTTATAGCCTAGAAAGGAGTTTTCTCCTTCTACAATATAATAAAACACAATTTCTCGGTCTATATTGGCTAAACAAACAAAGGTGGAAAATGGCCAATATTTGACCTAAACCATGGACTAACCCCTTTGGAAAAATGTCAATTTTTCGACTTTTTCAACTTCTTGTTTTTATCGCCTAGAAAGGCGTTTTCTCGTTCTAGACGTTCATAAAACACATTTTCCTGGTCTATATCGCCTATACAAAAAAAGGTGGAAAAATGGCCAATTTTGGACCAAAACCATAGACTTACTTCTTTGGAAAAATGTCAATTTTTGGTCTTTTTCAACATCCTTTTTTTATTGCCTAGAAAGGCGTTTTTTCGTTCTAGAAGATCATAAAACACAGTTTCCTGCGTTATATTGCCTTAACAAGAAAATTGGAAAAATGACCAATTTTGGACAAAAACCATTGAAAAATGTCAATTTTTCGGCTTGGTGAACTTCTTGTGTTTATAGCCTAGAAAGGCGCCTTTCGGTTCTAGAAGATAATCGAACACATTTTCCTGGCCTATATTGAGCCTAAACAAGAAAAGGTACAAAAATGGCCAATTTTGGACCAAAACCATCGACTAACCCCTTTGGAAGAATTTCAGTTTTTCAAGGCTATTAATTTTTTTTTTTTTTTTATCAAAAAATGGAAAACTCTTTTTTTTAAATTTTTCTTCAAAATGTCAAATGGTTATATTCTTGATGTAAAATGAGTTTTTCCAGGCTGAAAAGATGTCGTTTTAACAAGGTTGCCACACCCATACTGAAATTATCTAAAGGGAAGAAAGAATGCGAAAATATTCCCCTCTTCTATCATTTTAAGTCAAACTAAACATTAAAATGTTGTGCCGTGATATTCGTATGTGTAATCAAATGGTGACGAGTGAAATTAGGGAATAATTTCACGAGTATACCAGTTGGTTACCTATTAATATTATGGGTGACGAATTACGTTAGCAATCTTAGATTTTTGACATTTTTATCCTGGATCGTATCTATCGAGAACTCCACTCTCTTTAGAGCTTAAATTTGGCTTACGTTCAGAGATTTTCGACAAAATACCTGTTAGAATCCTTCTTGATGTGCTCTTTCGCGTGTTCAGGTTTTCTAAAGCGTCTTTTTATGCCCTGGCATCTTCATTCATGACATTTTGAAACTCCGTCGCATCTTGACACTGAGACGTACGGAAGGTTGCATGGCAATTTTGTAATTTCACATGTGAAATTACAAATTATCGCTGAAATTTCGCGCCAAAATTAAGGAGTAATTCGTCACCTATGATATAGATAAAACAGAGGCATTTCCATGCTATAAAGACATGATTTTTCTAAAGTCAAAATTTTTGAATTTTTACATGATAAAGTTGTTAACCCATGATGTTGATCCTTTTATTTTTCGTCAAAATAGGCCAAGAAATGACAAATGGTGATATTCTTGATGTAAAACAAGCAATTGCAGGTTATAAAGATATCGTTTTTACAAAGTCACCAACCTGGATTTTTTCAAAGGGGTTAGCATGATTTTGGTCAAAAGAGTGAAAAATGGTGATATTGTTTATGTAAAGTAAGCATTTTTAGGATATCGTTTTTACAAAGTCGCTATTTTGGAATTATCCAGAGGGGTAGCCCATGACTTCGGTCAAAAAATGGGAAATTTTTCCTTTTTTCATTTTTCGCCAAAATAAACCTAAAAATGTTTTTCCTTATATCCTTGGAGTAAAACAAGCAATTTTACAAAGTGGCTATATTAAACTTTTCCAAAGGGGTTAACCCATGATTTTGGGCCAAAAAATGGGAAAGTTATTTTTCCTTCATTCTTTGTCAAAGTAAACCTAAAATTATTGTATGTTTAAATAAGTATTAAGTAAGTTGATGTAAAGCAAGTATTTCTAGGCTATATAGATATCGTTTTTACAAAGTCGCCATATCCATACCCATGATTTTGGTCCAATAATTGGAATTTTTCTCTCTTCCTTTCTGGTCAAAATAAACCTAAGAATGTCGTATAGTTATATTCTTGATTTAAAACAAGCATTTTAAGGTTAAAAAGATATAAATATCGTTTTTACAAAGTCGCCATTTTGAATTTTTTCAAAGGGGTTAACCCATGTTTTTTTGTCAAAAAAGTGAAAAACTCTTTTCTTTTTATTTTTCGTCAAAATGAAAAATGGTGATATTCGTAATGCATTGCAAAATAAGCATTTCCAGGCTATAAAGATATCGTTTTTATTGGATTTTTTCCAAAGGGGTTAACCAATGATTTTGGTAACAAAAAATTTAGAATTTTTCTTTCTTTATTCTTCAACGAGATAAAGTTTAAAATGTCGAAAAGTAATATTCTTGATGTAAAACAAGCATTTCCAGGCTTTAAAATATGGTTTTTACAAAGTCGCCAAATTCACCGGGATTTTTCCAAAAGGTTAACCTATGATTTTTCTTAGAAAAAAAATGAGAGAGTTCTTTTTTATTTTTCGTCAAAGTAAACCTTAAAATATCATATAGTAATATTCTTGAATGAAAACAAGTTTTTCCGGGCAATAAAGATATCGTTTTTACAAAGTCGCCATATTAGTTTTTCGCACAAGGTAAACAAATTTGTGGACGAAATAGGTCTTTTCACGCGAATCCGGATATTTTTGAAACTACATACTTTTTTACACCAATCGCCATTCTGTCCACACGAAACCAGTGAATCCGTTTACCGATACTGCATTGTTTTGAAATGGTTCTCCACTGCTGTATTAGGCACCGTGCACACAAATCCGCGGGACGAAAAACATACGGTTTCAAAAATGTCCAGATTCGTGTAGATAGACATGGCCTAATATGTCGGACGTGACGTCATGTGAAAACTCTCTCAAATAGTCCAGTTTCGATGTATCAAAATTCATGCCTGGTTGAGAAAAGGCGCTGAGTTTCCAAAACAGAAAATGAAACTTGCCAGGCTATATTAGTGCTAAAACCTAATTACTGTACACCAGTGCAAAACCAAAATCCTACCCCATCCTCTCACGTTTTGCTGCTAAATTGGCTTGATTAATTTCCTACCAAATACCCTTTTCTTCTTTCAAGATTCCGCTGACATATCGATGACTTATCTGGTACATGTCGATATTATCTAGTGCCATCCAAAGTTGAGGGGATTGAAACGAAAGGAATGAACTACTCATCCATAAATCTCGATGCGATTTCTTTTATTTTATACTCCTTCAGCCTCCGAGTCAAGTATGAATTTTAATAAATCGAAACTAGCCTATTTGGGCGTGGAATGTTTGCTTTTCCGGGGCGTCATTATCAAGGGTTTCATATTAAACAATTATTGAACGAGGCTGAGGATCATCTGAAGAATTATGGAGATCGAGGAGGGTGTTATGCTAGTTTAAAAACAAGGCAAAACATGCTTACCTCCATCGATTTTGAGTTCATCTTCGATAATGCACATTAATCGGCAAGTTTAGGATATAAAGATTTCTTCAGCTCCGCAAATATTCTCCAAATAGCAGATGTCGTCCTTCGAGGTGTCTTCTTGCTGTCCTTGCTATGTTTTTAGCCAATAGTTCGCCAATTTCGTGCTGATGAAACGAGAGAGATGCCCACCGTTTCTTTTTCTTACTACCAATGAAAACAACTCAACCTCGTCTCCAGGTTGATGCTTCAATAATCTGAGATTTTGCTGCACTTTAGCTGGTTATGCATGGTGAACTATGCGTGGGATTTTAGCCAGTCAGAAACGGAGAAATAATATAATGAATAAAATAATGTATTTTGACTTTTCAAATTATTACAATTAAACGGAGGCGGCAATGACAGATACTGATGTACATGAGACAACAGAAACCTAAAAAACCTTCTTGTTAATGGACACAATATATAGTCCAAGACTACGAATTTCGGTTAACGTAAAATAAAGATACACAATATAGCTTCACAGCTTAATTCTAATTTACAACTGATTTACCATTAATTTACTGTAAAATTGCTGGCCAGTGGATTTCGTTTTGTATGTATTCCTTACATTTTAATTACTAAAGACAAAACTATTTTGCTGTTAATTATCATGGTGACTATTATTCCATGGATCATTACAAAAATGGACCATTTTCACGTAGAAAACTAGAAAAGAATGCGCCATGAATGTCTCAAAATCTTGGTACAGAATTGTCCTCATTTTAAGGACTATTTGTTCTTCAACACACCTGGCTAAATGAACTTAAGAGCCAGTCTCTGTAAGATCCTCATATCGAGTTTTGTCCACAAAATGGATTTCGCTCATAATTTTTCTGTAGACTTCTTTTAATAAGTATATAATAAATATGAAAGTAGATTGGAGAAATTCGCTTCTGTAAATTTTTTTTAACGAATTTTCTTTCGGCACCACATCAGGACCTGAGATGCTTGTGAAATATGCAAATTTTGTCAAAATTCAACCGATTGTTCCGGATAAAAGAGTGCGACCCAAAGCTTCCAATTTACCAGTTACTTTAATTGAGCCTTTATGTTTAAACTAATACAGGTCAGAATCATCGACACCTTTTCGGTTAGAAAATCTGAGGAAACACACTTAGCCCCTTTGACCCATTTAGCGAAACATGCGATTTTAGCCAAATTCAGTGGATTAAATCTCAAAAGTGGCTCACACTTACTGGCTCTCCTGCATATCACTGTGTAGTTCAATCCTTCAGCTACTGAATCGTGTTAAACGTTTTGGCGGCCATTCAGTTTCGGTCGAGGGGTGAGTGACGAAACTTGCCTTACTTGGCCATTTCGCGGACGTTTTGCCATGGCGAAGTCCAGAAGGATTGTCAGAATAGAAAGAGAGAAATCGGATATATGCCACTAGAAAATTGTCCATTCCTAAAGACTGCATACTTTAAATCACTGTTTTTCATGTGGCTATGGTTCTATATCTAACCCAACGAAGAAGGGGGAGAAGGCGGTGAACGTGGGCTTTGTAATTACTGTCCACCATGTTTTTGTAGTGTTTGGGAACGTAAGGAATCCGGAATCGGAATGCGGAATTCGCAACCCTTTTCCTTTCGTTATTTGTGGAAAATCACTTCGCATTTACAATATTTTTTGTATCTCTTTTTTTTAATCATCAAATATTAAGCAGGAAGTCTCAGAAGTCTCCTTAGCCTGCTCTAGGTACTAGGGGAATTCCCTATCCAAACTGTCGCTGCTGTTGAAAGATGTCTCAATTTAAATATTTTACTTCTCATTATAGAAAAACTGAACAGTGCAGATATGAAGTGTCAATATGTCATTTTAAACTTATATTATTTTCCTCGCTCTCGCTATTTTTCCTCGTCTTTTCCTTTCTAAGTGCGTGATTTGGATCAGTGAGAAACGAACCTTCTTGGCCTAATAATAATATTACTTGTAAGTTGTTACTTCTTTGCACTCCAAGAAATGTGAATGTTTTTGAATAGCCTGAGAATAACTTTTCTGGAGTTTAGAACAAATAGCTGTTGAGATAATTCAGGCTCACAAAGTTAACGGGGATGACTGTAAACAAGCTCTAGCATGTGATAGAGAACGCCCTCTCTCCCTCGTGCCGCTGCGCCCTTACTCCCGCTGATGTCTCCGCTCTTATATAACGTGGGTTTCTAGCAAACTTTCTTTGCTGTGGAAAACATCTCAACAAACTGAATTGAAACATTAAGCCTCTCACATGAGGTAGCCTTCAAAAGGCAAGTAGGTGATTAGGCAAACAGTTTTTTTTTCTTTTTCACGTTATGCAAAAATCTAAAACTTGCTTAGTGGCCTAGCTATTCTCGCATGAAGTTCATTTGATGATACGACTCTGAAATCTTCAATGTTCGAACACTGGAAAATTTTGCAAGAGGGCTGAGTAAATGCCCTTGACACCCTTTATGACTTATTATACTTAATAATTTTCTTTGTAAGGGTGAGAGCATATTAAATAAATACAACACGTTTTCACAGCTACGATAAATAGAATCTACCACATGGTTCAAATAAAGAGGGTTTCTTTAGCTGAGCAGTTTATGATCTGCTTGATGAATAAGTGCAGATGTCTATTTCTCACACAAAGCAAATAAAACGAAATTTTCACAATCGCAATGAAATAAAATACAATTTAGATGTTCTACCATAACATAAAATGTTATGTTATGTCATGTTAGAACATTAAGCCTGGTAGATAGTCAGGCTCTTCATTTGCTTTTAATGCATTCACAGAATGTTAATTGAATTACTACAGCACAAATAAACCTTAGACATGAAAAAATGCAAATAAGCTTTTACATCAACCAGTTCCATTTATGAAATAATTCTATGTTCTTAGAAACAGTCTGTTTTTTTTTTATTCTCCACACTCTCTTCACTTGGTTTCTTTTATTTGTATATATTTATTTTAGGAATGTCAGGTAAATTGTTTTAAAGCCTGTGGAATAGTCACTTTGTAGTAAACATCGGCTGACACGCGACTCCTCTGGCTACTTTACGTAGAAAACGAAGCAAAATTTGAATCTTCCTTACACTTAATTTACCCTTTTTCCCCATTTATTTATGCCCAACGACTTCTTTAATAAAAAAATAGGACAGGGGTAAAAACAGAACAATTGAAGATACTTCAGTGACTTCACATGAACAAGGGTAACAAAAATCTCGCGGATTTCTTGAATGCGCTATTTGCCAGTTAATTGTTTTTTTTACAGTGAGGGGCAATCTTTCTTCCTTCATGGCCAGGATAAGGATACGGACAGTTTTACCTGGCCGCCAGTATAACTATACCGAGACTGCGCTTATAGACAAGGCAAACCACCATCTTTTCTACTTATTCATGCCAACGATTAAGCTTTCCCGCCCTTGCCAAAATTAGGTCATATTCGGTGACCTTCGTAGGTGAAAGGTTACAGCTTCTTAGAGGGTTCTTTACTTGGACAACGCACTTATTTAGAGGAAAACAAATTGTCTTAACCGCGCGAGGAAGCACAAGCAATATTTGCCATTCCGGCAAAGGAACACTTCGCAGGTGCATGTGCCATTTTGGTTGTTTGCCAGTAGCGTAAACTGCGATTTAGGTGGTCAGTGGGCTATGGACCGCTTTGAAGAAGATTAAGTCTAAGTTTGTACTCTAAGCGGGGCAGCTGTGACGTGCTAAGTATCGCAACTTTCGACCCTCGGTTTCAGACGAAACTGTCGAAACTGGATGACCGCTAAATGTCTGAGAATGATTCAGTAGCTGAAGAATTGAACTATACATAGTTGTTTGCTGTTTTGACAACTTATTTTCTATAACTATTATTCTTTGTAGCAGCTGAGGACACGTTTGAATGGCAGCAAAAAGCTAAGCTCGATAGGGGTTCCTTAATGCCTTGATCAGCCAAGGTTTCTGAGATATTATGTTCAATATCCTGAAGAAAAAAGATGAAAAGATGAAATAATTATTGTAATGCGAATTGAGCTTCGGCTAACGAAAAAAAACTATCAAACTGTACAATACTGCTCCAACAGGTGACATTTGAAAGGGTTACTAATTCCGCATTCCGGATTCCTGATTCCAGATTCGGCAGCACTAAGACAAGGAATCCGGAATCGGGAAACGGAAATGGAATCACGGAAACGAGAACGGAATCAAATATCAACGATAGAAAATTAAAGAATTTCACGTTGCATAATTTAGTACAATCCAAAGAGAATTTGTTTTAGTATATATATTGTTGTTAATGTGTCTTGATAAGGTTTGCCGTAGTGTGGGTTATTGCACTGCAAGGCCGATGAAAGTAATTTTACGATTAATTTTTATTCACGAGTCTATGGGTTTGATAATACAGTTAAATATTGCCTTTGTAGCTAAATGTCAAGAATAGTAGTAGTTGGCCTCAGACTACACCACGTGATTGTCCCCAACTGGATGCTCAACATATGACCGACCCGTGACATGACCACAGTTCCGGTGTTTTAGCAATAAGTTAAACTTTTTCGCCAAGCTGAATACTGATGGCATTCTGGTGTACCAGTAATTGAGTTTACGTTGACGTCCGTATTTTTGTTGAAGAGGCTTATTAAACATGGTGTATTATTTTGATGTAATCAGTTGCGGAATGAAGCAAATGCATGCACAATTCTCTCTTCTCTTTTGACTCCACAATGCCATGGTTCTCTTGACTAAGTTGTCTTGATAAATAAAGCTGAACGCTGTTGAAGACAACCCAGAAAAGACACTCAGGAAAAACTTGACGGCGACGCCTTTCAGTTATATAAAGGACGCCTCTGTCAATTTAAACGAAGTCTGTCTCCATATAACTTACCTTTTTCTTAAGGAACTAGTTTTTGCCATTGCCTTTTTTCTCCTCGCTTTGCTGTCCCATGAGAATTTGCATTCATTGCTGGAAGTGGTATCAAGGGTCTTTTCACCGGAATCGACTCCTCTAGTGATACAGCAGTCTCCTCTACTCAGCTAATTTATTCATTTATGTATTTTTTTACCTGTTTAGTTATTTTATTGTCATTGCTAACATTTTGTTTCAAATCGATCGCTTGGAACCTTCTTTCACGGATTCCGTATTTCGTTTCCGTTTCCGGATTCCGGATTCCATGTTTTAGGGCTGCCGTTCCAGGTTCCTCACGTTCCACATACCCTACAAAAACATGGCGGACAGTGAGTTCACGTTCTACCGTCTTCTACCCCTTCTTCGTTGGGTTAGAACCATAGCCACATGGAAAACAGTGATTTAAAGTATGCAGTCTTTAGGAATGGACAATTTTCGAGTGGCATTTACCCGATTTCTCGCTTTCTATTTTGACAATCCTTCTGGACTTCGCGATGAAGAAACGTCGGCGAAATGACCAAGTAAGGCAAGTTTCGTCACTCACCCCTCGACCGAAACTGAATGGCCGCCAAAACTTTTAACACGATTCAGTAGCTGAAGGATTGAACTACACAGTGATATGCAGGAGAGCCAGTAAGTGTGAGCCACTTTTGAGATTTAATCCACTGAATTTTGCTAAAATCGCATGTTTCGCTAAATGGGTCAAAGGGGCTAAGTGTGTTTCCTCAGATTTTCTAAACGAAAAGGTGTAGATGATTCTGACCTGTATAATTTTAAAGATAAAGGCTCAATTAAAATAACCAGCAAATTGGAAGCTTTGGGTCGCACTCTTTTATCCGGAACAATCGGTTGAATTTTGACAAAATTCGCATATTTCACAAGCATCTCTGGCCCTCATGTGGTGCCGAAAGAAAATTCGTTCAAAAAATTTTACAGAAGCAAATTTCTCCAATCTACTTTCATATTTGTTATATACTTATTAAAAGAAGTCCACAGAAAAATTACGAGCGAAATCTATTTTGTGAGCAAAACTCGATATGAGGATCCTACAGAGACTAGCTCTTAAATTAAGAAGAACAGATGTCCTCTCTCCCTATACAGACCTACCTAAAATTAAAATTACATATTTTCTACGATTGGTCAATATAGTGGGCCGAATTATACGGTACGGCCCGCTAGATTTAAATTGTAGTTTTTCGCGTCCAAGATTAAAGGCTCTCGAGCCAAAACTTACAAGGCATAAAGATCAGTCCGTAACTTAGAGTGCGGACGTCAAAGTCGCTTCAAAAAGAATCCACATAATTCAAACCAGTGGATAGAGTATTGTTTGTGTCTACGTATTTTGATTGGCTACTTGTTGAAAGATTTGTGTTTGCTGTTCAGTCCAATTGATAGTTCTGGATTTCGCAAGCGTGAGCACACAAATAAAGGAAATATTGTCACTATTAGACACCGACTATCTTCTAGTTTGCCATACAATGAAATGTTTATTCTATCGGCGACCTGAAATACATGAAGATATTCACTTTGCTGTAATGGATCATGTTGAGACTGCCACTGATGGTGAGTCGGTATTGAACTATGGTATTGTATTATTTTGGGGGACGAATCTGGACCCAGTTTCCCGTAGTAAAAGAAGCACTGATATCTTTAAAACAATCCCATAGTGCAATTCGACACAACAAAGAACCAGACTCAAGCGCAGTCTCAGAATTCACCATTTTCACACAGACCACAATGCACCTTTTTACCCCCGAAAATTTTACATAACCATTGTCTTCCATTTCTCTTGGGACGACTGTTATACCAAAAAAATTGGAAACAATAGTTATGCAAAATTTTTTCTTTTTTTTTTTTTTGGGGGGGGGGGGGGGGGGGATAAACAAAGGTGCATTATGGTCTATGTGAAAATAGCGAACCACTTTATAGCCTTTACTTTCTATTGTACTGCTTATTACTTGTTTATACTGATCTCATAATAGAGTCCTTTAGATGTCAAGTCGAACACGAGTACGAGGACGAAATTTTCTCAATACTGCAGTCAAACCTCCGTGTGCTACCACCTCCCATAAGCGATCATCTTAGATGGAACTTCACGTAAAGAAACACTCTCAAAAGCCACTGCGACCGCGACCACAGTTTTCAACCTCTTGTAACACGCTACTTATAGAACCTTAGGCGACGAGATGGAACTACACACATCTTAACTTTGAAATTGCGTACCGTAAATTCTTTTCCAAAAAGAGGAAGTATCAGGACCTCTACTCCGAGCAGACCTCCTGCGGTTCGACTCTGGTAAACGACCACCTCCCATGTGCGACCACCATATCGTCGCATTTTGGGTGGTCGCTTAAGGGAAGTTCGACAGTAAGTAGTGAACCAGCGTTATTTCGGCGGAAAACGCGATAGCCGTCATCATTCTACTACGGATTTTAGCGAGAATGTCGAAGTGGCTGTGATAAGTCATCCAATGTTAGATATTAGGTTACCAGATTCAGGAGAGGACTCAACGGCCTTCAAACAAATAACCTTTGTTAATTTCTCTGGTGAAAAAAAACAAATAAAATAAAATGAAATGAAGCTTTCCACGGTGTCTAATAGGCCATTTGCACGATGACATCATTTTACTACTACGACCAGAATCCTTCAGGGTTTTGCTTTCTAGTGCTAATTAGGGCTTTTATTATTCAAACCTCACTGGGATTACAAAATTTAAATATGAAAGGAAAAACGAAAAGGATTCTGGTCGTAGTAGTAAAATGACGCCATCGTGCAAATGGTCTATTTTCCTGGAATGCAAAACAAAACGTTTAGTGAAATGTCGAACTCATACTCGTGGTCGTATTCTCGAACATAACGGTTTCCAGCAATAATTTACACCCAGAAGGAACAATAAGTGTTCTTGATTGCGACCAGTGTCAGTTACAGCCTTCTAAGAGGCACCGCATTGTTGAGTGTTCAGAGGTGATTTCTTTAAGCGGCCTGTTCATTTAGGACCCAAAATAGTACCGCACGGGAGGGCCTGGGAGATCGTCATCATCGTCGCCGTCACCCTCAAAGGACACGGTGAGGTCGACATAGGCTTTGCCAGAGGTCTTTATTAATTTGCTCATCCTGTGAGTAGGTAATTGCAAAGTACATTAAGTACAATCAATGAAGAATTTAGTGAAGTTTAGTGTTGCTTACCTTCTACAAAATCGAAGAAATAATATTTTTCTCGCTTATGATTGTGCAGAAATGTTGCCGCGACTGAAACTCCCAACCCGAACTTGGAGGAAAGGGAATTACTCTTTTCAGCAACACTCCTTTGCTTCGTCTAGCAGACCGGCACGGGTGGCCCTACTCCAGCCAACGGGGAGCACTTGGTAGTCTACGCCACACACAAAACTAAACCTCCGTACAGATAAATCCATCTGCGATCCAGCGCTGAAATCCTTATCCTGCCCCTCCCCCCCCCCCCTGCTGTGTACCAGGAATTGAGTACACACTATGGTTGGCCTATTAAAAAAAGCCATTGTTCGACTGGCCAATAGGATAAAGGGAAATTCGAAACGCACTTCCGGTAATTCGTCGAGTCCGTTTGACGCCCAGATCAAGAATCTCAGCGCTGCTTCGCAGACGTTACTAACCGGGGTTAGATTAGTCTGCAACGTAGGCTACTCTATGGGTCACTAAGCCAGGAAAACCACCCCTACACAGCCAAGTGACAATCCAATCCCACAATGGTCACTAGACATTTCTCTTGCTCAGTTGTTAGCCTGTTCCGGGCGTTCAGATCGTGGGGGCGGCGCAGAGATGTAAGCAGGAAAAAACGGAGAGGGGGTGGGGTAGGGGTGAGAGCGAGGGAACGCCTGTAGTAGTTTTTACATATTTCAGTAAATAGTGCGGTCTGTCACCCGTTGCTTGATTGACAACTGTTAATACCGGAAGCTAAGATCGGATTTCTAGCCAACAAAGTGAGCGGATTGACCTTTTGAAAACTAATCTCACAGGCGTTTCCTCCTCTTTGCCTCTCTTCCAACTTCTTTTTCCCGCTCACTTCCTTGGCGCCGCACTCCACTAACACAACGCGTGTAACAGGCTACTCAGTTGCCGCGCGAAGTCTGTGAAAGGTTGGGCGAGAGAAAGGCGACTCTCAGTTCATGATGTTACGAGTTACAGTGGGGTCCAGGTTTGACAGAGCCGTGAAGGTCCCAATAGTTTTACTGGTTAAAAAGTGAAGAATCAGGTAACACTTACTTTTGGTCCACTTTTTTGGAATGCCCCGGTAGTAAAGGCACATACACGATCTTCACACCATGTACTACAATAGACACCTGTAATTCATACTTTTCCTGTGCAGCAGAGAAAAATAAAAGAAAGATCACAACACATGACTTCTCTTGGCACGCTTAATACGAACCGCCGAAACGCTTCAACGCTTGTTCTCAAATCTATTTATAGTCGACGACCATCAAAGAAAACTATATTTACGACTTTAAACGAAGTTTCCCTAGGATATCATAGTGCCACGTGCAGCTTTGCTCTGTTACAGAAATCGCGCCGAAATCACCGGTTTTATGTGTGAACAGAAGTCCCATCAGGTAGGGTTTTCGCGCAGGCGCAAAAGCTGTCTGGTAGAGTGTGAACACAGCCCCACACTATGTTAACACTGTACCTTAAGCTCTGTTCACACTATATCGGATCTTTGCTTAGAATACTGAACACCTACCTTAAAAAAGCTCATAAAGTCCTTCAGTTTAAAATCTCGAGTTCCTTGTACCACCCATTTATCCCAGTTTGAGAAAGAGAGTCCCTTCCTTCAAGGAAAACAAAAGAGAGAGCTAAATTTCACCTGCTGTTGTTTTTTTCTTTACAACACACCAAGTAAACTTTTATCCCCCACAGACATCCAGGTTAATAGACTAATAGAGGGACAGACCAAAAGATAAAACTCAAGAAGCCAAACGAGGCATGAATCGCCTGAATGTCTTTTCATCAACTACACAAATGTTATCTCAACATCACCAACATCGTTTTCTCTTGAACATCAGTCATTTTTTAACTGGAATATGCAAACAAAGGGCCATTAAGGTCCGTTATCATTTAATGCGCGTTTAGCAGTAAAAGGATTCGACATTTACCTATTCATGCTTTTGGACTGTTTTCCATCAGTAGTGGCGAAAATACACTACTCAAGCGAACCTCATTAATTGTTTATTGCAAAATGTTAAAACAAATCCTCAAAAAATGTCTCGATTTTACCTCTCACTTTTAACCACCACTTCTCGATTGACAGTTCCCTCGAATGACAAGTGATCTGCTTACCTAATGACTGTTACCTCAGGGGGGCCTGGTTGTGAGAAGATGACGTAAGGAAGCGCCAAATTCATGAAACAGTTTTTGTAGTCCTCAGCTGGACACTTCATTACTACTTTGATGAGTTCAATGGTGACCTGTGACAGGGACAAAAAATTAGTACCGAAAGTAACGTACAGGGGTAGGGTATTAAGATTTGCTCAATTGGCCAGCAGCTATGCAAATTTAAAGGAACAAAAGAAAGTTTTTACATAACAAAAAGGTTCAACTCCAACAGGATTGGTTTGGAACACCAACATGGCTGCCGTTTCATTGTTTTAGGACGCAAATATGGCGGAAGTGACGACATGTGAAAACGCTCGGGTCATTATACGTTTCTGGGAAACTTCCCACCTACCCCCCCCCCCCCCCTCCCCCCTAAGCCAACATTAACACTTACTCCTCACTTGGGGCAAATGTTGGTTTAGGAGAGGGGTGGGGGGGGGGGGGGTGGCAGTTTCTCAGAAACGAATAATGCTGAGGAATAGTCACTGTTTGTTTACTTGCCACCGAAATTGTTTTCAAAACAGCACCAATGTCTAGCTGAAATATCGACCTGTCGCTTCCCACTTTGAATTTTCACGTTTCAGCAAAAGCTTTCAAATACCGCCCACAATGCAAATTACGTAAGAACGCTTTAAACAGGAAAAGAAAGCCAGCCGTTTAGGGATAAAGTGCAAACACCTAGAACCCGTTTGGGAAGAAGAAGGTCCAGTGGAAGCTCGATATAACGAAAATTTTTTTTACCCCAGTAATAGTAAAATGTATGACAAAGAACCTCGATATAACGAACAAATTTTGCCAGTTCCTTGGCCTCATCGAGGTTCCACTGTAAAACTGACAGCATTCTTAGCAATTAAATTTAACAAAATTCGCCTACAGTAGAAAAAGAGTTGAAATAATCTCCACAAGAATGAGGTGTGAAACTGCAAACAACGCGAATTCATTTTATCAGTGAAAATGTTACCACAATCGGGGTGGTGTTTGCGTAAAGTCCCTTTCTTTTCACGAGTACTCACCAAACCAGCTACAGCTGCAGTTGTTGTAGCGATAGCAGGAACTATTTTACCAGCGATTTTCTTGGTTTTTAACCTGTCTGCGTTCTCTATACTGTACATAGTAGCACGGAGATTCTGGAGTGAACAATCGAGAAGTCATCTTGATTTAATGCTCACTAAGTGGTAAAACATGGAGTTCTCAAAAAGGGTAGAAAAGCGTTAAGATTTTAATTCTACTCGCTAACACTCGAGGGCTAAAATAAGTTCAGTCCTGTCGTCTTGAGAAAAGGCAACTTGCTTTATAAGTACTCCCTTGCTTCTAGCTCACATCGTTTAGTTTTAAGACCAGCGAGCCATCCAGATAGAGATAAAAAACAAAACAAAAGAGGTAGGCGACGGAAGTGCAACCATTTCATTTGTCCACACGTAAGCAGACACTTCCGAAAAGGGCGATGTTTTCACCCACTTTCGAAGATAAAAAACGTGTCCACACTAATCGAATCTTATCGCCCGTCTACAAGAAAACGCTTAAACAATGGAAACACGATAGCATCCCTTACGGAGAATCCGCTGTATTATGTAAGGCATCATCGTATTCCAAAACTTTCGTGTAAGCCGGCGTTTTCAAAATCTCCACTCTGGAAACCGTTTTCAAAAACCTGCGTTTTCGTTGCCCACCACCACCGAAACCGTGTGGACGGAAGGCTAAAACGGAATAGAATATCCAGATAAGTGTGGACGGAGCCTAAGTAAAGTGGTACTGTGCTACATACCGGGAAAATGTATGCCAAGGGGTGGGTGGGTGGGGGGAAGGTCATAACTGAAAACATGTACATGTCTGATAGGGGTGTTACATTACTGCAATCTTACTGAAGCAGAGGTGATGAAGTCGATGTGGCCATTCGAATCATCGTCTTTCTCAAATTCTTGAGGAAACATCGGTAACACATCTAAAGAGGATATGAAACAAGTTATGCATTGTAATATGTTATATTTGTTTCAAGCATTGTTACTTTATTTCTTCTCTTTACGCTTCGGGTATAAGAAAAATAAAAAAATAAAAAAGGGTAAGACGTCCTGTCAATTTAGAGGAAAGAGAGGCGAAAGAGTAGCTATACTTGTTGCATGTTAAAATAAACACTGAAATTTTTACAATAAACCTTAGAAAGCTTTTTAGGTAACCCTCTAGAACAAATAGTAAAAAAATGTTGTTCTCGTAGACGGACGCCGAGTGATTCCTTCCGCCAGTTTAGAGAGAGAGATTATATTAAAATTATACATTATTTTTAAAAAAATTACAATCGATAAAATTTACTACTAATTATGTTGGAAGTTACAACAAAGCCGATATTTAGCAGTTCGCTTTTGAGTGTTTTCACTCACGTGGCCAGCATTTACGCAAATTTATTAGAACAAAAGAAAGCGTTTGCGTAAGAAAAGAGTTCAACTCCCACAGGATTGGTTTGGGACACCAACATGGTCGCCGTTTCCTTGTCTTGGGATACCAATATGGCCGGCGTGACGTCATGTAAAAACACTCTATAAAAAACGATAAGTAAATATCATAAACAAAACAGTGTAATTCCCTACCTGCGCTAGATTTGATTCCCTTTGCTATTAAGGCTTTGAGATCCGCTATTAAATTATTTACGTCAAAAGAAGGTGCTTGAGCGGACTTTTGGGCTGATTCATCGGTCTCAATTTCCTGAAAAGTAAAGCAATTAAAGCAACATTAGAATTGATTTATTTAAGCGTCTTAAACTCAATCACAGGACACGAAAATAATCCAGCCAAACATGCAGGATGCCCGTTTCTCAAAAGTTCCGGCCGAGGGGGGGGGGGGGGGGGGGTACTTCCTATAATAGGGAGCTTACGAATCGACGACGTTCGCATGACGGCGCCGTTGGGCCACGTCATTGGACTATAGGGGACGCCCCGCCCGAAGGGTGTATCATTTTCAGGTTTCAGGTATTTGAAAGGGCAGGGAAATCAGTCACTTCGGTCTGTAGAAAGGGCTAAAAGATGATTTTGATGGCTGTGAAGTGGTCAAGAAAACCTTCTGGTTGTGTGATTAGATTGTGATTAGTTGTGTGATTTAGAAAACAGTGCTTTTACAGCAGTAGTAGAAGGAATGTAAAGTTCTTAAATAGGTATGTGAAAGGGTTACCGTCTGTCAATAGATGAAAAACGAAAGAGTTACCTTTTCTGTCAAAAATGGTATATGAAAAGGTAAGGGGTTGGACCTCAGGGCGGAGCCTTCCCGAATACACCGAGTACACTACCCGGAAGTCACGGTAATTACCGAGCACGGAAAGGCGCACTCCGTTTGCTCCGTTTCCTAGCCATCAAGGTATGTATGATAGGCATTAATTTGGAAAAATAAGCATAACGTAATAACAGTGAATGTTGTAACACGGATTTTTGGCCGGTTCGTAGGCTAGGTTTGTCTTGAAATGTCAAGGTGTTACAGTATAAATCAATCTTAATGAAAGTTTCAGACATTATTACCAACATCATGAAGATTATGTGATGAAGAATTCTGCCGAGCCGTTTGAAAGATATTCAGAAAAGCGCTAAAGCTCAAAATTTAGAGTAAAGTTGAACTCAGACAGGTGATGAGAAAACAGGTAGCTTTTAGGATTGCAAGAAAGAAAATACACCAAAATTTCCTAGCACTAATAAAGAATATTAAGCAGCATTCTGACGCTACTTAAGATCAATGTGAGTTATTTAGAATTTTATTAATAAACATTTTATCACGGCTATTGAAAACATAAGTTTTGAAATATATTTTCGTATTTGAATATTCAAACATACAGAATTTTTTACTTCTCACGGAGGCTATTTGCTAAACACCACACTTTTAAGTTCCTGGTGTCGGATTTTCAGTAGTGGGTCTAGATGGCGCAAAATTCAGATTTTATCGATTTCAAAGTTTATTGTTTGTTGTTGTCATGGTGATATCGATTTTACTAAAAACTGCATTTTGGCAAACTCCAATACATATTCAATCACTGACGAAAAGTTTGTAGCGATTGGACAAGGATAAAATCACTTTTAAGGCGATTGAAAAACATCGCTACCTCCGAAAAACTGTATCGAAACACCTTAAAGCTAAATTAAGACAGAGCTGGTTCCAAATGGATCCGATCCAAAAAGAATCGAGACTAATAGGCCTTTTGTTTATCCGTTCCCAATAAGGTCCGATTTTTGGACCTGCAAAAAAGCGGATTCGATTTTGGAAGGGTTCTGACTCCAAATGGGTCTGGCACCGTCTAAACACCTTGACTGGTTCATTTCGCGGTACTAGCAGGCCAGCGAAATTTAGAATTCCTAAGTAGTAATTTTATCGTGCTCAGTGCCATATTTTGACGAAAGTAAGTCAGAAACTGAAACTGTACAATAATATCTCCATACTTCAACTCCTTCACCTCCTTACCTCCTGGAACCTTATCGGATTTATAATCTGTTAGGAGAGGAGATAATGCATTGTGCGTCCAGCCGGAAGACTGGCGCTTTACTCATTTTGATTCAGTCGCGGACTACAAAGTTAAACCGATCCCGTGTGAGCAGACCTTCCTAATGGAACTGTCCAATGTGGACAAAGATGGTCCGCTTCCAAACAAGTATCGGATCCGATCCATTTGGTAACGGACTCGTGTGAACAAACTAGTGAAGGGGCTATAGTAACAACACACTAAAAATAATTCTGTCAACTTTAAACACCACTTTTTGTTCGAGTGAACATAGCAAAAGTCCATAGGAGAAAACCTAATTATGCATCAGCCAATTCCAGCTGCGCCCTGCCACAACCCCCACCCCGGGCTGACCCCCGGGCTGACCCCCGGGCATCAGCATTTTTTTTGCCTTGGATGCCAAGTTCCCGGGGGTGGGGACTCTAGAGCTGTCAAATCCCCCGGGGTGGGGAATAAAAAAGAGGGCAAATGCGCCGTCCTCCGTCAACACTGCAACATTTTTCATTGCAGTAATCCAGCTTCACATTTGCAAAAAGAGAGCCATTCAAAACCAACGCTTAACAAACACCTTGTTATTTGTGTCTATTTTTCCTTTGCTGACGTGGTTGCCTTTGATCATCGTCAATTACTTCTACTCGCTTGAAATTGTTCCCATGTCACTCATTATGCATTACATTTTTAATTATTAATTCTTCTCACTATTTTATCAATCCAGTGGCGTACGTGCTGCGAATTCCTGAGTTTCGCCAAGCGTGCGGTTGGTGCTATTTTAGAAGACAGCCAGTGAGGGTAATTAACGAAGGAAGGCCGCCCCGGCATAACAGAGATGTCGTTATGACGCAACCGTTAACATTGCGTACCGAAGGGTTAAATCGACAGCTAGCTTTCGAACAGATCGAGGAAGACACCAAATTGTAACAACTACGCTTGATAACTGTCGTGTGTATTAGAAGTCAAATAAAAGAGACGCTTAAAGCTCAAATGTGGGATTTCTTTTTTTCATCCTGTCAATTTAAAGAAGCTAACAAGTTAAAATGGGTGCGGTTCGAAAACGATCGCATTCACAAAATACTAACCAGTAAGAGTTTCCTTTTAACCACAATGAGGGACAAAAGTGTCGAGACACTTCCATAAAATGACCCCTCTTTAGCATAGTAGACATATCTGTCCCCCCCTATGTCAGTGTACCACTACCCCTCCCCCCCAAACCAATGTTACATTTTAATCCATCACGTCTTTGTTCAACTGCAAACAACATTGATACGGAAGTGATTTACAGCGTTTAAACAAACTTGTATGATACATAAATGAAATGTTGATAAAAGCGCGC
This sequence comes from Porites divaricata, assembly GCA_038088405.1. Lineage (NCBI taxonomy): Eukaryota > Metazoa > Cnidaria > Anthozoa > Scleractinia > Poritidae > Porites > Porites divaricata. The sequence continues at coordinate 24,727,433 of JBBMOI010000003.1, read as the reverse complement.
GTTTTCTACGAGTGTATAGAAGTACGGTCACCTACCTTTGAGCTAGGTTTAAACACTGGAACTTGAACACTCTCAAGTATTTTAACAATGCTATTGTCAGTTAAATCCTGTTTGAAGAAATGGAAAACTACATGAGCATTCCCGGATGGACCGACAGAGGCGTTTCAAGTATCTTTAAAAAACTACCTTTAAATTTAGATATTTTGGCCAAAGGCAGGAGCAAGTGATTCCGTTGACATTTCGAGAACTAGAGAATTTCAGTTGCATGATTTTTTATTCTGATAATAGGTTAATTGGTTTCATGCGGTGGATGGATTTGAACACAAGCCAGACTTTAGCCTGAGAAACAGATGCATGAACGTAAAATGGGCGTAAGAGAGAACGGGCCCCGCGCAGGCTAACTTTTAGCGCGCCAATTCACACCGCGAAAATGTAGCCAAAGCTCGCAGGGTAAACAGGAAGCTGCTACATCTAAACAAATGGGTCATGTAGCAGCTGCTCGGAAGAGAAGTCACCAATGGTGCGTTTCCATAACCCCAAACAATACTAAAACAATGGGAAGAATGACATGTCATTGTTTCCAGCGACCAATTAGGAGAGACCTTACGAGCAGCTCCTACACAACTGAAACAAATGTCTACGATGCACATTTACATATTCCACGAAAACGCAAGCGTGAAAAGGAGAAATTTAACTGACACACGATATACTTTTCACTGGAACACTCAGACCAGAATTCAAGTCTAGTTTCCATTGAACCGTCCGAGTAATCTCGAGCGCCTGGAGTTTTTCGGGCCAATTGGGACGATCGCGACCATTCGAGCGATTAAATGGAAATAAGACTTCCATCTTTTCAAACGACTGCCCTCGGTAGCCTCATTGCATCAGATGTTTTCTATGTGATCGTCTCGATCCATTGTCTGAACACTTTTTGAAGGTTACGACGACTTGGGCAATAGAGACCACCGCATGATTAAATGGAAACTACAGTAGTCGGATCATCAAACGTTTCTGGAAGACTGCCCACCTACCCCTCCCCTAAACAAACTGTTGGCTTAGTGGAGGGGTAGTTGGGCAGTTTCCGAGAAACGTATAATGATTCAACTAGCGCCGCAATAGTCAGGTTCATCCGTGATTACAATAAAGGTGTTTCAGTCCATATAATCGTCTTAATTGACTGAACAGATTTTGGACGATTGGAGCTATACAGAGAAGATCAGCACGATTATATGAAAACCAGCCTGTGAATAGACCTAAGGTCTATCCAGGTGATTGCTATCGCCCAGTAATCGTCCTGGGCCGGCTTGTTCCAAGCCGGGTTAAGATAACCCACGGTTAGTGACAAATTGGAACTCAGATATGAGGGCTTAAAAAACAAATTCAGGTTAATTCTCTTTGCCTACAATGTGATGATTGGATACTCGAAAAAGAATAGAGAAAATTATCCGAGAGAGTGCTTTTGATAAAAAGATAAAGAAACCCGGGTTAAACTTTAACCCCGGGTTAGCGCTAACCGGCGTTCGAACAACTGGGCCGTGATCGTCCTGTTTCGCGTTAGAGATGCTCCCATAAGATTGTCTTTACCGCCTGAATACATTTTGAGACGACCTAGCATGCACTTTCGAATTGTCCACAATACACTTTGTTTATACCCCCTCCCCAAATTTTGCTTACATGTTTCCTATTTTCAAAATTATAGTCGTCCCACGAGAAATTGATCAATACAAAATTTGGCGGGGGAAACAACGTGTATTATGGACAATCCGAAAGTGGTGAATTCGGTTTATTAAGATGATTCAGGCGATTATGTACAAACCAAGCTTTAGTATGACTAACCTCTTTTGTGTACTTGATTCCATAAATATCGGCAAACAGTTTGCTGCTACTTCTCACGAAAAGCATATGCCTAAAATTGAATTACGAAAAGCATTAATAGTTCATAAAGAGAATTCAAAGGAAATTAGAATTTCAACTCGTGTGTTTAAAACTGATAAAACACGACGGAGTTTCTATTTCTGATTTTCTCAGGAGAAATAAATAAAATGTATTCGAGAAATGTAGCTAGAAGGAAAAAATAAGTCGTTCAGTGACTTGTATCATCAAAACTTGCCTCTATTTTTTGTTCTTGTAGTTTTTGGCAGTAACAGAGAGAAGACGAACAACAAGGGCTTCACTTGATAGTTAAACTAGCCTGCAAATGCAGCCGTCTCTTCTCACTCCCCAGGGGCCATTTCGCAGGAGAACGTCCCTCAGCGGTCCCTAGCGGTGAGGAGCGAGGAGAGATAAGCTGTATTCGCAGGCTATGGTTTTACAATTATTTACAACACGTGAAAACTGCTACCGTGTTTTTTGTTTGTTTTGATGTTGTTGTTGTTTTCGATATCACGTAAATTACAGACTGTCAGAGATAGACATAAGGTGTTTTGCTGCAAATCAAAGGAGACCAGCATGTGAAATAAGATACACTTACAGTTCATTTTTACTGCTAAATTCCTGTGGGATGGGCGGTCTCTTCGGGCTCTGCCAGAAAAGTGCTACAAGAAAACACATTTTTGTGAATAAGAATGCATGGCGGACGTATTTCAGCAGTAATTAGGTAGATTTAGGATAGACAACGCGGGACACTGAGACCACAGCGCGCGCGCAGATCTAAAAACCGGCTTTAACCAATGACAGGGTGGCAAATTGAGCACCGGAAGTCGCGTTCAGTCCCTTCCGCCGCTTTCGCGTTATCATTGGATGTTGGGTTGTCTTTGCTAAATCTGCCTACTTTGCGAGGAAAAACGGCTGTCGGAAAGGCTAAATAAATGGCTGATATGCCTCCAGGGAATCATGATATACTCACATCCGTCCTTGAGTCTTGTGTCCACTGGAAACGCATGCAGTAGTTGTTTGGCCTGGAAAGGATTGAATAGGAAAAGGTACAAGGTGAACGTCTTCTCTTCGCCCTAACACCTCCCCCCTCTCCCACTAGACAGCCTGACAGAAAATATCCGTTTCTTTTCCCGCCATTTTGAACAACTGGTTGCTGAACCACCTTTCCATTCCCGCCAATTTTCACAGTCATGTAGCTGGCCATTCAAATTATTGAATTCCACTCGTGATAAAGAGGAAACATGGACAAGGATTAATATACGACGTTGCTGAGGTTAACTAATTTAATTGTTCAAATGTTAAAATACTTCACCCTAAACCCACTATTTGGCCAAATAGTAAGGTAACCCTTCCAGCCCATAACCCGGAGCGAACAACTTCCATGCGCTCGTGTCACGGCTTTTTCACTGACCAGTTTATTTTTTGAACGGTTTTGGCGCGAATTTTATAATAATACACTTTATTTAAAGAGGGTGGTACGGAATAGTTGAGGTAACTAATAAACTTGTGACCCTGTAAATTTTCTTTTAAATTCTACAAACCAGTCAGCAAAACCTACAGACTGAAAATGATATCTTTTGCCTTTTTTAAAATAAAGTTTAGTATTCCTTTTTGATATCTTATACTTCGAGTGCCCTCACAGATATAGTGGAGATTCTATTTTCGCGGGAAAAAGTGCCTTAAAATGTGTCTAAAAGTAAACTGGTCAGTAAAAACCCCGTGATATAGGCCTAGTATGGGAGCTGCTCTCTCCGGGTTATGGGCTCCTTACTCTTCCACTTTTGCTTTCTAACTTTAGACATGAATTAGTCAACGAAAATTCATCACCACCGCTGGAAAGTGCGCCTTAAATTCTGCAAACTTGCCAAGGTGGAGGGTGATACATTGAAAGTCTGCGAAGATATGGCTCCGACGCAAAGTCGCAAAATTTCAAAGACGTTTGTATGGTAGGGGGAAGGAGGTCTAAAAGACGGCTGTAAAAATTTCGCAAATTTGCGGAGCTATATCTTGGCTTGTTCCTCACATATCACTCTCAAACTTGGCACGGTTATTAATTTTGAGGCCTTCTTTCCAGCATGTATCGATAGATTTTCAATGACTGGTCCATGTCACCGACGTTCAAAAAAAAAGCGGAAGGGTCGATTACAAAGGGCCGACCATTTGACTTTTGAGGGGGGTATGTGTGATTTCCGAAAAAAATATCCTGCAGACTGATTTGGAGAGGAAAAAAACCTTGCAACGAAATACCTGCCAGACAATGTCTTTGTACGTCAGGGAAAAAAAAAATCTATAACCAGGGGTTTAGGAAAAAAAATTCTTACCCAAACCAAATCACCCATATTTCCCCCCCCCCCCCCCCCCCCCCCCCCCACTCAAAAAGAAAAAGAAAACGACACTGATTTCCCGCCATTTTGTAAAGTGGCTTCTGGTATTCTGTTCCCGCACTTTCCCACTTAGTTGCTACCTTGTGGTTGTAATATTTCTCAAAGTCTATTCTGCTTTGTGCGACGCAGCCCGCCCAGTCCACAGGGCGCCGCTTTAACACTTTTAAAACTCGGTACACACCCTCAGGCTCATTTCCAGACTGAAGTGTCTACAAGAAAACAAGAAAGAAAAGTTTAAGGATGTAAGTAGCCTGAGAAAACAGCCGACATTTCGCGACGCCACTAACAGTTTCCCCGCGGAATGACGTCTGAGGAACGAGCGCAGAAATTCCATACTGATGACGTGTCACTAGCCAGATTTGTGAAGTGCTTCTGATTGGTTTAAAATTTGCTTCATCCAATCAGAAGCGCTGGAATCTCTGCGCTCATTCGTCAGACGTCATTTCGCGGGGAAACCAGTGGCGGCGTCGCCAAATGTCGGCTGTTTTCGCAGACCATAGTTAGGAGAAGAGACTGGTTATCAAAGCCAGCAAACATCTAAGTTTAAAACAACGGTGCTGTGGTTTGTGTTGGAAGTTCCCTTACCGTGCACAATCCTTTGTTTTTTGTTCACAAAATGTGACTGAATGAATGGTCTATTGGTCAGCAAGTTCAAAATGATAGGAATGATATTGAGGGTTGTGCAGGGTCAGCTCCAAAAAAGCTAACAAAAACATATAACAAAGGAGTCTAACGGGTTTCATAACCCTTCAACTTAAACAACTATGCTTAGACTAACGAGTAAGATAGCGAAAAATTCAATCATTTAATAAGGAAACATCTATTCTGAAATTTAAGAAGGGTTTAAGTCTGCATTTCTGTAGCCAGTTGATGTGAATATATCGACCAGTAGTTGAAATGTAAGGTTATTTATTGTTTATTCATTTCATTATTTAGTCATAGGTTACATGTAATTGCGGGCGACAAGAAGAGCCCGCAATCCTAATCTCCAGGTTATTATTACGCATCCGTCGCATGTATGTAGCCAGCATTCGTTTGGACTTCCACTAAGCACGAATGGAATACACAAAACGCAATTTGATCACGCGCGTTTCGACTTCCTACCCCTCGTAATCTGATCTCCGATAGTTGTCGCCCGCACTCCGTAACCTTCGGTTATCACTACTTAATTAGTCATTTACTTAGTCACATATTAATTAAATAGTTGATTATACGTTGAATAATTCGTTGTGCAGGCCTCCATTTAAATCAGCGTATGTTGAATTGGATCTCCCTATGGTTACCAAGGAGATTAGCTAAGGCTGTCGTTTTGAGGAGTTGTCTGTTGTTTAAAAAAAAGTATAATCATTTGTCTTAAGATGTCGTCACTTTTGATGTAGATAGCGCAGCCTGAATTTCAGACATCCGTTCGAGTCGGGCCGACCTGCACCTATTCCAAACAAGGTTTGTGATTGGCTGGGAAAACAACAGGGATGGTGACATAACAATACCCCTATCCCTGAAAGCAATAGGTAGTGCAGGTTATAGGGACCAATGAAATGAGAGGTTTGGACGGGTGCAGGTCAATCGTTCGAGCTGCATACTAAGAGGGGTATGGGACTCGAAGGGATGTCTGAAATTCAGGCTAGTAGATCACGACGTTTCAACTGCTTGCTGCCAGCATTTATAAGGTGCAGACTCTTGATCAGACAAGACTGTGGTTATTTTTGTTATGTTTTTTTGTTTGTTTTGTTATTGCTTTTGCTTTTGAGATCAATGGCGAGAATATCAGTTATGCTAAACAATTCTTAGAAGCTAAAATGAACTGCAAAGTGAATGCTTTGCGGGAAAAAACACAGTCGATGCTAAAGACTAGCCACAGGCACTTTTATCGTGTTAAAAAAATTACGTTCAACTTACTTCCAAAAGTTGTTCAGGCGATCCATTCGTTGACCAAAATGTCATGTACAGTCCGGGCTTTTGAGTAAAGGAACTTTCAAACTAAAAGATATCGAAAAAACAGATTCTTAAAAGCATATAATAAACAAACACGGCCAAAATATTGTGCAGTAGTTTGCCAGAGTGGTAGCAACAGAGGGTAGGATCGATACATTTTAAAAATTGTTCGTTACGGTAAACGTGTTTCCGGTAAGGATGCGTTTCATGTTAGCTAAATCAACCAAAAACCTTGCAGATTCGAGTCTGTTCGTATATATATCGTATATATCGTATATCCTTATGTTCATAGCACTTTTAGTTTTCAAGTTTTGTTCGCGTGTAACCTTTTTAACGTCAAACGACAATGGCGCTCGTTCTTACCCTCGTCCAGAAGAGGCTTGGTGCCGTTCAGAAATTGCCTAATTTTGAGAATGTTTTGACTTTGCATTCCTATTCCTAGGAACAACGGAACATTCTGTACGACTTTCCCGCCTTTTTTGGTAATTTTCCTGCGCTTGATGCCAGCCACACGTACATGTACTAGCTCTTGGTTCTGATTGGTTCATTTGACTGACCGCGTATAATGTGATTGGCCAGAGGACAAATTACTTTGGTTTACTACAGCTTTACGAGCATCAATTAACCACTTTAGAAACGAGAAAGAAACTGGACCCCGTTAATTTTTGCAAAGACTTCTGGGACTGTAACTAGAGACAAGGGGAAAACTAGCCAATAGCTGACCGGTGCGTCAGCAGTAATGAACCCAGAAACAAGTGCGGGACACATTTCAGCTCCAGTACCCTTCTCATTTCTAAACTGGCGCATAGCTTTACCTTGTCCCTGGCCCATTGTATTGTGTGCTCTATAACGGCTGGAAATGACTTGAGTGTACAGTGGGGTACGTCTTCCTCTGGCGGGTCGCGCTTGAAAAGAGACACGTACAAAAAGATTACAAATAATCAGAAAAAAATCAATAACTCTGTCCTTTCGTGTTGGAAGCCATATGGACGATTGATGAGAACCTCGTACTTACATTCCGAAGACCAAGTCTCGAGTTCTGCTCTCAATACTATCCGAGTTCGTTTCTTGGTAGTCCCAAGTTCTAGTCCTCAACCAAGCTTGTAAATAGCTAGCTAGTTAGTGTATTTAATCACGTTATTTGTTCGACTATTTGAGTGGAGTGCTTGCACTGTTAACTATAGCTTGAATACAGCTGAAGGAACTTCCACTACAAACAAAGCATTTTCATTATTTTCAACTCAAAGAAAAATGGAAGAGCGTGTCAACCTTTTTCAGACCGATTCAGAACAGTTTTCTTGATTTGCCTTAGTGAAATGATACAACCAATAATCAGTCTAATGATATCTTACCTGGCTAGCATATGATTCCGTGAGATGAGGAACAATCACCTATTGTAAGACATTTATAAACTTTTACGATAGGCTAGGTTGAAATGGCTTTGATTTTTTACCACCAAAACAACAGAACCTAAATGTACTCTGAAGCGCACCTTTACACATCCAAACATTTCAGGCTAAACAACAAGAAGAGGGAACTTCAGTGCGCTAAAACAAGTAAACCCAAACCACTTAAGGTTCCTTTAACGAATTCTTTTTCGACCCAGGGGGAGAAATTCAAATTTAAGCTTCAATACGTCAAGTCCCCGTTCGGCGAACCTGGACTAAGCATAGCAGATGAATATAACCTCGCAAAAACTGAAAAAATCATGTTTTTTTTCTTTTTAATGGAGTGTGAGTAGAAAATAATAATAAGATACACGACAGGAAAAAAAATTAAATTAGAGTACAAATTGTACACAACAGCAACAATCTTTATTTGTATGACTATAATAAATACACTGAGTGCTGCAAAACCCAACCATGGTACATTAGCCAAAGATCGTCTTACCTGAACATGTCCCTTAGGTCCCATGGTCCCTGACTCCAAAAGGGCCCTCTGGGTGCTCACACACCGACTGTGGGTAAAAAAAAAAAAAACGAGAAAATGTAAGAGTAAGTTACGACTATCCCGGTTCAGGAAGTCATGTACCGATCAGTCACAGTACGAGTAAAGCCTCATTTTATATTACTGAGGGAATAGGAGAAAAGGAGGCTCTGCCTGAATCGGGTCAAGGCTTCTGGACTAGTCAATCTTCTTCTCTCTCGACTGGTTTTCAGAAAGTGAGCATCCGTTTATTGAATAATGAATGCCTGGTCATAACTGAGCCCGCTGTACCAAGCGCACGCCTATTAGGCCTGGGTTCGAAACTGTATCCAAGCAACATGCAGCGCATGCTCAACAAAGATCTTACTGGATTCACTTCACCGGCGAAAAATGTCTACGCATGCTCTGCAAAAAATGACACGTGATCGATTTCGGGCAATGTCATTGGCTCCGAGGCAAAAATGCCCGTGGAGATGAAAAAAAAAATGGCTGTATTTTTTACAGTGACAGCGTTGCGGTTTTCTTGCTATAGTAAGAGATCAAAAATTATTTCGGTGAAAGTTTTGAGTGGAATGTTTTCTCTAGTAAATTTGGCGTCCTAGAAGCGGCGGACAAACTTAGTGCTATTTGTCGGAGATATTGGCTTTACAATCGCCTGCTTGGGTGCAGAGGCCATGCCAAAAAGGTGGGTATTTTTTACTTTCTATGCTTACTGTTAGTTTCGGGCCACACGGTACAACAGGAAATTGTAAAGGAGTGAAAGAAAAATTATTTAGCTTTGTTTTGGTATATAAATTAGCTTGTACCGAGTGGCTCGGAAGCGACAGTTTTGTTAAATGTGTATCCCGTTTTTGTGTCAAAATTCGACTTTAACATTCGACAACATTCGACTGTTGATCGAAGAGCGTATTACAACGCTACCCAAAATGTTTTTGTTGTTTAGTTCGAGTTTCCTATCACGGATTCAACAAAAAAAGTAGAGGGACAGACATTTTTGGGCTTTGTTTTGTTAATATGACTTAGCTTGTACTTTGTTGCTCGAAAAACTATATTTAGATGCTACATCTCCGTGTGTTTACACTGTTTATGGCAGAAAAATAGGCTTACGCTTGGTTCAACTTAATCTTGTGTCACTCGGTACAAAAGAAATATTCTTAGCCATTGTCTTGCTGTGTAAATTGGCTTGTGGCTAGTGGATCGAAAGCGGCCGGGTTGCAGCAGTTTTCTAAAGTGAGTAGTTCGTAACGTCTTTTTGTCGATCGGTGCACATTTCATTGTTGTTGCACGTTATTACAGCTTTGTATGTTACAGAAATTTGAGTTTTATCCGAACTGTCGAATGAGAAAATGTGAGAGTGTTTTCATTAAAATGCTTAGACCGTCTTGGAGCTACGGTTCGATAGGTCCAGCAACATTTTGATCTGTAAAAAAAATTCTGTTTACAATGTGCACAACTGCTTGCAATTTTATAATTGAAGGATCTACGTTTTGATTATTTTGCTCATAAATTTGACTTGGGATTACTAACATTTTTACACACAAGGCTTTCAGTGGGGGGTGCTTCTTTGCTTGAAAATTGGATCCTGGAAGGAGAAGAACAGGGTAATTTTTCTGTGAATGCTTTTGTTTTTATATGCATTGTTTTTGGCTTAATTTTTTGGGAGCCAAGTGATAAAATGAATGACAGAGTTAACATGCTACTAAGTAATCAAAAGCTCTTTCCAAGAAAAAAAAGTCATCACAAATTAAACTTACAGGAGTGTAAAGCTTGGAGTAAACTTTGTCTTAATGAAATTTTCGTTGGATCATGTTGATGAATGCAGTTCTGCAGGATGTGCAGTTTCCAATTTTGATCTTCTGTCAGAATTATGAGAGGACACTCCCAGATCTCATTCAAAAATTATAGTTTCATTGTAATTATCGTTTGTTTCTATTCCTATAAACTTCTCATCAGGTCTACATTTTGCATGAATTTAAGGGGATATATATTTGAAGTGGTTGTTGTTTCGCAGTGAAGTAGCTTTCACTTTGTTTTTTGATTTGAAGTTCAGTTTCTTCTTAGTTGTTGGCTAAGGCAGTGTTGAAGTATCTGACACGTTAACATACTTTACTTTTCATTTCTCTTCAGAAAAGATTGATTGATCCTGCATCAAACAAAGTGCAGCCTCACAAACAAGATTTTTTAACGATAAAGTGTGTACTCAAGGAAAGCACATGTCCCTGACAGTGTCAATAAAATTTATTTATGGAGATATCTGGGTTTTTACTCCTTTGTAGCACTTTAGACTATATGCATCACTTTTTAACCTTCATATACTGAAAAAATATAATCAGTATTTTCTCAACTAGCACTTGAATCAAAGTTCTCTTTAAAGACCGCTTTAAAGTTTTGATATTAAAATTGCACCCGTTCTCAATGAAAAAACTGAATGCAGACACTAAAGTTCATTTAGCTCGTGTTCAAGTTTTTTTTGTAACTTGGAAAGTGTTGCTGGAGAAAAAGTATTTTTGCTTTACCTTTCAGGGAAAAAAATAATAATAAAATAACTACCAGGTGTCTAAGCAATTTCAAAGGACCCATAGTGTCTTATTTATCTGCTGCATTGAGCTGTGAACAAACGCCGTTCTTTCTGGTGACCCTGCTTTTTTCAGAAACATCGTTGTCCTTCGTGATCCGAAGTTGAATCCCGAAAACCGCCCAAATCGCGAGCATCGCAGGAAACGAATCCCATAGGAATAGGTGAAAAAGGATAATAAAAAGTCTAGGCTATTCTAAAAATATCCGATGTGCATTTGCAACTCATATTAAGCCGCAATTAACCTTCTTTCCACTGGAATAAACAAAGTATGGAGGTTTTCTATTTCACTTTTATATTACACAGTAAAGTTGGACTTAAGTTGTTCTTCATGCAATTTTACTGAAAGAAACAATCTGGTTTAGGTCGTTGTTATCTAAGGTCTTCCTTTTCGAGTACACCAAAATCGTGCAAGTGAAAGAAAGGCTCCGCTGGCAGGGTGCCAAAGAGTGAGGTTCATCCGTCACAGGCCTGACAACCCCATGTATTTGACTAGAAGTGGGTATCAATGCAAGGTTACAGCTTATGGCTGGGCACTTGTCTGCATAGTCACTATGAGGCTCAGTTCCCTGCAGTTTTCTTACTGAAATCAGACATTCATGACAACTCATAACGATGCAGGTTATGGGGTGTCAAGGTCGACGTCGTTTAAAGGGAGGTGGTAAAAAGAATGCGAAGGAACGCGACGCAATTTTCCAATGCGAGTTTTAAGCAATAGTTTAATTTGGTGTCTTTTATACAACTTTGGTGAATGAAAATCCAAACGAATTCCTACGCGCGATTATGTATGTAAAAGACTTTTAGGGAAGCTCCCGGCCTTATGGAAAGGGTAGCCACAGGTACATAAGTAAACCTGGGGCGAAACTGGCCAGCTACTATTTGAACGGTGTTTAGCTTAGAGGGATGTCTGATGCCTCAACACCCCATGCCCCGCGAAAATGGTTCATACCCAGGGGAAATTCAATCAAACATTTCCGGCAGTTTGTCGATCTGTGGGAAGAAGAGGGGAGGGGGGGGGGGGGGGGTGATCATTCCTGGAATTGACTGTCATACAGAAAGACGACTAAGTGATTCTGACCTATCCATGTAGCGTCGAGCCTCTACATTGTCCAAAGCATTTACTACAATGTCTTGAGACTCAAAGAACTGATCTGTGTATAAAGTTTCCTCTGTTTCCGGGCACACTGTAAAGACAAAGAAAAAACAAAGTGACAAAAACGTACAGAGACGAAAGGAAAGAGTTCTTCAAATTACAATTCTGATTCACAGTCGCGGCCCTTTGTACAGGAATGTTCGTCAATACATACACTTTGTTGTTGTTGTTTTCTTTGCTTTACTTTGTTTTGTTTTGTTTTTTTTTTCACTGATGTTAACATTTACCACCTCGTTTTATTTATAACCCCACCGGACAGTTTTGCCATAGCAGTACACAGGGAGCGCGTCATATTCAGCAGAATTCAAGTAACAAGCCTGGGGGGCCCTTTCTTGAAAGTCCCGATAACTTTTAGGGCTCAGAGACAGATATTACGTACAAAATCAAAAGAAAAAATCAGGCTGAGCGGCCTTGTATTTCGTATCCCTCAGGGAACTCAGATTTCCCTTGGTCTCAACCGCGCGAAATGATGCGCATTTCCGTGATCTTTGCCTACAATTTCATGGTTCGAGAGCGAATTGAGTGGCATAGCCTTCTTATGGTACAAGACAATATCAATGTTGTTTAGCTTCTCAACTTTGAGCTACACGAAAAACAGCCAATTGATAATTTGCTTCCTTAAGGCATAAAGAACTTTCTAATTAATTACCTTTGTGTTGATGCGGATCCACATGAACATCTGAAAGGTGTAGAGAAAGATTGATTTAACAAAAGAAGCCTCTTTCGCTTTCTGTTTGTCAAGCACTCAATTAGCCTGCACAGCTGGCGGGATCAGCGAGCGAGCGCTGTAAAGTATCAAACAAGTGCTGTATTTTTTTGGCGACGGAGCCGCTAGAAGATTGAGCACAAGTCAAACTGAAATATTGATGGTTTTTCCATCGGAGAAGATAGAGAACACATTTAATTGAAAAACCGAGGGCTTTTTCCTCAGAGAAGGTAGGGAACAAGTCAAACTGAAATCCCGAGGTGTTCTCCCTCGCGTCGTCGCCCCTCGCTTCGCGTAGCGGTTCCGCCGCCAAGAAAGTATCCTGGGCATTATAATAATCCTGCCAGGAACGCAGGCTACCACCCGAAACTATAGTAACAGTAACTAGTTGTGGTATTGACACACCTGGGTTTATAAGCGCAACTGACGAAGCTGCAGTACTTGATTTGGGTTGCTGGAATGAGGAAACATTTTTCGTTAACAAAAAATCAATCCTGTGAATGCTAATTATTGACCTTTGGGTCTTCTAACACTTGTCTCAAGGTCTCGTAATATTACTAAGATGAAGCTTTGGACTGTTTGAAACAGTCTTCGTCAGCAAATCTATGCAGGCTTCAGTGTTTGAAAACAAAAGTTGTCATGCAATCAACTCCAACTCTCTTTAAAACGTTCTTGTGAGAGCCCAAACACGGCCAGGTATCGCGAGGGGTCAGATATTACATAGGTTTCGTACCACGTTTACGGGCAAACGGCTCGCGAATAAACAAAATGGACTAGAAACTCAGCTCCATGCCATCCAATAGAGTTGAATATTCATCTTGACAGCATTCACAAACAGTCCGCCCTCTGTAATCTTATCAATTCTTTCATGTACGACGCGAAATTAAACAACATGATATTGAAGGATACGATCCTTACTGGATAAGACAGTGTTTTTCAACGCCTTCAATTTGAAAACGACAAACGCAAAAAAATAAATGGCGGGAAAAAGTATCACGTGGCCATCTCTGCACAATTCTCTTCGCCGTGAATGTGGTGTTTAAGGTGGCTCCCTAGAGTATTTACTAATAATCCGAGCTATCAAGCATACGTTACAGAAGGAAATCTAGTTACTTTGTCTCCTCTCATAAATGTTTGACCTACACTAATCAAACTTTTTGCACAATGAGCTTCAACAGAAAGTTAATAAAGTTTTTTGGGTGGAATATTTCGAAACTGCGACGCCATGTTTGTTTTAATTTTTGCGTGGACGTCGCGCGGATTTTAAAGCTCGCGCCATTCTAGTGCTCAGGCTGCGCACGGCCAATTTACTCTAGGGAGCCACCTTAATAGAGAATGTAAGCTTCACGTACACGGTAAACGGCAAACGTCAGATTCAAGTTGAGAATTTCTCTAAATAAAAATAGGAGCAGATAAAAACAGCTTAAAACAATTCTTCTGGATAAAAACTGCGTGAAACTACTAATTTATGCGTAGAAGTAATGAACAGTAAACGACGAGTAATGGGGAAACTTAGTCACGAGGTACAAATTCGCGTTTGCGGTTTGACGTAAACGTGACGCTTAACCTCTCTCATGTCTCTACTGAGGTACATGGATCCCCTCCAAAAGGGGACACGGGTCTTGCCTCCGCCGCAGAGGTACGAGAGTGTATGATGGATACTAATTGGCGTATGGAGCCGTGAGGAGACTCATAGGGAGAAATGATAAGGCAGATTTAGCAATCGCAACGCAGCATCGAATAAGCACGCAAAAGCGCGCGAAAGACTGAACGTTACTTCTGATGCTCAATTTCCTTCACTACCATTGGTCAAGCCGGTTTGTAGTTTTCTGCGCGCCGACGTCACTGCCGTCACGTTGACATTGCTAAATCAACCAAATAATGAAGACGAACACGTCATGATTGAAAGGAAGTGTGGAGAACGGCGACCACATCATAGGGAGTTAAAGAAAATCATGACTGAAAAACGACAAGGACAAACTCTTGTTGCCCTGTTTGCATTGAGACGTCGGTTAGGAAAGGTTGACTTTTGAAAGCTTTCTGTCAACTGGACTCGCCCAACTCTACGTGTTTATCTTATAGAGAGTCAACTAAAACAAGTAAAGAAAGGCAGAGACCAACTCAGTAGGTTTCCGTTTTGAACAGTTAAGGAAATTAACTGAAAAACGGCAAGGACCAACCCTGAGGGCCTGTTTACATGGAGGTAGGGGGCCCCAGATAGGTGAGGTAACCCACGGCGGGTCACCCCACCTATCATGTAAATGTCATCAAATTAAAATGAAAGATTATATGGACAAGCGGGTTACCCAACCTACCGGGGGTCCCCCACCTACCGGGGGTCCCCCAACTGCATGTTAACAGACCCTTAAGTGTCTATTTTTGCATTAAGATGTCAGTTAAAGAGACTCAGAGAGTTCACTATGGAATGTTCTTATTACCTGAATATGATGAGGCCGAAATAAGAACTGGCGATTTAAATTCGATTTTTCTATGAGGTCATTGTCTGTGATAGTCATCTGCAAGTAAAATAATAACATGCGTCAATTAAAAACTACAAACAAAAACTGTTCGAAAGTCAAAATGGCGAAACATGTCACTGAATGTTAAAATAAAAATGAAAACTACCATGCCATTCTCGCTTCCAGCAATTCCTAAAAGAGCAAAGTTCTTTAAAAGCTCACACCCTATAGCACCACATCCAACCTGAAAACACAAACAAACAACTGCAATATAAATGAACAGAGGTGAGAGGGCTTGTATTAATTATAACAAGGCAAGTGGGAGGGGGGGGGGGGGGGGTCGGTAAAATTCCTTGATATTTCTGCAAAATATTTCCTAATTCCCCTCCCACTCTCTGTAAAGACCAAAAAAATTACAATCCACCCCTTGTCTTCACTTGTCACGAGGAGGGGGTATTTTGTTGTTGTTGCTGTTGGTTCGAAGGAGTATTTTATGCAGCTTCATTTCTTTCTTAACAAGAAAAATTAGAAGTTGGTAAACGTTATTCGACGTTTCGATGTATCCAACAACATTACCAAGATGCCATAAAACGAATTCAAATCTGAACTCTTTTAACAACTTTGACGTTGGATAAATCGAAACATCGAATAACTTTACTTTAATTTTCGTTGTTGTTGTTGTTAAATAATTTAACAAGAAACTGACCATCCGATTTCAATTCCTTCTTACTACGACTTTAATAAAACTCGGTACTTTTTTCTGGCTTGTTTGAAGAGAAAAATACATTTCCTTGCGCCTAAGACAATAAGCTTACGAAAAAAAAAACGAGTTGCTTACCATGAATAATCTCAGATTTGCCAGTTTACTATGGAGCTCTTCTCCGATACACATGCGTAAAGAGTCATATCGGTCATGCCTAGAACACACGGAAATAAAGTACATATTCCAGAAACCGGTATTATTGTTGCCCAGTAAAGTTGCTTAAACAAAGAGCGACCGGCCTAGCATAACTATGAGTAAGAGCTTTTCTCTAACTAATGACTCCTGTCCATTTCTGAATACAGTCGAACCTCAACTAACAGACACCTCTCTACAACGGCCTCTTTGTTTTGTCCCAGTCCATACATTGACTCTTACTTAAACCTCTCTACACACGGCAACGGCTACTAAAGTGTGTTCTATACTGCCAAAATAACCTCTCGACAAAGGCCAGTTTTTTCAGTGACTGATGAAAAAGTCAAGAATGGTCATGAAAATTGATCCGTATGGCGCGTTGATGATTAATCGCGGCAATCGTATTTTGATTGTGTTCCATTTACACTGCTGCAGTAAGCAAAATTTGTCTAAGATACTTAAAGCGAATGTTGCGAACTTTCCTCGTTTTGTCACGTTAACATTTTGATTGAGAAAAATTTTCAAGTTTTTGTGTTTTTTATACTATATATTAGACATGATTGGATTGACATTATGGGATACTGTAAGTATGAACTTAGCACAATAAACATGTTCAGAACTTCCTAAAAAAAATTGTCATTTTTCACCCCTACCTCCTCATAACGACCTCCTTTCCACAACGACTGTCCCCAAGATGACCGTTGTGAAGAGGTTCGACTGTATTTATACTACGCAAAATTGTTCCTCACTCCTTTTTCAACCTTGACGTCATGCAATTATCATCCTATTAAGGTCCCTAATAGCCGTCGTGTAAGAACTCACGAAAAGAACTCAGGAGAAACTGTTCGCCGATTGGGCACAATAATACAAAGCATTTTTGTGCCCAATCAGGAGCCGGCATCCGATTGAATTTTTGCAAATAGTTCGGTGAGAGTCGGTACCCAGGGGCTCTTTCGCCCGTACTAAAAAACTTTTTCTCGCCTTTTCTTCCGACTGACTGCCCCTGGGTCTCCGAGGATGTGCAAATATTAGCTCAGTTGAATTTGTTTAAATTTCATTTAACGGTGCCTTTCGTACTTTGTATCATTTCACTTCATACACAAACGCGTTTTGCTCGACGGTCCGAGAAAAAAGCAGTTGTGTAGGAGCTGCTCGTAAGGTCTCTTCTAACTGGTCGCTGGAAACAATGACGTCATTCTTCACATTGTTTTAGTATTGTTTGGGGTTAGGGAAACGCACCATTGGTGACTTCTCTTCCGAGCAGCTGCTACATGACCCCAAAAAAGAGAGACTGCTCGTAGTCTAAGGTAATCCATCCAATTTAAAAATAACTTACAATGTATACAAAAGAAAGATGAAAAAAACTGTCAAAAAATAACACATATAAACTGCTAATTAAGATAAAATACTGCACTAACAAGAAATGATGTACTTTACACAGAATAAAGGAAGACTATAAACAAAATAATAATTACGTCTACAATAAAAAGTACGAAAATTCTCGCACAAAAAGTTAAATAAAAATACTGGCCACAACTAACCTGGGTAAAAACGATTTAGTGTCCAATTTTTCCTGTCCCTTTAGAACTTCAGTGGCATCAATGTAGAGCTGTTGAGATAGACACTCAGTTAAGGGGGAATGACTAACACAAGATATTGTATGTGATTCGTCATGAGAGCAAACATACTGATAATGTTCCTGGCACACGTTCTAGTTTTCACAGCCACTATTACAGTCTGTAAGACGAACACCTCGGTAACGCTGTAGTTGGTCCCTACGTCTCTTTAATCCCACTTGTGTACCATTTTTATGGGAAAACCAGTCGGTTCACGATTTGGGCAAATCTGATAAACAAATTGTGGACCGTTAATTTCGTCCAGGAATCGTGTTAAACATTTGCACAAATCAGAAATGGAACACGAATTTCCGTTTGGAACATTCCCACAGGGATAAACAACCTCGTACTTTCAAACCAACTTTACATCTTTTCCCGCCTAATTGACCTTGGGCACCTGTCCACTTAAAAAACTAGTGACAACCCTGATACGCTCTGCACGTACCCACTGCTTTAGAGGACTGTACTTTCCCGTCAAAGCTTTTAACACTTCTTGGCCTACAACTCCACCAAGAGCAGCTGCCAGAGGAGAAAAACAGCCTTGTGATGTAAAAGACAATTGACACAACAAATCTTCGTCAAGATGGTCGGCCTACATTGTACAAAAAAGGACAAAATAAAAATAGCTTCATGTTTTACTCTCATACATATCTTTATTCGATCACATCTTTATTCGATCAAGCTGGTTGGACAAATAGGCAACTTTACAGCTACAGTTTGCTTGCGTCTACAAAACGCTACCGATAAGTGATCAAAACCGCTGGTTTTACAGGGAGGGGGGGAGGGGCAGAGGGGTGCTGACAATTAGCAACGAACTTGAACCCCGAAAGTCATAAAGAGTATCCCGAAGTTAAGTGTTTCGTTTTATGGACCACCCACTGTTTTACAAAGCTTGTTTGAAAAGTTTACATTTACAAGTAAACGATAAACGTCTTTTTAGGCTTTCTTTGGGCAAGATGAGGAGAGGATGACTTCATTAGACTGGCTGTGATTTCATGGAAATGAGTAGTAATGTATTCTGGAGAACATTTCTGTGTGAATTTATGAGTTTGTCCTTGACAACACCGGAGCCCTGCGTGCGTTACTTTGGATAATTAAGATCGGACAAAGCATTAGGTTTGGTTCTATGGCACAGTTGTTTTTTCTTGAAATATGGAATATCGATACAATAAAATCAATGTTCCAGGCAGATATCGTGTAAAACATCCTGCCTGCGTTAGTTCCTCTCCTCACACCAGCATGAAACTGTATGACAGAGGTGTTTAGCAATTTTTACGTCTCACTGATTATCCTATCTTGCACCTAGATTATGACAGTGATAGGTGAGAGACACATATCATAAACTGTTGGGAAACTAAAGAAATGTCCATTGAAGAGAAGAAAGTGGTAGCTTGGGTCTTGCTACTCACCTTTGTAATGGCTGCCTCATTTAAAGACTTTGCAATCTTACATAACTCCATCGCATCTTCCTTGTTTCTGAAATAAAAAGGATGAAGATAATCGTTAATTCGGTGTCCACCGTCCTATCTCAGTGTAAAATATCGTCATTAGAAATTTAAAAGAACAGTCAGTGAAGCAGAAATTAGCCGAGTCCGCTGCATACTGTAGAACATAACTGAAGTAACGGTTATAATCAAGAAAACTTTGAGTGTAAATCATGAGTGTATGATAGAACTATGTCATCTAACTTGTGCAGGGGGAAAACCTTTCAAACAATACCACATGAGCACTATCCAGTCAAGGACGCCAAAGAAAATTCCGCCTGCACTTCCTTCCATCTGATCCTAAAACATTTTCCACTTTTCGCACTAAAATAAAGCCTAGTCAATACCCAGGAAAAGAAACAAAAAAGGGCAAGAAAAGAGAATAAGGAGGGGAGGAGAGAAAGCGAAAAGTGTTGTGTCACTCATAAACCCAATTTTGCTGTCAGCGTACGCCCAAACTTCGGAAGCCGAAATTCAGAATGCCGCATAGTTCTTGACGTTTTACGGCGTTTTGGGCCGTTTTGGTTCTTTATAGCAAGATAAATGTGACCAGAAAACGAGGGTTGTCCAATACTCCGACAAATTTATGCATGGCATTGTATTGTATTGTCTTCACATTACAATACTGTACAAAAGCATAACAATAAAGAACGAAGCAAAACAATGAGAAATTTAACAAAGCCATGCATAAATTTGTCGGAGTATTGGACAAGTATGCAGAAAACGGCTTGAATAGCTTCAAAAGCGTTTTTCAACAAAATCGAAAGGCGACCTAGCGAGCGAATGGCTTAAGCCGAAAAATATCTAACAGCTTTATACCTGATTTTAGCCATTCTTCCATTCTTCTCTTGAAATAAGTGTAATGCATGTATTCCAAAATGAAGCTGCAGGGGAACCTGGTGGTGATTAAAAAAATGTACTAAAAACAATAATATATAGGTCCAGAAATCTCGATTTTCCTCCCACAGAAGTGATTAGAAAGTCGACGTACAATGATCCAAGTCGGATCATTATCGCCTCTGGGAAACTGCCCACCTACCCCTCCCCTAAGCCAACATTAACACTTACTTCTCACTTAGGGCAAAATGTTGCCTTAGCGGGGAGGGGGGGTAGGTGGGCAGTTTCACAGAAACATACGTCCTGGAGAAGGAGGGGTCTCAAAGACCGAAAATATAAAGGAACTGAATGAGCGTAATCACGATGTCTTAAATTAAATAACATATTCTATTTTTGTTTTCATAATCCTACCTCTATTTTACTGAGATCTGCAGTAAGAATATCTGGTTTACTAAGCTGTGTTTCTAGAGATTCCTGCAAAACCAAATTAAAATTAGCCAAATTAATGGACGTATCTGTGTACAAATCGTAAGTCTAATAATTAATTGAAAGGCGAGTCCGAACAAAAGATTGAGTAATACAGTCGAACCTCCATGTGCGACCACCTCTCGAAGCGACCACCTATCCGAAACACCCTGCCCACCCTGGAAATTTATTCGAAGTCCACGTACGTTTTACGTGATACCATCGCACAGAAGTGAATACCCCAGATAATAAGAAAAACCAATTGACTGCGCACGCTTCTGATCTTATTGGCTTTTTCTCGCTGTTGTAGAGAATAATGTGCTGGCTCGCTTAAGGCTCGCTCACAATTACTTGCAGTAGAAGATTGGCAGATGATTACATAACATATGTCTTTTAAAACATTTCTATAACTACTGTAATCACAGAATAAAACTAATATTTCTAAATAACACCACAAAATAAAACCTTATAAGAGTTTTATAACTTACAAAATTGAATAAAGAAGAAGAAGTCTTGATTTGTCTTCCTATTCCACCATATTCATAATCTTTGTACTCGGGCCCACTAGTATCACAGATACTAAATGCATAGGGAGATAGCACTGTAGAAATATCCATCAAGATTACATCAATATGTAAAATTATATACATCACATTTAAGTCCCCGGAAGTTGATAATGAACACTGCAAGTTACCAGCAGGTCGGGAGAAACAGCACTGATTCTTCCACCCTACCCTGCAAGCAAGCTCTCTAGAGGGGTAGCTTGTGTTAGTCAAAGCGGGCGGAGATACAGGAGTACAGCAGTCAGTGATAAGTTACTAATAAACAAATTTATAAACAAGCAAATAAAGCTTAAACGTCTCTTTTGGCATAATAATAAATAAGTATAAGGAGTAAAGGAGTGCAGAAAATAAATGGCAAAAAGGTTTCCATGCGAGTAGGTCAAAAACGTTGAGACGAGAGTAATTATTTGTTTTGCTCTCACACTAACTTTCGCACATCAACTCGACTGGAAATGCTTGGCTATTTTCACACATGCTCAACAACTTTCTTTGTGTCGACTCCCGGCCTTTGGGTCTCAGAGGATGATGATGATGTATGTGAAATAAGGACAAAATGCATGCACTTTATTTGATGTACTGAATTCTAAGTGGATATCTCATGTGATTGGTGGTTACCTATCATCTTTCATAGCTTTTACAATAAATGGGCAATTTCTTGCACACTGATTGGTCTAGACCTGGATCAGTGGGAGCACAGATGTGATGATGGCACAATTTGGATTTCTGTCTCTTGCGTGGAAGTCTAAAACTGCCAATATTATTATCAAAAGAAACAGACTACACTATTCCCAGGTCTATTCTATGATAGACTATAGAGATACACTGTATCATGTCAAAATGTTAAAAAAATTGCAGTCATTTCAAAGTCACTTTGATGACCAGGAGTATAAACCATGGAAAACTGTAGTCTATTTGTTCAATAGGTGAATGACTGACATCACCAAATACAGTTTTGAAAATTTATTTTACACAAATCAACAACAATAATCCATGGTCTGTACTCTTATTGACCATAGAAATTATGACATCAAATGTTCAAAACTTGACGTCATTTCTGTGGTTGATAAACAGTACAGACTATGGATAATTGTTGTTGATTTGTTTGTTTGTTTGTTTGTTTGTTTTTTTACCATTATAACATTGACAGTTTTGATGTTCATTTCCGTTGAATTTTCTCAGAAAATCGTGCACGAGAGAAAGAAAAAAACAAATTGCATCACCATCACATAATTTCCATGGTCTGTACTCTTATAGAACACAGCTCTCAACCAATCAGCACACAGAAAATCGTTCAGTTATGGTAAAAATGGGATTTTTCCACGTTTAGTAAAAAAAAGGCCATGAAAAAAGTTTTGCAAAGGCTCATGCTTACATGAAATACATTGTTAGGTATACATGCAGTCTATTGAGCAACACCAAGGCAACAAAACATACACTGCAGGTTGTAAATGTATAAGGTTGATCTGTATTAGACTTCCTAACCTTTGACGGTCTGTTCTGATCCATTGAGAGCAGTCATTCCAACAATTTCTTTAAATGTGACCTTATCACCAGTCTGTAAGCCATGCATCCGATTTTCTAATGTTGTCACCACACCAGGATTTGCCTGTCGAAACACATTTTACAGCTTAACATAAAATTATCACTTTTATATAAAATGACAATATAGTTATTTGCATTCTTGTCATCAAAGTTATGTTGCTTATGTACCTTAGTAATTTTCCAAACAAAGAATTCCTTTGGTTCCTCACCGGTGGAGTCTAGGACTTCAAAATTGGGTCCAAAATCACAAAATGCCCAACTGACCACTCCATGTATGCCTGCAGTAATAAACTGCAGATATAAACACAACAAATAATTATATTCAATATCAGGTCAATGTACTGGACAGTAGTAGTTAAACAAGTACAGGTAAGGTGTTTAAAAGTTTGATTCACTAGTGATTGTTTCCAGGGTACGGCCCCTCAACCAGGATTGCAAGACCTACTTCTTTGCTTTTTCTCTTTTGGACTCAATGTTTTAATCTGTGGTTCCTGTGACCTGGTTTTAGGGAGCTTAACCAACAATGATGGTGACGTGTACGAAAACATCACTTGAAAAGTGAATTTCTGCTACTTCAAACATTATCATGCTTATTCAGGGTTGCCAGTCAACAGAAAGTTAAAAATTCCCTGACTTTAAATTCACTGAGCTTTAAACAGTTTCCATTGACCTTTTATTAATGAAAAACAATCTATGTTTACATTCACTTTAAAGTTTTTTTTGCAGGCCATCAACATTTTTCTCTTCATTCTCAACCTTTTTTCCGCTTTTCGTGGAAAGAGGAAGAAGGAATTTGGAAGAAATCATTCACAACGAAAACCACTGACCACAACTACATAAGTCAGGCACAGAGTGTCAAATTGATCGCTTTGCTTGCTTTGCAGCATACTTTTCATCTTTTCCAAAAGAAAACGCATTTCAAAGTCTTGAAGAAAACTTATGAACTATAAACCAGAAAACAGAATTCCCTGACTTTTCAATGCCTTTGACAATATCAAAGATTTCCCTGCATTTTTAAAAAATTCCCTGACTTTTCCCTGACCTTGAAAATTTTTCGTTTTCCATGACTTTTCCCTGACCATGGCAATTAACCCTGTTATTCCATCTCATTCAATTTGTCAAATGATGACAAATTTTTCCAGAGTTGAATTCTAAAACATTTCAGGAAAAGAAAAAGAAAGTCATTGTCTTCATTCACGTCCTTGACAAAACTTGAAATTAGGCACTTTCACGTTGCAGTCATGCAGTGACAGCAAAGAACTGTACAAAAAAGCGTGATGCAAGAGTAAAGTTGCTGTTTTGGCATTCTTAAAATGATTGCTTTTTTGCCATTCTCATTGCTGTCGCCATCATTGTTGCTTAAGCTTCCTTTTATTGCCTATCACCTTTACTGATCACCTTTGTCAAGCACAACCCAAACAATAAAAGAGTTTTTTACAGAGATAAACCCTTCAAATAAATTCCCTTAAAATTCAAGGCAAAATCTTTTTAATATTGAAAAAGCATGTGCCAAAATTAGCAAAATCACTGCCCAGGGGTTTTCATTTGCCTGGTCACACTATAAAATAGAATTAAGGCCACCTCAAAATAACTCCACACACTGCCAGTGCATATGTCAGCCTACCTTTTAGTAGTTGTTTTTTGTACAATATTTTGCACTAGGAAAACTTGCACAGGTGACTAAATTATACTGGATCTGATGAAGTGAAAGATCAATCAATGTTCTTTGCACTTGCCTTAATAGGTGGCTTCTGTGACCTGCAGAATGAGTCTACTTCAAGCTGTAAACTAAGTGGGGCCTCTGTGAGAATCACGCACTAATAAAAAGAGAATCCACAGGGACAAAGTGAGAAAAACTACTGCAAAAAGTATCTTAGAAAGCTAATGTACACTTTGATGTTGCAGAATTTTCACAGATTATTGAAGCTGCAAATCAATTTAAGAGATTTGACCAATTCTGAATGTGGAGGCTTCCTTCTGTTCTATCACCCCGGAAAAGAACAGGGGAGACAAATTTTCTCAAATGAAAACTCCTTTAAAAGGAAAGATAAAACTAATGACTCTTAGTTAACAAAAGTCAGAACTAGCCAGCCAGACTGGTCATTAATAGCAGAGCTCCACGCTGCACGCGAGCAGAGCCCCATACCTAAGAAAATTTGGTAATCTGTCCATCAGAGTTTGGTAATCATGTGACCATACATCTGCCCGTCTGTCTGCACCACATGGAAACCAGTGTGAAATGTCAAACTTTCTAGCTATAGTGTTGGAGCCGGTAACCTGTGTTTAACTTGATGATAGACATCAATATTATGGTCAACTGACAGCTGTTAAAACAGGTATCCACTGACCAGAGTCACATGACCATATTGCAGGCTCAGGTGACAACTCATGGAGGTCATGTGTTTTTTTCATTTGTCCCCCAAAATTTTGCATAACCTTTGTTTTTTTCATTTCTCCAGGGTACTACAGCCGTCCCGAGAGAAATTGAAAACAATGCTTAAGCAAAATTTGGGGGGTGGGGGGAGACAAATAAGATACATTATGGGAAATGTGGAAGCAGCATAGGATTCTCTCCTAAAGTTGAGTATAGATATGTGGATATCTATACTCATTTGTTTGAAGTAAATTTAAAATGCATAAACTGCAGGGGTGCTTTTACTTGTGGCTAAATCAATATACAGTCAACTTTATAGTGGACACTGTGGGGAACTCGACCTGGTGTCTTCATTAGTATGAATCCGTAATAAAGGGAGTTTATTTCAGTCAAAAGACTGTAATTTATTTTTGCCTCGGATTTAGCTGCAGTCCGTATTGTCTGAGTGTCTGTTATAGTGGGGGTTTCCGCACGGCAAGAGTTGACTGTATTAAAAAAATGAAATATAAGTCTCAAACCCAATCACTTCCATGAATACTATTTAAGAATTACAGTGATCTTGCTGGATATTCCTGATTAATACTGACATAAACTCTCCTTACTACTGCACTGGTTTGGCTGGCAAGTTCTGCCAAAATTAATGGTAATTTTCACCCTAAGACTTTGTGACTGCATGAGCCCTAGTTTTCTATTCTGTAACATCCTCCAATGTTGAGCTTGAAATTCTTAAAAGAAACACAGCAAAACCCACGACTAAGAACCTGGATTTCAAGAACCTGATAGGCTAAAGTTTTTCCCCATATACAAGAACCTGTTTGGACTAAAACTTGAAACAGGTTCTTATTTTCTAAAATCTACAAAAAAAAATTCTGTATACTTGGCAAAAGCTAGGACTTCAAAATTCATGTAGTCAGTGCTTCAGTCCTTTAATACTTCTCATAGTCATTTTTACACAAATACTAATTTGGTATGCAGATTTTATATAAGGAATACGGTAATCTAAATACCACAAAATACTCATTGCTACCATACTTTTTTTCTTCAGAAAATAGGAATTTTTAAATTATTTTAAGTCATGGTAACAGGACTGAGTGGAGTACAATTCGGTCTGTAATCATAGCGGGAGTCCAATTTGTTTAATCACGAGTATGATTACAGACCGAATTGGATGACACAAAGTTCTGTTACCAATTAATCATAACATTAACAAAATTTGTGATATAATAGGCTATTTTTTAAATCAAAACACAAGAAATTCGAAATTTTGTTTTGCTAGCAGTGAAAAAAAAAAGCCATTTAAGCGCTTGCATGATGGCCCGTACTGTCCAATTACTTAGGCATGACGCGTACCGTCCTATTAAACTGTCCAATTAAGGCTGAAATCAGGGCAGTTGATAGCCCATCAGATTTGACAATTTTGTTATATAGTTATGATTAGGACCTAAATAGCCTAAATATGTGCTAAATACCATTTATGTAAGAACCTGTTTAGGCTAACTTGGGAAAATGCAGGTTTTTACTGTAATTTCTTTCCACAAACTCAACCTCAACAAAATTAATTTTAAAAGGTTAACAATATCTGGGTTACCCTGGAACGATAGTACTGAGATGTACAGTGTAGCCTAGCTGTACCTGGTAGTGTTTAAGGAAATCCAAGTTACCACTAATGATAAACATAGTTGAAGTTTGAATAGTAACATAAGGATTTAGCTCTGCAAGTAGTGATGCACTGGCCTCTGCTCTAAAGAATAAAATGACAAAAGAAAAGATTCATGGACATTAATTTATTTATCTAAATTAGGGTCTGCCTAAAGAAACTATGAGATTGTCAGGAAACAAAATTGACACTGTTTCCCTCAGGAGGGGTCGTATCATCTTCAGTTTTGAAGTTTATCTCGATAGAAAAGGATTAATACAGGATAAGATCCATGAGACCACTATTATTCACTGACAACCAGCTGCAATGACCCCACCAATGTGACTGGAGCCCTACCCCTCCCCCCACCCTGCACTCCAATCTCTAAACAGCAGTTTTCCAACCTCATCATCAAAATGAGGCTACTAATTAATACAGGGTTTATACAAAAAATTGCGACTATTTTTCAAGGACTTTTCAAGGGCCACATGTACATTATATTAATTTTTCAAAGACTACCTACTAGGAATATAATTTATTTCACAGATTGCACATAAATGCACATTCCCAATCTATTCTAATAAGGCTTTAATTAAGGCTTGAACTGTTTGCTTCACCAACTTCTCTACATTTTTCAGTGAACTTGTCTCAAATTGATAGTTAATTATTGCATAAAACATTGAGCACTTTATGTAAATAACCTTTAAATTCTCTGAGCTATGATTTATATTCTGTCTTGAACAACCAAAAAGCATCAAAAAACTCTTTCTAGGCTACTACATTTAAAGTTGAAGAACATTCAAGGATTTTTGTAGGGACTTACACAGTAAGGACTTTTCAAGGAAAAGTGGAATTCAAGGACTTTTCAAGACTGTGCGAACCCTGTAATATCAGTGATGATCGATCACTGATGAAGGAGAAATCCACATGGATTTAGGAGTTTTCTATGACCTTTCATAATTGTTTGTGTTTGAAGGATTATAATAATATTTTTCCTCTGGATACATCTCAACAGAAAAGTTGTCATTCTCTCAAAGTTAAACAAATTGGCTAGTTTGCTCTGTGTCATTATGCTGCAATATAATATTATAATGATTATTGTTTGATTAAGAAATGTAAAAAAATGAAATTTATAATACCGTAATATAAATTTCTAAAATAATTTACATTTTCTTAATCAAACAGTTTGTAGTTACCCTCACTGCCATGGCAATTATTTTTTAATCGTGAAACTAACAAAACAAATTAATTAAATATTACAAACTAATGTCCTACCTGTTTTTCTTGTTTCTGACATCATCCTCTCTCAAGAAAAACTGGCTTCCAAGGTCTTTAAAGCAGGAAATCTTGGTATCGTGTAGAGTGATAGACTAAAGCATATGAACAATATTATCTTCAACTTCTTAACTTAACTAAAAATGAATGTACAAGAAACTTCCACAATTAATTCAGAAACCTCTATCACTGATTGTGTTACAACCTTTGGACAAAAACGCAATTCCATACCCTAATGGCATGGGTCCAGGGGAGGAGAAACATTTAGAGTGCATTCCCTTGGGATGATTCAGATCACGATCAGCAATCCGAGATCAATCGTATCATGGTAGATTAAATAAACCGATGAATCCTTGTCCAGAGTGGATTCATCGGTTCCTTAGCTAGACTCCCCTTAATTTAGTTTAACGGTATTAACTTAGGTTATGTTCCCAATATCAGATAGCTTTTCATCCCAACACGCAAAAAGCCATCTGATGTTATTTGAACACATATCTGAAATGTGACTCTTCACTTAAGAGACTGACATGCACAGCTTCACTTTGTTACAGAAATTGCCCCAAAATCACCATTATTATGTGTGAACAGGAGGCCCCATGGTTTTCGTGCTGGCGCGAAAGTTATCTGATATTGTGTGAACACAGCCTTAAACAGAGTATCCACAAATACAGTAAGCTAGTGGTGGCCTGTTTGCAGGGAATGAGGGTGACCCAGACTTGAGCATGTGGACCAGCTTTTATGTCTTTTGCCACAACTAATATTTAAAAACTTCAGTAATTGCTTAACCTTTGGATGAACAAGCAAATAAACACCCCTTAAACATGGGCTGATGGGAGGGTGACAGTTAGATCCCCAATCAAGTTCTCCTGTCATGATTTTTTTTTTTTTTTTCAAAATTCAATTTTTAATAAAAAGCCTAGTGTGCCTTGACCTCTAGAAACTGGTGGGCATTATGAGATATGATACTGCTGGTAATGACATTCCATCATACCATCACAAATTATTTTACTTAAAATTCAGTTCTATGCAAAGAGCTTAGAAGGTAAGAAGAACTGGTCTCCTCCAGAGCCATTTTTTGCCGACTTCTTGCTCTCTAATGGCTCTCTATTGTTAAGTGAGCTCCAAAAATGGCTGCAAAGAAGACTTAAGTAGAACATGCTGAAAGGTCTAAAATAGATTGTAATGAAACATTCTGTAACTTTTTGCACGTTTTTCTTTTGCACAAGAAAGCGGAATAAATTTGATTTTTATCAAAATGTCTCAGCCTTATGTCAACATAATTTATCTCATAACCATGGCATCCAATGATTACAAAATTTTTAAAAAAATTGTGTCAGAAATAAATGAACAGATACTCAAGTTAAGAGGGTATGGCTCAAACTTCATAAAAACAAGAAAATCCTTACAGGAGTGGCTTTCATGCAACCACCCTACCCTTGCACATCTCAAAAAAATGTGATGCAAAATGAGCGACTGCATGGCCATTAACAAATTAATTTTTTGGACAACACTTTACCTTTACACCAGCCAGGACAACATTTTTTGCTAAAGCAAAAACAAAAAATTGTTATTAACAATCATTCCTTCACTGTTTAGAATAACAATCTCTAGAAGCTAGTGATTATGTTCAGGATCACACCCAATCATTGGTCAAGCCTTCTGGTAGTTTTATTTAGTTTCTTATTTATCTATTCATAATTTTTCATAATGCTACATAAGCATTATTTTCAGCAGATCTGTATAAAAAATGGTAAGAATTAAGACTGTCACAAGATTGACAAATATAATTGAAGAGATTCACTGAACTTATACTAATTCATGTATGTACATCTGTATGCATAAATATTCATCAGCCAAGAAATAAAAAAGGCCTTTCGTAACTACAGTGTAGTGAGCCTGAGCTTTGGCATTTACATATAACTTACCTATTTCTACTCCCAGGCCACCAAGACCACTCAGGAACACTTTAGACTGTGCCATTTTGATCATTGCCCCATCGCCGAGCATATAACGCTGACGACTGGAAAGAAAAGTACATGACATTTTTGGTGGATAAACCCTTGAAAGCGTTCATAAAGCAACTGGCCATTGACACATTTCTCCTTCTTCAGGGGCAGCCAACAACTATTTTCTGTAAACAGTTACTTATAATCTGTTCGGAGAAGCAAATATTGCCTAAAATTTTCTATTACTTGAGGACAGATAAAAATTTCTCGGTGACTGTTCCATTCGTGTACAATTTTCGAAGCTTTCCTAACAAATTCGCCACGATTTTCTGAAGCTTAATTTTTCACATTTAAACTCGCTATTCGTAGAGAAAGGAAACCTAGAATTTTCGGATTCAAAAAGTGATAAAGAGCGAAATTAGAAAAATTGTCACTTTCACAAAACGTTAAATTACATCTAAAATTTTCTGGAAAATGATACTGAAGCCCTAATAATTTTGAAAAGTCTTAGGTTGCCCTAGGATGACCAAACAGATACAAATTCTACAGTGCCGCTGAGAATGCACTTCTAGAGATCTAAGTACTCTGGATAGCCTAAAAAGTATTTTCAGTGCATTTAGGAAGAAACCATCGTTGGGTGCCCCTACTTCTTTGAAGGTCACAACAATGAGACTGTTTCCTGCCAACCTGTGATATCATAGCCACAAATATTGATCACCATACTATACTTTGTGATCATAATAGTACTACTCATGTCTTTATGGTGCTGTACAACAAAACACATAATCACTCGGTCATTGACCTACTTTAGTCAGCAGCTCTTCTTCCACAGGGAATGCCTTTGTCTGCCACACGACAATGCTGCAGCACTTTATTCACAAGAAACAAAACTTTTGTACTGCACGGCAGGAAGCAAAAACTGAATCATGTGACAAAAAGCGTGAAAACTGGTCCCCTTACTCATGCCTTGGTCTCATTCAGTGTGACAGAACTTCATTTCCTGCCCCAGTCTTTTGCAAGTTCAGCAGGCAAGAAAAACATATCCATTGAAGTCCAATACAGGTGCTGCTGACACCTTAGTTAAACTGTTCCTTTAAACAAATCTAAGTGTTTTCCTGGGTAGATTAATCATACTTAAATGTAACCAATTTAAATGTTATTCTAGGGATAAGTCAATAAGTATAAAAATAATTATTATCATCATACCTGTACAAAGAGTCATCAATTTCAATATCAGCTGCATTTGCCATTTTAGAGCACAAGCCTTTTCTTTATTTCCAAAAATATACGTAGTCTATTTGTTTAAATTATTATGATATCAGGTTGGGGGCCTGTAGGGCTATAGAGAGATAAAAAAGAAGTACATTAATTTTGTAAAAGTCAAATAAAATATTTAAATATAACATTCTGAGTATCCACAAAAAAGGCCTGCTTCCATATCCTGAGAAAACAGCCAACATTTTGTGGTGCCACCACTGGTTTTTCTACAAAATGACACCTGAGGTACAACTGAGGAAATTCCATAATAATGATGTGTCACCACTCAGGTCTGGGTAGTGCTTCTGATTGGCCATTTCACAAGGGAAATTTGCTTCAGTCATTAGAAGCACTACGGAGAACTTGGAAGTGACACGTCATCAGAGTGGTGCAGTGGAGAGAGCACTTGCCTCCCACCAATGTGGTTCGGGTTCGAATCCCGGCATCTACGCCATATGTGGGTTGAGTTTGTTGTTGGTTCTCTCCTTTGTTCCAAGAGGTTTTTTTCCAGGTACTCCTCCGGTTTTCCCCTCTCCTCAAAAACCAACACTTCCAAAATTCCAATTCGATCTGGAACACACAGACACATTTAACGAGTTCATATGAACTCCTATGTGCTTAGTGAGTAAACAAGCAATTTAATTTTAATTTTTTGATTTTATTCAGACGGGGGGTATGGAATCTCTGCAGACCTCATTGCCCAAGGAAACCAGTGGTGGCATCACAAAATTGTGGCTGTTTCTCAGGTTACTAGGGAGCTTTAGCAACGACGATGGCGATGACAAAGAGAACATCAAAAAACAATAGGCTTATTAAGCAAATCAACAAATTAGCACGTACATCACGCTTTTTTTGTACATTTCTCTGCCGCCTCTCCAAGACTACAACATGAAAATGGCTAATTTCACATTTTATGGAGGAAATATACAAGTGACGACAAATTTTTCTTTCTCTTTCTAAACTTTAGTGCGGTCCCCAAGAAATCAACTCCAGGGAAATTCGCCCACTTTTGACATTAAAAGGGAATTGGAATAAACGCGGAAAAGTTTGAAAAACGAGAATTCATTTTTAAAGTGATGTTTTCGCTGCCGCTGCCGTCGTCAGTGCTAAAGCTCCCTACAGTTCCCATGGAGAGAGGGTTACTGAACTTGTTTTGATATCTTTTGTCTCCTTTCTTTGGCAGGTCAGATAGGGTTATCCAGGCCAACTTCCTAAGCTCACGTCCTTACCAACTCCCTTCCCCTACCCTCTTGAGGCTGGGCTATCTTTATTTACTTGCAAAAAGAATTAAAAATTAATTGTCTAAAGTAGAAATTACTTTACACAGCTGCTCTATATAGTTTAAAAACACTCCACTTAAAAAATTACAAACACATAAACTAGAAATGGAACATAATCAGTAGAAAAGTCCCAACTTGTGCTATTTACAAGCATGGTTAAGGAAGTTGCAAAGGTCTGGCCCAGGTTGCCCAAAATCACAATACAGCAGAAAAGTGTTACCAGAAACAACTTTGTTATCCACAGGATAGAAATTTATCAAGTGGGTCCACCCCCGAGGGAGGGAGGTTACTCCGATTTCAAGTGATGGAGATGATGGAAGGATTTTTTTGGGTTTGCAATGTTTGATTTCAGGATTTTTGGGGAGGGGTAGGACAATTTAGCATTTATTTTTTGAGGCTGCTTGTTTTAAGTAGGCATTTTGGGTATTCAAAACAATGTGAAGAGTCGTGGTAATTGCCCTTATCCTGGCTGTGTAGTTTTATATCATTTAATACTTTCTGGAAAATTCCGCATAGGTTATTTTAGGGGTTAATTTTTAGTTCAGGGATTCTTTGGGGTATCTTTGGAAGCCCTAAGGGTTTTTTGGGTTTTGATTTTTGCCCCCATTCAATCATCCCCGTCACTTGAAATCCAGAGTTCCCATTTCCACTGGGATCCACCCTTTGAACAAGTAGGGCCAGGGTTTGAAACTTGGTCAAATTCAAGTTTTTTTCAACTACTTAGTTTGATCATGTCACTGTGAATATCACAGCCATGCAGTTTCATCTCCTTTAGTCACAGTTCAAGTGTCTGATTTAAATTCATACATTCACAGCCATTTCGGACACAAATTTGGCTCTTAAAATGTGCACAATTTGGTGATGGCTGTATATAAATTATACCTAAGTTTGATCACGTGCCTATAAATCGAAATTTAGCACGGAAAAAGCTTAAATTATAAAATATTAAAACAAAGTAAGGTAAAGCTGGAAAAAGGGAATAGAATCAAGCACATTTAGAGTTTTAACGTTACTCTGGAAGAGAGCGAAATTTCAGGCACTGTGATAACCGAAAGAGGTACAAAACACTTTCTGTAAGGAATTCTCACGTCAAATTTTCCTCAAAAATAATAGCGAAAAAACCTTTACCGAGATTACCGTACCTGTCTGTCCAATCTGAGAACGAAAACAATTCTTCAACGACTCAGACAAGAATATTATATTATTTGCAGGCTCTCAAACTCCATCGAGTGCAGCCGGCTTCGCTGTCAAGCGACCGAGAGGGACTTGAGCCTATTCCCAGTCTCTTAGCGGTTGCTGAAGGAAAATCAAAGGAAAAGCCATGCATAGATATCGGGGAAGGGGGTGGGGTGGATACATTGTTTAAAAAATAAGGTTGTGATGCCAGGTAATAGAATAAAATATTTATTTTTAGTTGAAATGATAAACCTAAGTAAATTCCGGCTGCCGTACATGTACCTTTCAAACCCGCTTCTCTTAACACGACTTTATGTTGTAAAAATGTAATCTAGCCACAATATATTTTATGGTTACTCCGTTTATTATCAGTAATCGGAGCAGGACAGAATGGAGTTCAATTCACAATGGTAAGTAAGTCTTGTCTTTCTAAGATACCACAATTGTGGAGTTGCGTTCTATCCTTCTACCATAACTGCAATCGCCGTCTTGGTCGTATTAAAAAACAAACAACACAAAAGCTGATAACAAAAATAAACATTGTTATTTGTAGTGCTTTGGTTTGAAGGAAATATCATTACAGACTGGAAGAAAGCACCAAATTTGGCACAGATGCTCTTTAGCGTAATGTAAAGCAAATTTAGAAGGGGTGCCAAATGATCCAATTATCCAGGGGGACAAGACAAGCATTTCATTTTCAGCACCTTCTGTAAGCTTGAAATCGACATTTACTTGCTTTTTATTGACTAATATTCGTTTATGCCAGTACCAAAATAAAACATTTCTGGCATGGTCTAGGTAGTTTCCAAAACAATAACCAAGTTTACGACATGATTCACGTATTTTTTACTCATTTTATTGATCACTTTTAACAGAAGGAGGATAAAGAAAAAATCACGGAAGACTTGACACACTTTACATGTAAATATTACAAACGAATTAAATGGACTCAATGTGCAAAAGACAGATAATACTTCTGAGTTCACTTTTGTTTTCCGTGGGGAGGCTTATTACAGCTGACGTAATAAAAATGAGCTTTGTAGACTAGGACATGGCAGGAATTTGAGTTGTTTTTGAAAGGCCATTGCATACAAAAAAGGAGCCGTTAACGATGGAATGTATGGATTACCAAAAATATGGCATTCAAATTTAATAGTTTGCCCATTCGATCATTCCTGTCACTTGACCAAAGTGTTTTTTTTTTTAACTTTAAGAATAATCGTCACAAACATGGGTCATATGATTTTCATAATGTTGAAGAAGAAGAGCCTCACTAATCATCTCCTCTTGACAAATCCAACAGCTGTGTTTCTCAATAATGACCGATCGTGCATCTGTTACACCAGTGTTTCCGGTTTCTCTCAGTGTTTGCTGGTTCTCTGTAAAGCCTGTGGCCCTGACATCAACACTTTCACCTCTTGCTCTCTTCCGTTTACAGGATTCCAAATGTTTGGACAGACATTTGTTTTTCTGGGAAAATTTAAGTGGCCTTTCCTGACTGTGAACTCTTTCATGAATCCTTAGGCTTCCTGCTTGACTAAAACACTTGCCACACTGTTTACATTCATAAGGTTTTTCCCCAGTGTGAACTCTTTCATGCTTTCTTAGGCTTCCTGCTTCACTAAAACGCTTTCCACACTGTTTACATTCATAAGGTCTTTCCCCAGTGTGAACTCTTTCGTGAATCCTTAGGTTTCCTGCTACACTAAAACACTTGCCACACTGTTTACATTCATACGGCTGTTCCCCAGTGTGAACTCTTTCGTGAATCCTTAGGTCTCCTGCTCGACTAAAACACTTGCCACACTGTTTACAATCATACGGCTTTTCTCCAGTGTGAACTCTTTCATGAATCCTTAGGCTTCCTGCTACACTAAAACACTTGCCACACTGTTTACAATCATATGGCTTTTCTCCAGTGTGAACTCTTTCGTGAATCCTTAGGCTTCCTGCTACACTAAAACACTTGCCACACTGTTTACATTCATAACGTTTTTCCCCAGTGTGAACTCTTTCATGAGTCCTTAGGCTTCCTGCTCGACTAAAACACTTGCCACACTGTTTACATTCATAAGGTTTTTCCCCAGTGTGAACTCTTTCATGTTTCCTTAGGTTTCCTGCTTCACTAAAACACTTACCACACTGTTTACATTCATACGGCTGTTCCCCAGTGTGAACTCTTTCATGTCTCCTTAGGTGTCCTGGTCGACTAAAACACTTGCCACACTGTTTACATTCATAAGGTTTTTCCCCAGTGTGAACTCTTTCATGAGTCCTTAGGCTTCCTGCTACACTAAGACACTTGCCACACTGTTTACATTCATAAGGTTTTTCCCCAGTGTGAACTCTTTCATGAGTCCATAGGTGTCCTGCTTCACTAAAACACTTGCCACACTGTTTACATTCATAAGGTTTTTCCCCAGTGTGAACTCTTTCATGATTCCTTAGGTTTCCTGCATTGTTAAAAGACTTGCCACACTGCTGACACTCAAAGGACATTGAGGTTGCTCTGCTTTAAAGCTTTTACAGTTAGGATACCTTCGGAAAGATGAAGAACCATAATTAGGTAAATACACATTACTTGTTTTGTTTCCACAAGCATAACATTTGGGGCCTGGTGGTGAGAGGCCTGAAGGGAGCAGTTTAAAGGTGGTGTTGTCAGGGACATGTGGAAAATTAGAAAACTTTTAAGACACCCGCTCACGAAAAAGTGCTTCCACAGAATAAACCAGCTGATTACATACCTAAAATTTTACATGAACCCTTCAAACTAGCGAATCCATCAACATGGGTCAGTTGATTATTTGTTGACTTTGTATTTGCAACCGAGAGTTCCTTGTGGTTTGTAAAATAACACACATTAAAATAATGGTAATTAAGGTTCATCAGCAGCATTTATACAAACAATATAGTGGAACCTGTATTACTATAAATCCTCTATTAAGCTCCCTGGGGCATTTTCATTTCAACCATGTTTGATGTGGGAGCTTAACAGAGAGGGGGAGGGTTATTTAATTTACTGTGAAATGCATCAATAAACACAAGACAGGAAGAGGAAAAAACAGAATGAAATAATTATTGTTCCCTACTTCCTGTTTTGGACCAGGAACAAACAAACAAACAACCAAACAGCAGCCAGAAAATGATATGAATAATTGATTTTTCATAATAACACTGGAATGCAAAGTGGAAACACTCAAGCAAAAGGAATTAGAAGATAAAAAATAAATTGCAACTTCCATACAAGATCAGTCCACATGAAGTGTTACATGAAGTCCCAGGAGTGACTAACATCAATTTTCTCCAAACAACATCAGTATATAATCAAGTAGAAAGGTTATGAGAATTAATACAATGATCACGTCAAGGAAATATGCTTTGATCTTTAAACAAATTCTCACAACCAATTTTCAAGAATTGTATGGAGGTCAGTGTGGAGAATTTCCATCTTGATCTATCACTTATTTATTTGGTCTAAAGAGTAACAGGGTTTATTCTAGGAATTGGCTTATTCTCTTACTTTTTGTAAGAGTCCAGTGGCCTCCCTTGTTGTTATTCTGTAGGTGAATGAAGGGTGCATATATTACCACAATAATGAATATGATTTCAAGTCACACTTAAAAAGAATAAATAATAATAAATTTTTAAAAACTGATTTTGGTCCTTATTTGGATTAGTTTAAGGAACGCCGTCAGCTATGGAACCACTGGTTTTGCCAGTTTGAAACTCATTTATCTCAAACCAGAATTAAATTTAGAACTGCCATAACTAGCAGTAACCAATGGTTAGGAAGTGCAAGTGAACATTTGCATTTACCTTAGAGCAAGGCTGCTGCCTAAGAGAATTTTTGGGAGTCCTTCGGGCTAATAAAATAAAAAGCTACAATTCTAGCGGGCTGTTAAAAAAAACAGTAATTTTATTAATGTGTCAAACTTCTAGCTCACGACAAACGGTGCGCTAATCTGTTGATCGATAACCTTCAAATTTCAGTTTTTTTAAATCTTCACGACGCCTATTCAAGATCATTTAGACATAAACATAAGACATAGGCAATTTGTTACCCCTTTCAGCATAATTCATTGTATTGTGCTGTGTGTTTGGCAAACCTAGAAGGGATTTTGGGTCTTTCTGTTCTGTCAACCAACCCTCAAAGTTAAATTTTTCTTTTGGTGGCCATTTGGCGACCAACTCTTTAGGTTTAGTCGCCAAAGGATTTTTTTAGGTGCCAAAATATATGTTAACAATAAAGTTTTAATAATTGGTTAATAATTAATTTGGGCTTAAAAATGGTATTGTTCAGCCAAGACAATGTCGCTAAACGGCATTTACCGTACTCACAAGTGTATAGGGCAACTTATAATCCATGTCGAGTAACACTGCTTTTGGTTGCTTCTAAACAGAGAAGATATCTTGCAAAATACTGCCTTTGTGACCGAGTTCATGGAGGCCATGAGCAAAATTGTAGCATAAAAATTGTCCTCAAATTAGTGAACTGCATCTAATGTATCGAAAATGACAACGGACTTTCAACAATATTTACCACGTCAAATGACCGTGTAAAAGAAATCTTATCTCAGAAAAAACGAAACTTATTCTTCTATTAAAACTTCCAAATCGTTTTCACTGGCAGTGTAAAATGGGGTTGACAGGCCTACACGACTCCCCAGCACGTGTTCAAAATAGCCTTTTTTTCTTTGGTGTCTCATATTTTCCCGTAAACATTCTTTTCAACACTGGCGAAAAGTACCAGGACATACAAAACTAACAAAATGTTGAGCTAAAGCTAGTCTTGTTTCAGTATTTTAGTAATGAAACCATACATTGAGAATTTATTTACATCCGTCCTATGAAACAAAAATTGCCTCAACGACGCAGCCGGAAAAGACGGCGTGATCTACAAATCAACCCTATAGTTTTCTATCAGCCAAAAAACCCAAAACAAAAATACCGCTTTTGCTTTACTTTTGGTTAAGACGTTTAAGACAATTGTTTTTCGCGAAGTTTAGCCTCGTCTGATGATGATGTTGTGTTGGTCTGCAAATGGTCGCTTTTTATTTTATATACAAAAAACGATTCAACATTTCATGTTACTCAAATTTATCTTAAAATGTTCCATGCCGACTTAAACTTTCTGCTTTTCCATTTATTTTAACCCCCCCCCCCCCCAAATATATATTTATTTGGGTTGTAGTCTTCCCAGTCTAGACGCACACGCAGTTTCCGAGAGAAAATTATGAAAAACAAATTGATTGCGTGCTGCTTGTCACGCGTTACAAGGTTAAAAATCTGTCACGTGCTAGGCAACGGACCTGTGCTCAGTGGAGCAGAACAATATTTTGGTAGAAATCTTAGCGAAGTAAGCGTTCGTTTGAATGAATATCGACGAGATCTTCTAATTTTCCCCCTCTGGGATATCAGCAAGGGACCTTAATCATTTCAGTACAATTCAGACAATTGATCACCTTTTTCGTTTCTTCAGTTTTTCTCTGGTCGCCAACTTGGCGACTATTTTTCGAATCAAGTCGCCAGTACCAAAATTTTAGTCGCCATGGCACCTAAAGTGGTCGCAGCTTCGAGGGTTGTCAACCATTTTAGTGAAGGCGGGGTTAATGAAAATCACAATGTAATGTGCTCACCCAGCTTGGCCGAGAATGACTTCGGCTGCCCAAGAATAGCGAAGGAAATGGCGATGGTGTGTGTTTTTTTTTTTTTTAAGGAAGGAGACAGACATTGCTTTATTCTTGCAAGTGACAAGAATGACAAAGATAATAAAAATCTGTGAAGCAAACTTAAAAGCAATTTTACTGTCACGCCAGTAAAATGTAGTTAATGGAACATGACACTAGTTATCAGGGAACCCTTTCATGGCAGTTCTTTTTCAATAAAGCAGTTGTGTAGTCAAGTTGCCAAGGTCAGCAAGCTCTAAGATATATTGTATTCTAGCACAGAACTTTACGGCCTTGTTGTCTTAAGCAGGCTAGTATGATCCACAGCATTGGCCAACTTTTTCAAAGCACTATTCATGGCTAAGAGTTGGCATGTGCAACGCTTGGCTGTCTTGTACTACAGCCTTTTCTACTGGCTATGCCAGCAGATGTTTGTCTAGCTATAAAAGCCTAGAACAAGACATGCCGCGCGGTGCACAGTGTTCAGAATTCACTTGGCTTCTCTTATTTAGCAAGGATAGCGCTCAGTATATTATTCTTGTAAAATTTTTCCCCCCTCCCTTTGGAGACGACGTTTGGGCTTTGTTTTGTGCAATGCCATCAAATAAACTAGGGACACTCCTCAGCGGTGCGGTTAAGTCTGCGCAGCGAATTCCCCCATGTCCTGTGTAACCTGTGTGACTAAAGTATCCTTAATGTACTGGAAGCTTGTCTTACCTTAAGTAACAAGATATTTCCTCCTTGATCAAATCACACGAGGGAAAATGCAACCAAGAAATGGCCTGTCTGGACGATTCACAGATTCACACATCCGCCGCCATCTTAATTTTATATCGTGAGAGAAACCTGGGGAGAGTACAAAAAGCCGGGGGTCTGTCGGATGTCCGTCGAGGATGATCGTCGGAGATCGTCGGAGATTGTGAGCTGGATGACATAGCAGTTAGAAGTTAGTAGTTTCAAAGCAATTCAATTGCTGTACTTTTATTGCATTTAGAATCTCTTCCTTCTATGTGCACTGAACTCGTTTTCCAGATAGGAGGTTACGGAAAGACAACAAGAAACGTGTTTGGGGTAGTGGGCGCTGTTTTCGTTGGCCAAATCCTGTTTTATGTAGGCTGCAGCCCCATGATTTTTTTTCCAGTTTTTCAAGCAAACAAGGCCAAGCCCGAGGCGGGTGTGGAGCGCCGGGATGAAGTGTTAACCACGGACTTTGATCAGATCGATGAAAAACGGTCCCCTGTCACTAATAATACAACAAAACGCATCCATATCTGACTCTGTGATTGAACTTTGACTTCTGGTGTTTTCCCCGGTTTCTTGTCCTTCAAAAAGAATTTCATTATCTCAAAATACGGTCCTCAGTGACAATGGATTGATTGTCAGTTGTACTAAAAAATATGTTAAGCTGGTTGCTACAAGTCAGAGGATGATGAAATCTGCTTTCAAACTTTTCCTCTTCCAATCCCGTTTAGCCACTCGAACTAAATCGAACATTTTTTAATCGAATTTAATCCACCGACAATGTTCGATTAAGTTCGGTGATCGAACACAATCGAACTTTGATTGAGTTCGATTATGTTCGATGGTCGAAGTTGGCATTCATTCGATTAAAAAATGGGACGTTATAAAGGAAACAGGGAAACTAAGCAGCGCTACAGTAAAACAAAGCGATCAAGAGAATACAATAAACCCGGAACATTAATTTATCATCAGTGGCAAATCCAGGGGAGGGGCTGGGGGGGTTATGCCCCCATCCTTATCTCGGGGTCTGGATGACCGCCCCTCCTTCCCACCTAATCTGAAGGTCTGGATCCGCCACTGTTAATGATCGTAGATAATCTGGTTGTTTTGTTGCTTTGTTCTTGCCTATTTTGAGTGTAGATTAGAACGTTCAATTAAGTTCGATTGCTTCGATTGAGTCCAGAAATAAAACTCTCACGAATGTTTTTGGTTCGATTGTGTTCGATCAAGTTCGATTACCGAACGGCACACAAGTGGTTACGTCGGGACCAATATCGGGAGCAAGTGCAGTGCAAGACATAAATGCTGGAATGATCGTTTTCATGACACTATAGAAGGGGGGGTGAATGGTCCATTAAAATTTTTAACTGCTCGAAAACTTTTACCTTTGCTCGATTTGCTCGCAAAATTTAAACGAGTGCTCGCTTGCTCGTGCTCCCCAAATTTTTGCGCTGCTCGCAAGCTCGCAAAGCAAATTTTTTATTTCTGCTCGTGCTCGCAAAAAACTCGCAGTGCTCGGCATGCTCGTGAATGTTCGCAAAGACCATTCGTCACCCCTTATAGAGTAAAGATGGTTTATGGGCCGCCGCCCATGCACAGATAGACGGCTACTCCCTCATCAAAACACGCCAAAATAGACAGATTAGCCTGCGTGGTAGGTGTTTGAAAGGGAAGGGAAAGGAAGTTTTGAGTGCGAAAGAAACACGAGGTAAGGAGAAGTCTCCTTCCTCTTCTCGACTTATCTAGGAAGATCGAAGGAGACTCTGCGTGCAGGGTAGGGGGACAAGACAAGCATTTCATTTTCAGCACCTTCTGTAAGCTTGAAATCGAAATTTATTTGCTTTTTATTGACTAATATTCGTTTATGCCAGTACCAAAATAAAACATTTCTGGCATGGTCTAGTTAGTTTCCAAAGCAATAACCAAGTTTACGACATGATTCACGTATTTTTTACTCATTTTATTGATCACTTTTAATAGAAGGAGGATAAAGAAAAAATCACGGAAGACTTGACACACTTTACATGTAAATATTACACACGAATTAAATGGACTCAATGTGCAAAAGACAGATAATACTTCTGAGTTCACTTTTGTTTTCCATGGGGAGGCTTATTACAGCTGACGTAATAAAAATGAGCTTTGTAGACTAGGACACAGCAGGAATTTGAGTTGTTTTTGAAAGGCCATTGCATACAAAAAAGGAGCCGTTTACGATGGAATGTATGGATTACCAAAATATGGCATTCAAATTTAATAGTTTGCCCATTCGATCATTCCTGTCACTTGACCAAAGCGTTTTTTTTTTAACTTTAAGAATAATCGTCACAAACATGAGTCATATGATTTTCATAATGTTGAAGAAGAAGAGCCTCACTAATCATCTCCTCTTGACAAATCCAACAGCTGTGTTTCTCAATAATGACCGATCGTGCATCTGTTACACCAGTGTTTCCTGTTTCTCTCAGTGTTTGCTGGTTCTCTGTAAAGCCTGTGGCCCTGACATCAACACTTTCACCTCTTGCTCTCTTCCGTTTACAGGATTCCAAATGTTTGGACAGACATTTGTTTTTCTGGGAAAATTTAAGTGGCCTTTCCTGACTGTGAACTCTTTCGTGAATCCTTAGGCTTCCTGCTCGACTAAAACACTTGTCACACTGT
Organism: Porites divaricata; assembly: GCA_038088405.1. Taxonomy (NCBI): domain Eukaryota; kingdom Metazoa; phylum Cnidaria; class Anthozoa; order Scleractinia; family Poritidae; genus Porites; species Porites divaricata. The sequence goes on along the minus strand of JBBMOI010000003.1, from coordinate 24,685,006 downwards.
TTACATTCATAAGGTTTTTCCCCAGTGTGAACTCTTTCATGTCTCCTTAGGTGTCCTGCTACACTAAAACACTTGCCACACTGTTTACATTCATAAGGTTTTTCCCCAGTGTGAGCTCTTTCATGCTTTCTTAGGCTTCCTGCTTCACTAAAACGCTTTCCACACTGTTTACATTCATAAGGTCTTTCCCCAGTGTGAACTCTTTCGTGAATCCTTAGGTTTCCTGCTACACTAAAACACTTGCCACACTGTTTACATTCATACGGCTGTTCCCCAGTGTGAACTCTTTCGTGAATCCTTAGGTCTCCTGCTCGACTAAAACACTTGCCACACTGTTTACAATCATACGGCTTTTCTCCAGTGTGAACTCTTTCGTGAATCCTTAGGCTTCCTGCTACACTAAAACACTTGCCACACTGTTTACAATCATATGGCTTTTCTCCAGTGTGAACTCTTTCATGAGTCCTTAGGTGTCCTGCTACACTAAAACACTTGCCACACTGTTTACATTCATAAGGTTTTTCCCCAGTGTGAACTCTTTCATGAGTCCTTAGGCTTCCTGCTCGACTAAAATACTTGCCACACTGTTTACATTCATAAGGTTTTTCCCCAGTGTGAACTCTTTCATGAGTCCTTAGGCTTCCTGCTCGACCAAAACACTTGCCACACTGTTTACATTCATAAGGTTTTTCCCTAGTGTGAACTCTTTCATGAGTCCTTAGGTTTCCTGCATTGTTAAAAGACTTGCCACACTGCTGACACTCAAAGGACATTGAGGTTGCTCTGCTTTAAAGGTTTTACAGTTAGGATACCTTCGGAAAGATGAAGAACCATAATTAGGTAAATACACATTACTTGTTTTGTTTCCACAAGCATAACCTTTGGGGCCTGGTGGTGAGAGGCCTGAAGGGAGTAGTTTAAAGGTGGTGTTGTCAGGGACATGTGAAAAATTAGAAAACTTTTAAGACACCCGCTCACGAAAAAGTGCTTCCACAGAATAAACCAGCTGATTACATACCTAAAATTTTACATGAACCCTTCAAACTAGCAAATCCATCAACATGGGTCAGTTGATTATTTGTTGACTTTGTATTTGCAACCAAGAGTTCCTTGTGGTTTGTAAAATAACACACATTAAAATAATGGTAATTAAGGTTCATCAGCAGCATTTATACAGACAATATAGTGGAACCTGTATTACTATAAATCCTCTATTAAGCTCCCTGGGGCATTTTCATTTCAAGCATGTTTGATGGGGGAGCTTAACAGAGAGGGAGGATTATTAGAGAGGGGGAGGGTTATTTAATTTACCGTGAAATGCATCAATAAACACAAAACAGGAAGAGGAAAAAACAGAATGAAATAATTATTGTTCCCTACTTCCTGTTTTGGACCAGGAACAAACAAACAAACAACCAAACAGCAGCCAGAAAATGATATGAATAATTGATTTTTCATAATAACACTGGAATGCAAAGTGGAAACACTCAAGCAAAAGGAATTAGAAGTTAAAAAATAAATTGCAACTTCCATACAAGATCAGTCCACATGAAGTGTTACATGAAGTCCCAGGAGTGACTAACATCAATTTTCTCCAAACAACATCAGTATATAATCAAGTAGAAAGGTTATGAGAATTAATACAATGATCACTTCCAGGAAATATGCTTTGATCTTTAAACAAATTCTCTCAACCAATTTTCAAGAATTGTATGGAGGTCAGTGTGGAGAATTTCCATGTTGATCTATCACTTATTTATTTGGTCTAAAGAGTAACAGGGTTTATTCTAGGAATTGGCTTATTCTCTTACTTTTTGTAAGAGTCCAATGGCCACCCTTGTTGTTATTCTGTAGGTGGATGAGGGGTGCATATATTACCAAAATAATGAATAACTACGATTTCAAGTCACACTTAAAAAGAATAAATAATAATAAATTTTTAAAAACTGATTTTGGTCCTTATTTAGATTAGTTTAAGGAACACCGTCAGCTAGGGAACCACTGGTTTTGCCAGTTTGAAACTCATTTATCTCAAACCAGAATTAAATTTAGAACTGCTATAACTAGCAGTAACCAATGGTTAGGAAGTGCGAGTGAACATTTGCATTTACCTTAGAGCAAGGCTGCTGCCTAAGAGAATTTTTGGGAGTCCTTCGGGCTAATAAAATAAAAAGCTACAATTCTAGCGGGCTGTTAAAAAAAACAGTAATTTTATTAATGTGTCAAACTTCTAGCTCACGACAAACGGTGCACTAATCTGTTGATCGATAACCTTCAAATTTATTATTTATCAAACTGAAGGGCACAAATAGTAGCATACAGCAGTAAAGGATCAACTCACATTCACGGGCCAATCTGCTCTTTCCTGTACTAGAGGTATTTTTTGCTTAATTATTGTATTTCAAGAACAGACACCTACAGCCAGTGTACCTAAACCAAGTTTTAATTAGTTAACCAGAGTAAACATATTGATAGTGAATGTATCTAAAGTTGACAATCTTGACCACATCCTGGAAACTTGATTCTCTCTCCCTGAAAATTGACTCAGTATTTTTGTATGAAGTTTAACTTTTGAACTATCAAAACTGTTTTTCTACTTGTCAAGGTACGTATTTACGTGCTTTACACTATAGGCAGTGTCAAGGCTACTGCCTAATGGGGGCCTGGTCGCCAGAGGCTCCTACAATTTACTTATGGGCAACCAATATTTGAAACAAAAAGCCTAAACGGGTGCATAAAATTATGATTCTCAGGCTAAATTACACTAAATGAAAAACAAAATTCCCCTCTCATTCTGCACTTTTGAAACAAAAACAGAAAACGCTTGGTCGTCAGCCGTAGCAAAAAATATTTCCATCACTAAGAGGTAAACAGACAAGCACTTGTCTTGCTGCAGTGTAGTTGAAGTTTCTTGTCTCAAAATGGAGTCAAATGAATTTAATAGTCTTAGAAAAACCGTCAATAATAAAATCATGACCTTTTCCCCAGCATTAGAAATTTAAGGTCACTATTGCATGTAGTGAAATGATACAAAGTCGTGATGCATGGAAAAGAAAGAGATTTCAAATTACACATGACAAAAAGTATGCTATTTTTTATTTTGCAAGTTTGTAGTGTTTTCTATCTTGCTACGAACACAAAAGGTACACTCAGAGGTTTATTTTATAATTATTTTATTCAGCATTATCTATGCCTCCCTATTTTTTGCTGTACATTTTGTGGAAACTTTTGAAAGGCTCGAAAAAACATTTCAGTTTTTGAAAATCTTCACGACGCCTATTCAAGATCATTTAGACATAAACATAAGACATAGGCAATTTGTTACCCCTTTTAGCGTAATTCATTGTATTGTGCTGTGCGTTTGGCAAACCTAGAAGGGATTTTGGGTCTTTCTGTTCTCTCAACCATTTTAGTGAAGGTGGGGTTAAAGAAAATCACAATGTAATGTGCTCACCCAGCTTGGCTGAGAATGACTTCGGCTGCCCAAGAATAACGAAGGAAATGGCGATGGTGAGTGGTTTTTTTTTTTAATCAAGGAGACAGTTGTCTTAAGCAGGTTAGTATGATCCACAGCATTGGCCAACTTTTTCAAAGCACTATTCATGGCTAAGAGTTGGCATGTGCAACACTTAGCTGTCTTGCACTACAGCCTTTTCTACTGGCTATGCCAGCAGATGTTTGTCTAGCTATAATAGCCTAGAACAAGACATGAATCTATGAACAGTTTAGGTCTAACCACCATAGGAAAGAAAAACAAGTTTGTCATGGCACTCCAATCCCTTTTCGGTAAATATTTCTGAGAGAAAAAAAATATAATATATATTTCCATGTGTCTTGTGTTGATGAGGCACCCAGTGCCCAGATTATTCTTCTTGTTATTTAAGTACTCTAAAGAGAAGTGGTTGTTATATATAGAAAAAAGTGCTTGAGCTTGTGTAAATCAACACTGAACTGAAAAGGTCTATGTATTGAGGATGTAATAGCTACTGATTTTGTGCTGCATATTTTCCAGGAAAAGCTCTCAAGGAGCCACACCGGACTTCAACCAAGAGATCCAGATTGGAGCCTCTTAATTATAAGCTATGACACGATTGACAGAATTTTGACAAACAGAGAAAAAGATGAATTATCGTCAATGGAGCATAGCATCTGCAATACTAATTAAGTCATAAATAGCTACTTTTGACTACAGCCAAGTGCCAGTGACTTTTTATTTTCAGTACAAATTTGTTAAACTTCAGCCTCCCCTCCACCAGCCATTATTTACAAATTCACACCTTCCGGACTCATGTTTCTCCCTTCATGTGTCCAAAAAAATCATGTTTGGTTACACCCTTGGTCTGTACACTGTATTTATATTACAATGTGGTTTCTTACTTAAAACACAAAATGCTGAAGTTTTGATAGATTGCTTACTTTTAATACTCAGGAAGAAGAGGATCATTGCATTCACCAAAACAGTATGACCTGAGGATAAACCAGCACCCTGGTTTAGAGGGAGCACAGAAAGTACTAAGAAGCTCTCGGAAATAGTTGAACAACTTGGTGAAGATGATACGTACACATTTCTTAAAGCAGGATTAGGTCAGAAGGCCATTGAAGAAACAATCAGAAAACACATGCAAGAAAGGAGGCAAAAGGAAAATAATCCTCTTATTGATCCAGACAACTCAAGTGGCAGTCAAGATAGCAAGTCATCATCAGCATCAGCAAGAAAGGAGAAAGTTACAAACTATGAATCTTATTTCAATGATGGTTAGTATGATTTTTTGCTTAATTTATTTTTGCAAATAATAACGAATGATAGAGAAAGATGTAGCAAAATTTTACCACTACATCGTCTGCGTCAGTTGTTTAAAAGTTGGATCACTCTATCCAGTGGACAAGACTTAGTGTTACGAAGACCATGAAACTTGTTAACACATGGGGCTTGGTTCATGAACTGTCTTAAAATGTATTTTCTCATGCAACATTAGCAAATTAGGGGTTTAATCTAACACTAACAGTGTTTGTTGTTAAAAATTGATGCTGTTTGAAATTCTTATTGAAGCAAGCCTTTGCTTTCTTAACAAGAATGGGAAAAATGATTGGTTTTATTGCATTCTTCTCAATTCCTACTAGTATTATGAGTGGTCTAACCCCCAAAATTTCAATAACAATAATAATAACGACAACAAAACAGTTTGCTCAGAATGTCAATAAGTTTGAAATATGAAATTCATTATGGTGTCTTCTCTCCCTTTCCAGGAGTGACATTGATGTCTTCCACAGCCATAATACTCGCGTGGCTGAACAAACCTGCCGTCAGTGATGTCACACTACAAGCCCTAAAGGAAGACGCCAAGCAATTAGGCCTCGACCTTTTGCGTAATAAAGACAAAAACACCCACATTAAGGCAGTCGCGTCAACTTTGTTGAAAAAAGGGAAAGATACCATTTCTGAGTCAGTCGATTTACAAAAAATATCTATAGATGATGTAAAGCTTACAAAGATTTAGAGCTAAACAAAAATGGGGTGCATTAGAAGTTGCGTTTTTTAAGAAGGTAACAAGCAAGAAACATAAACATGCCTTTTAGTAGTCGTCACTATGAACTTCAACCTTTTAGGAGTTGAAAACTGTGTATTTACAGTATTAAGTACTTCACACAAAAATGCATGTTAATATGCCTGTATTTTTCAATTCTGTACATGCATATAACAGTTACAAATTGTCTTGTTATAAAGTATCTTTTTGTGAATAAAGGTCTACTGGTCAGATGAACTAATGAGATCTTGTATGTTATAACATTTAGATAATTCATAGCATAAACATAGGGAAAAAAGCCTGAAAGGGTTTATTTACCATGAATGTTTGGATAAAACATTGTAGCTTTATTTATTATTATTATTTTTTTAAGTATGGGGATGTCTTGGATTATTTTACCAATCCAACTCTGGGTTAGTCATTTTCCATGGAGGGAGATTTTATTAATCCAACCCTGGGTTAGTCATTTTCCATGGATGGAGATTCTATTAATCCAACCCAGGGTTAATCATTTTCCATGGATGGAGATTTTATTAATCCAATCTTGGGTTTGTCATTTTCCATGAATGGAGATTTTACTTATCCAACCCTGGGTTAATCATTTTTCAGAAACTGTATTTCAGAAATACAGGACTGGATAGTTAGTATTTCCTGACTTGGATTTCACATTATCCTGACTGTTTTCTTTGGAATCACACTCTGGTTTTTGCTATTACTAAATCCACATTTTGCTGAACCCAAAGGTGGTTAACTTGAAAACCATTGCTGGAATTATCGTATTCCAATACTAATAAAATTAAATTTCCAGGTTGGGTAATTGCAAGAAACAACCTGGGTTTTTCTCCATAACCAAGTCTGGAAAAATTGCAATTTAAGCAATCCTGGATTTAGGTAAAATCCAGGAAAAAACCAAGTAAAAATCACCATTGGATTTTTTTTTTTTTTTTTTTTTTCCAGTGGTACAGTGTTCAGAGTTCACTTGGCTTCTGTTATTCAGCAAGGTTAGCGCTCAGTATATTATTTTTGTAAAATTTTTCCCTCCTTCCCTTTGGAGACGACGTTTGGGCTTTGTCTTGTGCAATGCCATCAAATAAACTAGGGACACTCCTCAGCGGTGCGGTTAAGTCTGCGCAGCGAATTCCCCCATGTCCTGTGTAACCTGTGTGACTACAGTATCCTTAATGTACTGAAAGCTTGTCTTACCTTAAGTAACAAGATATTTCCTCCTTGATCAAATCACACGAGGGAAAATGCAACCAAGAAATGACCTGTCTGGACGATTCACAGATTCACACATCCGCCGCCATCTTAATTTTGCATCGTAAGAGAAACCTGGGGAGAGTACAAAAAGCCGGGGGTCTGTCGGAGGTCCGTCGAGGATGATCGTCGGAGATCTTCGGAGATTGTGAGCTGGATGACATAGCAGTTAGAAGTTAGTAGTTTCAAAGCAATTCAATTGCTGTACTTTTATTGCATTTAGAATCTCTTCCTTCTATGTGCACTGAACTCGTTTTCCAGATAGGAGGTTACGGAAAGACAACAGGAAACGTGTTTGGGGTAGTGGGCGCTGTTTTCGTTGGCCAAATCCTGTTTTATGTAGGCTGCAGCCCCATAATTTTTTTTCCAGTTTTTCAAGCAAACAAGGCAAGGCCCGAGGCGGGTGTGGAGCGCCGGGGTGAAGTGTTAACCACGGACTTTGATCAGATCGATGAAAAACGGTCCCCTGTCACTAATCTAATACAACAAAACGCATCCGTATCTGATTCTGTGATTGAACTTTGACTTCTGGTGTTTTCCCCGGTTTCTTGTCCTTCAAAAAGAATTCCATTATTTCAAAATACGGTCCTCAGTGACAATGGATTGATTGTCAGTTGTACTAAAAAATATGTTAAGCTGGTTGCTACAAGTCAGAGGATGATGAAATCTGCTTTCAAACTTTTCCTCTTCCAATCCCGTTTAGCCACTCGAACTAAATCGAACGTTTTTTAATCGAATTTAATCGACCGACAATGTTCGATTAAGTTCGGTGATCGAACACAATCGAACTTTTAAAAAAAGAATTTAGTTATTTAATCGAACCCAATCGAACTTTGATTGAGTTCGATTATGTTCGATGGTCGAAGTTGGCATTCATTCGATTAAAAAATGGGACGTTATAAAGGAAACAGGGAAACTAAGCAGCGCTACAGTAAAACAAAGCGATCAAGAGAATACAATAAACCCGGAACATTAATTTATCATCAGTGGCGAATCCAGGGGAGGTTCCTGGGGGGACATGCCCCCATCCTTATCTCGGGGTCTGGATGACCGCCCCTCCCTCCCACCTAATCTGAAGGTCTGGATCCGCCACTGTTAATGATCGTAGATAATCTGGTTGTTTTGTTGCTTTGTTCTTGCCTATTTTGAGTGTAGGTTAGAACGTTCAATTAAGTTCGATTGCTTCGATTGAGTCCAGAAATAAAACTCTCACGAATGTTTTTGGTTCGATTGTGTTCGATCAAGTTCGATTACCGAACGGCACACAAGTGGTTACGTCGGGACCAATTTTGGGAGCAAATACAGTGCAAGACATAAATGCTGGAATGATCGTTTTCATGACACTATAGAGTAAAGATGGTTTATCGGCCACCGCCCATGCACAGACAGACGGCTACTCCCTCATCAAAATACGCCAAAATAGACAGATTAGCCTGCGTGGTAGGTGTTTGAAAGGGAAGGGAAAGGAGGTTTTGAGTGCGAAAGAAAGACGAGGGGGTACCCTGCACGCAGAGTCTACTTCGATCTTCCTAGATAAGTCGGGAAGAGGAAGGAGAAGTCTCTCTTCCTCTTCCCGACTTATCTAGGAAGATCGAAGGAGACTCTGCGTGCAGGGTAGGGGGATAAGACAAGCATTTCATTTTCAGCACCTTCTGTAAGCTTGAAATCGACATTTACTTGCTTTTTATTGACTAAGGCCCGGTTCAGGTGCCGATCTTTTCATGAGCCGAACCTAATTCGAATTAAGGCCGACCCAAATTATTTAGATCGGCTGAATTGATTCAGACGCCGGTCTTAATTGCAGCTGAACTAAGTTCAAAAGTCGAAAAATGCTCATTTCGGTCAAACTGCTTACAAAATACGTTTGTATAATTTTATATAATTTATGCATTAGGGTCGGTACATGAAAAGTTCAGCGTCTGAATCAAAGCCGTTCCAAAGTCGCTCCAAAGGCGAAATTCTCGGCCAGGCTAGGCGAAAAGAACGGCTGAGCCGTTCCAAATTGAAATAGGCGTTCCTAATTGATTCAGACGCCGAACTTTTCATGTACTTAATTCAATGTATCAGGTTCGGCTCATGAAAAGTTCGGCGTCTGAACCGGACCTAATATTCGTTTATGCCAGTACCAAAATAAAACATTTCTGGCATGGTCTAGTTAGTTTCCAAAGCAATAACCGAGTTTACGACATGATTCACGTATTTTTTACTCATTTTATTGATCACTTTTAATAGAAGGAAAATTAAGAAAAAATCACTCAAGACTTGACAAACTTTACATGTAAATATTACAAACGAATTAAATGGACTCAATGTGCAAAAGACAGATAATACTTCTGAGTTCACTTTTGTTTTCCGGGGGGAGGCTTATTACAGCTGACGTAATAAAAATGAGCTTTGTAGACTAGGACACGGCAGGAATTTGAGTTGTTTCTGAAAGGCCATTGCATACAAAAAAGGAGCCGTTTACGATGGAATGTATGGATTACCAGAAATATGGCATTCAAATTAATAGTTGATTCATAACCTAGACAGGTCATTTTATAGTCTATGCAAAAAAAATTTCCATAAATCTGTAAACGGGTTGTGTCTATATACATTTCAGAGTGTTGTAACTAAAGAACATGTGCATATATCTTAAGAGTTGACGCATTCACGCCATAACATTGACATATAAAGCTTGTACAAGGTAGGTTGGCTTTTGCGCGTTCATTCTGCCAGAATACCCTTGTTTGCAGGGAAGACCTTAGATAACAACAACCTCAACCAGGTTGTGGCGTCCAGCGGTTTTATTGAAAACAAGGGTTTGGGTGGGGTGCTCAGTCTCGCGGGCTCATAAAATCTGGTCTCGGTAGTTCTTATTTAAGGATTTTCTGTATGCAGCCACATTTCAGAAGCTCGAGAAAGGCTTTTGATGCTTCGGGGAGCGAGATCCAGAGAGGTTTCCACTTGCTACGATCTCACACCAGCCCCATCCATCGGGCAAAGTACCATTAATTTGAACCGACTGCAGGCTTGCGTACCAGATATCACTTTGGTAGTTTGATCTCAAAACGTATTCTACTACGACCCTATATTTTCTGGTTAGATTGCAAACGTTCCAGTAATACTGGTTGTCTATCATTTACATGAGCAAACCTAGCCTGTTCCAGGCGTTTAGATAGTAGAGCCCGGAGTTAAGATGGCGGTAAATCGCACACTAACTATGGGGAAAACGAGGGGAGACTGGGGAGAGAGAAAGCGAGGTTCCCTTCCCTTTTCCCTCCCTAATCGCCCCCCCCCCCCCCCCCGCGTTTTTTTTTTTTTGTTCTCTTCAATTTTTCGCCCGTGCTCTACTATCTGAACGCCTGGAAGAGGCTAGGGCAAACCGGTTGGCTAACAGTTTGGGTAAATGGCAAGCAAAATTTAAGACTGGTAAATTTCGTCCCGGAATCGCGTTGACCATTTTCACTATTCAGTTCATTTAACGAAAAACGGCCGCGAAAGCTTGAAACCGGTATCAAAGACGGGTTTGAAGAAAAGGAACACGAATTTCCGTTTGGACTATTCCGACCGTGAAAACAGGGCTAACTTTTTAGACATTTCGTTGCTCCCGGAAATTTTCCACTGAAACGACCCAAAAAGTCGTGTTCCATTTACTTTCCAACCGGATTTTCCGGAAACGTTTTGTAAACTAGTAAACAACCACTGCCCTCTCTCCAAGGATGACAAATACCATGTTCAAAAGTAAAGTTCGTTAATGTTTGCAGTTGTTTGCAAAAAGTTAATTGACAGGCGAGATGTGCATGTGCGTGTGGCAGAATATCACCGTGAATAGGTACTAAACAAAATTGCGGTTGATCCCGAGGGGAAAAGTGTGCCTCATCTCTTGTTGCTGTCCATTGGTACTAATCTTGACCCTAACACCACATCTTGCGCAGCCAGCAGGGGTGGTAAGTAGAGACTGCTGACCAATCTGTAAATTGTAAATTTAGTAGTCATAATATTTAATTGTTTTTAAAAGTATTGTAAATTAGTTTTAAGTATTGTATTTCAGTGGTAAGTTCTCTGACTGTCTTTTTCTTTCTTTTGATTTAATAGTATTGTAATTATTTTAGTTCAAGCCTTCTTTTATTCATGTAAACTCTTCACGCTTTTTTGCTGACCTTACTAAGCCCCCGGCTTTGGTTGTTCTTATGTATTTTTCCGAGTGTGTGACATGTAATAAAGTTAAGTTAAGTTAAATTAAACTTGTTAGAATAAACTGATGTCTTTATAGCCCAAGTTCGAGACTGATTAGGGAGCTTAATCAGGAACGTTTTTGAGCGGCGCACGTCAACCTGAAGTGAGTTTTTATCTCTTTTAATACGCCTTGACGCCACCAAATTTGTATGGTTAAGTGTCTTTACTCTTATAGAGACAATTTGCCTAAAAGTTTGTTCAAAATTACGGCTCAAGTGTGCGAAAAGTCCACTTTCGTTTGGCGTGCGTCGCGCAAAAATTAAGGCCCCGTCCACACTATACCGGCATTTTTGAAACTGCAAATGTTTTTACCCGGATTCGTGTGGACGGGTCAAAAATTAAGCCAATCTGGACTGAGATCGATACCCAAAAGACACGGTTTCGTTGAGCGGATTCACTGATTTCGTGTGAACTTTTTGTGTAAATAAAATATGCGGTTTAAAAATATCCAGGTTAGTGTGGACTCGGCCAAACGGTAAGTTGTGACGACAAGTTCTTTTGGCGTGGAAAAGAGAAAAAACGACTATTATTTTTCGTCTGAAAAAGTAAGCTGAAATTAGGTTAGCAGTGCTTGAAAAATCGTGGAAATCTCATACTGGCAAATTTGCCCCAAATGTGTGGTAGCACAGTGTATTAAAAGAGATAAGCGTACAGCATTTCAAAAGCATCGTGCAGCTTGTATTCAGCAGAGTCAGCAGAAAGCGTGCCCAAATCTCCGAGAAAGAAACTTTTTTTTGTTATATTTCATATGACTCGACTGTTGTTTAGTGACCACGAAGAAAAAATAATCGCGCGCGCTTCATTCCAGATACCATAAATGACGTTTAGATGATTGTGACGTAAACAATGGAAGTTTCAAACTTTCTTTCAAAGTAGCAAGATGGTTTTTGCATGCTACTTTTTGGGTCGGCAACATTGCAGCCTATAAACTGTGCAAATGTTGATTCCCTACGAGGGTGCCTCAGCAGTTAAAGTGATTCCTCAACACAGGTAGTTTTGTGTTTTTACTGTTTATTTCAGCTACAGAAAAGTGCGTTTGTGCCGGATTCCTTGTCAAACTTAAGATACAAGATATTTTAACCACCAACTGTAGATGATTGCTCTACTCAAATTCATATTTCACTCCTTTTTGTTACTAGAGGAAAGGTGGACTAAGAACTTTTTTTTATTATTATATTTAGCTTATTGATTAACACTTAAGGCCTTTTTTCTGTTTGTTAAATAACTTTTTCCTTTTCTAAGACGCACTTGGGAAAAATTGTTGACCGTCGGTTGGCATAGTAACGAGAAATGACGTCACTATTCATAATTTGAACGAGCTGGCCAAAATGCGTGTTTCGCTCTTAATGTTTGCAGGCGTTTTATTTTGCAGGTGGATAATTTTTTTGGCATTTTTTCTGTTTAGTTTTCTCACTAGGAAATAATTAGCACGATTCTTAGCTGTTGCATTTAAAATTCTTGTTTTTATTAGAGTAAGGAAACATAGGAAAATATATAGGGAAATGTACAGGGAAACCAACACCCAAAAATAAATAGCCACGGTTGTCTTTAAATGTTGGATCATATCTGTTCGGTGGTTTTTCTTTATTTCAAAAAGGGAACTTTTTCTGCGATCATGAACGAAAGCCCGAAATCGAAAAAATATAGAAACCGTAAAAATTTAATGCCACAAGGAAAAAGATGAAACCAAGATGTAAATAATGAGCATTTTAAATAATAAGATAACAACAAAAAAGATCTCTTCTAAAAGTGGCAGCCAAGATGAAATCTCTCATCACAAAAAAAAAATAACAATATATACTTATACAAAAAATGAATAAAATCAAAAAAGAAATAGTTTGCCACAAAGTTCTTCTTACTCCACATTTCTTTTTTCGATGGCCCTCCAATCGCTAAAATAGAAAATTGCAATAATATTACGGAAGCTTATGACTACAGCAAAACTATTTATTTATTCATTTACTATTTTTTTTCATCTTTCCATTTGCCATTTTAGGAACAAGGAGAGTAAACTTAATATACATCGAAAGACAGATCAACCGCAACAAATGGTAATAAGAATTGACAAATTTATTGTCTTTGCATTTTATAACTATTGAGACAGTTTACACGGGTGGGGGCAAATGTTTGAACGGACAAAATCTTGCAAGGATCCGCCTTTCGTTTACACGGAAACAGTGAAACCATCCTAGTTCTTAAACTGCAAAGTGTTGTGATACACGTATGTCTAAGTAGTTAGCAGTATAAGGGATCCTGCTACAAAATGAAATTTACGTAGCAATTGATTTAGTCAAGAAGAACTAGTACTGATGATTTTTAAAAAATTGTGTAAAAATTAAAATGGTTTGAACCCAGGAGTCATTTCAAAAGTAGGTTGAGTTTGATCGTCCAGGTGAACGTAGTCCTGAATAGGACTGTTGTTGTTGACAGTGACTGACGTTTCGACAACCTGTGCGGTAGTCATCTTCAGAGTGAGTTGTATCACGTCAGTTGATGGTACTATACTCTGGTTATTGACCTGATTGGTCAACTACGTCGCGATGTTATTGGTGCGTTTCGATCCGTTTACTGTCACATTCAAACAGTCTCTATTGTTAGTCAAATTGTCTGTTGTCCAGTCGTTCTCTCGTAGTTAGTTTTGCTTGATTTCTTGAACAAGTCGTTTGTACAGTGCCAGTAACTGTTGACTACGATTCAGTAGCATTTGTTCCAAGTTAGTAAACCAACTTTCTAAAGTGAGTCGTTGATAGCAGTCTGTAGAATATGCAATACATGTCGCAGACTCTCAGTCGATTTGATGTTTCGTCTGTAAATGTTTTGTGTCTTGCTATAAAAACAAAGAAGGGTCCTTTAACCTTTTACTTTATAAAAGTATTTTTAGGTTAAAGGACCCTTGTTTTACGTTGGTGGCTCAATATATTCATCATCTGGCTACTGAATCTCGTTTTACAAGACGCACATGAGCACATGAGGTCAGTGTGGAAGAAAAGATAAACAGCGCTGTTAAACTGGTCCCTGACTTTGCAATCGACTTTGAAAGTGCACGTGGCGTCACTGAGGCACTTAGACTTTGCCTAACAGAGAATTCGAACAAACTTGGTAAGACTTTTCTTTTACCAGAATGACAAAAGCAAGAAGAATATATCAATTTCTTGATCCCTCACAATATTTATTACGAAACAATACAATATTACAATAGAAATTATTCAGTATCTATTTTTTCAATTCTTTGGTTTGGCCGACACCCACCTAGCTAGACAAGCTGGAATTGAACATGTTTATAACTGTTGTGTGTTGTCTTCTCCATCTTCCAGCAACACAGTGCAAATTGATCGCAAACATGTTTTAAACGCTGAAGATAGAGAGTTTATCCCTGTCTTTCCCTCAACTAACCGATTTGAATCAGAAGATTTCAGCAGAGTGGAGCTTGCGTGATATTAATAATATTGCATTACTGTAGTTGCACACTTAACTTAGGACGGAAATCAGCATTTATGACAACTAAACAAGGAATAGCATAATATGCGGAATGCTCTGGTCTTCTGAAGTATTTTGGCCATTTCAATAGAAAGGCTTGGGAAAGATCATCTTGGAGGAAAAGATAGAGAAAAGGAGAAAGAGGAAGACCAAGAAGGCAGTAAGTTATTAAAGGAAATTAGAAGATTAGCCTGTTCACAGACCCTCTATTTTTCTTCCTCGCTCGCGCTCCGCGCTCGCTCTCACTTGCTCGCGTGCTCGCCTCGCTCTCGCGCACGCCGATTTTTTCCACGAAAAGAAAAATGAATCAACGTCTGTGACAGGCTATTAGAAGATTGGCACTTGATAGAGACCGTTTCCGCTGTGTGGTCAGAGCTGCGATTTCCAATAGGATAAGCAGTTAGAGTAGCAGTAAGAGTTTTGAGAAGAATTTTTGTCATAGAGCGATTTTCGTATGACCTTGAAATGAAAACGCGTAAACAAAACAGAAACGACAAACGAACGGAAATAGAGCGATTTGATTGGTTTATCGAACGGACAGACAAACGCGTCTGGCTTTTCATTGGTTAAGCGAACGCTCAGGTGAAAAAACTTCATGCCCGAGAACTTTCTAGAAATCAACCGATACTTCGCTTTGACGTCATACTACAAAACGATTGGCCAATCGAACAATGCCTTCTCCATATTAGGGTTTCTTTGGCGGGAAAACAAAGAGGCCATGTTTTGATCTTTTCATCCATTGGCTGATGAAACAAAGAACGAACACTTACCGAAACCTTTTTTCAAGGTCATACGAAAATCGCTCTATTGACGTGGCTCAGTTTTAAGGTTGCATTCCTTTTAGCCAAACTTTTTTCGGATTTGGACAATCCAGATTGTTTGGATTTTCGTGCTAGCCGGAACAAAAATCTGAAATAAGATTGATCCATACAGAAGCTGCCTGCCGCTCCGATCTTCTTCTCAATTTTAGCGCATCGTTTTTTACGTCTTCCTGCTAAATTAAGCATCTCGTGGAAAAAGGGAAAAAATGCTCTTTAACTAGTGGTGTTTCATGCTGGGACTCCGGCGTCAACTTAAAACTATCTGGAATTTGATTCAAGAACATTTCAGAAGACAAATACGAATTCTCAAGCGCTGAGAAGCACGCTCTTGACACACAGACATTGGCTAGTACAGTTTTTTCGGTGAGAAAATCTAAGCGTTTTCACTTCCTAACGGATTTAGAGTGACAGTGGAACTTGAGTTTAGTATACTACAATCCTTTAGCGGCATAGAACAACGAAGGAGTTGAAAATAACTTTTGCCCAAACTAACCTTGACCTGCTGTGTTTATTGATGAACGAGCACGTTTTTGCGATCGAAAAGCAGTTTCATTGAATGGAACAAAGATCTGAAACCAGATTGAGATACCAATCTGAACGATCCACGTTCAGAGGTAGATCGTTCGGATTGCAATCTTAGATTGGTTTAGTCCTTAAAGGAACAAAAAATCGAATTTTTGATCGCAAAATCCGGATTTAGATTGGCTAAAAGGGATGCAACCTTAGTGTCGTCTTAGCCTGCTTTTCTGTGCCTTTGGCTGTAAGAGGACTCTAAGTAAACTGAAACGTGTTGTTTACCGTTGCTTGTCGTCTATTTTCAGATTTCAGCATTGATGGTGATTACCAACATTCTTTAAACGCTGAAGCGGAGGAATTTATTCCTTCCTTTCAAGCAACTGGCGAATTTAAAACAGAAGAAAATGGCAAACTGGAGCTTGGGTATCTATAGATGCGTAAAGTTGCATAAAGCTTGTCTTTACGGTCAGCATAACGCCAGCTTTATCGAACAGTAAAGTTACCATTTCGTGCTGTGTTCTATTAAGCACTTAAGAACGTTAATGATTCTTGAGTACTGAGATATTGTATGGCGTAGATGTTGTGGTCCTTTGAGAATTTTGACTTGACTTTCGTTATCCTCTCCCATTAGACAGCCTTCAAAATTCGAGCCAACTCTCAATCCAATGAAAACCACCATACCGCAACTCAATTCTAAAAGTTAACCCGATAAATAAGTAAGAAAAGATAAGATAAGAACCTTTATTTAAGTGCCAAAGTATTTAGCCCAAAGGAACTAATTGGGGACACTAAATAAACTGATAAAAATGTCAAAGGGGATTATTTAATACGATCACAATACTATAATACTCTATAATATGAAAAAGAGATTGTTGTCTATTCACTACAAAGTTTACAACAGTTACTATTATTAGAAATCTACTCTGAAAAGTCCAATTTTCTAATTTTGTTCCTAAATCTGGCTAAGCTACAAGTCTCTTGTAGATCCGCTTTGTTTAGTTTAGGCCATACGAATGGCGCTGAAACGCATGACAAAGTCATTATTTCGGAGTGAATGCGCGGAATCCTTACGAACGAATAAGTTAAAAGCATTATCAGGTACAAGTCCGTACGTAACTTTATACATCGGTACTACGATGTCCTGAAGACTTCTGCTGTACACTAAATTGGGAATATTAGCCTCGGTAAGAGTTCTTCATATCGAGTGAGATCTATAAATGGCTGTCAATGCACGTTCTTGAAATCGTTGCAGCTTCCTTTTGTCAGACGACTTACAAAAATGCTATATTTAGTGGCAATACATTAAGTGGGCAAAAATAAAAGTTTTATACAGCAACAGCTTAGCCTCACATGGTATTAAATTTCTTAAACGAGATAGTATCCCGACTTTTTGGCTAGTCTTAATACATAGCTCACTTATATGCTTCTTGAAAACAACATCATATCGTCGATGTTGACTCCTAGTAGTTTAATGTCCTCTGATTTGTCAATGGGTAGGTCATGCGCGCTTAGCACTGCATCACTCGTATCTCCATCAATTTTTTTGGGGGGGTTAATATTTAGGAATTGGAACTTCTCCGGGTTGGCTAATTTAAAAAGATTTTTAATTACTTAATCAGGAAATTTGCCTTTTAGCCAGTTTTAATCGAATCTGTTCCAGACTCCGAGATAGTCGTATCCGCAAAATGAGACAGCGCGAACAACAAAATAAACAACCTCGTTCCCAGGTTCTCTCGGAGAGAACCCTGGGAACGAGGTTGCAAAATAAAAAGGGAGGAAACTGGGGAGACGAAGGGCGCATGCATCCCTTCCTTTCTCCAGTGATATTTATTTCGATCGCTCAAAAATTAATATCATAATAAATTTTAGTCTATGTGTAATATATGTGTCACGTTTTGTGGAGGACGTGAACACAAGACAACAACTCTCTTTTTCTTTTCCTGCACTTCGATACAGTCTTGCAGAATTCAACTCCAGAAAAAACGGCCAACATTTGGCGAATTGAACGCGAGGGAATAAACGCGACAAAGTTTAAAGCAGCGTAACTTTACTTATTAAGTGACGTTTTCGTTGCCGTGGCCGTCGTTGTTGTTGTTGTAATTTAACAATTAGTCGTCGAAGGCGACGTGAATATCGGCGAATTGCTGGTTTTCAGTGTCACGCCATTCAAAATGGATCAAAATAAAAATCAAAACTGTCCAATAGATAAAATCCAGAATCTGGGAAATGAAAGGAGGTACATATACAAAGACCCTCACCAAGATTCAGGTCAGAGGAATATTTCGTATACGAGATATCCGAAGAAATGTTTTACCCAAATTTATAGAGATTTGTATGGAGACGCCATGCTGGTGCTCACCTGGATGAGCTCCAACATGGCGGACGGAAACCAACAGAAACATCTGTTACCGAGTTTTGGTACAAAAGCATGAATTTATTCCTCGAGAAACTCATAAACATTAAAGTAATACTTTTTCTAATACATGAACTGTTTAAATAGCAAAATTTCCTGAAATAAGTCATTTTTTTAACCTACATGACAGCTCTCTTGGCCGTCATGTAAATATCGCGTCACGCAAAAACTTAGAAATTCAGGCCTCCTCTATCACAAAACCAAGAACCCTTTTAAAGCGAAAATTTGTATGAAAATTAGTTTTCAGCTGCTTTAATGCATCGTGAAAGTAAAATCTCGGTAGGATCGATAGTTTTGTAGTTTGAATTTTAGTGACGTCATGTGAAAACCAACAATAGTCACCGAGACGAAGTCGAGGTGACTATTCGCCAATATTCACGTCGCCTGAGGCGACTGATTGTTTTAGTATAATTACATTGATGATTATTCGAGAAAATAAAATTATTGATCAATTTTCCGACCCCGAAACATCAAAAAATCTGGCTCCCATTTTGAAAACTGCTAGCCTTCAATGCTATAATCACCGCGCGGTGATTATAGCGACGGGATAAAGCGAAGCTCCTAGCCAATCACAGCGCTCTATTTTCGATAATCATTAATCTAATTTTACTAATATGTTATAGGCGACCCTGCTTATAAATTTGCTCCTACGGTGTGTCGATAGTTTTCTAAAGTTGTGTGACACTTTTTTTTTTGATTCAGCTTTGCTATTGCCATACGAAGTGCTATGACCTGTCTATTACGGGATTAGGGATAAATCGTTTTAAGGCGTAGTTCAGATGTGAGTCTTGTCACGGAAAAGGGCAAAGAACAATTATGTTTTCTCTCTGATTCAGATGGTCCTTTGAGCCGGATAGGTTCTGCTTTGAGTGATGTCCAACGCAGAAATCCTTTTTTGAAGAACAGCCGGATCGGAAACTACGCTACAATCAAATTCATCGAATTTGATACATATGTAATGTGGATAAAACCTCTCAAAAGGAATAAAACGCCAAGAAAGCTAGGTGCTTCAAAGTTTACAAAGTGGTCTGCATGAGCTTTACCCTGCGGGCAAGAGCTTTCTCTCTTGCATGGTTGTTAGCGTTAACGAATCGCCCGCCTCGCTTAGAAACAAACCAACAACGCGACTGACAAGCGACGGGAACGACTTCATAAACGCCAAAAGCCATGCGAGAGAGAAACCTCTGTTCGTAAGGTACAGGAGCTTGAGAAATATTTAATTCACTGAAGTGAATTAACCTGATAAAAGTAAAAAAGAAATTATTCTGAACATCTTTAATTAAAAGTGGGGGCGGGGGGCTATCCCAAACTCTCTTCGGCTGTTGACTGAAACAAAGTCATTTCTCGCTACTTCCTCATCTATCACCATTTCTGACATATTCACCCCAGACTTCTCACGCTTTTTTAATGGCCTTCATATGTCGTGTTTCGAGCTCTTATTGGTTCAGTGTTGTGTCTGGGGCATCTGAAACTGATCATGTTTTATATTTTGGAAAATAAGATTCTGGGAAATTTCCCACCTTCCCTTGTCCTAACCCAAAGTCAACACTAACTCTCCAGTAGGCCAGGGAGAAATGTTGGGTGAGCCAGGGAGGGGTAGGTAGGAAGTTTCCCAGAATCTTAAACTGATCCGTATATTTATACTATGAGTAGTGATCTTTCACGATCAATACTTAAAGCAACAAAAGTATCGTTCAAGGCTCCAACGTACTGTTTACACATCTACTATCTACTCAACCAAAAAAGACCTTTGATATATAAAATATAATTATATGACATATATATCTTTGGCATATAATTATATTTTTATATAATTATAGCAACGATCCTCCAAAATTCAGTAGGCTTCCAAAAAAACAGAGTACGATCAAATAGGTGTTTCTTGGTTTTCCAGAAACCATTGTTGGTTAGCTATTGTGTTGTGGTGGGGCTATATTGCTCAGTGTTTTTTGTTTTTTTTTTCAGTTTTTTGAATCGTGCCACGGTGATTGTATCCGTCCGCTTTGCAAAGAAAGAAACAACAAGAAACTACCGAACAAGTTTTGTTTACGAACAGTCGCACAGAAACTCATTCCCATCAAAATAGGTAAACTTAATCTAAAAAAAAAAAAACAGATATCAAAAAACATTACTGCATGATTGATTAAACATTGTTTAGGCGTTCGAAACCAGGAGTAACCAACAGATACGCCTTGTTTCGTTACAGTTTGCAATGCAGTGGTCTTTCGAACGTATTTAATTTTACCGAAAAACGTGAGCGACGTGAGCGACTTTTCGGGCGCTGATTGGTCGAAAGCTGTGGTCGATGAGAGTACTACAGACTATGGACGGAAATGACGTGATGGTGGCACAATTTCATTTTTTCTTTTTTTCGCGCGATTTTCCGAGAAACTTGAGCGGAAGTTCAACAAAAAACTGTCGATTGATGTTATCTAAAAAAAAAACAAATCGACAAAAGTGGCTCGTGGTTCCACCTGAGTTTTGAACATTTTGAGGCCGTTTCCACGGTTGATAAGAGTATAGACCTTGGAAAATTGTTCTCGATTTGTTGACTTGACAACTGGTTAAACCATTATAACAGGGTTTTGTTGAAGCAGTAACGTTTTGATGATGTAGCTAACAATTCTTCCGCGTTCGACCCTATGCGGACGTGAGGCCTGTTTGGACACGGAAGTGGTTTGCGTCTGTAGTTTGTCGGCCACGCTCCTAAGCGAATAACGTTTTCGTGGTGGTCACACTAAATAATAAAAGTCAAAAGAATGTATTCCGGAAAAAGTGGCTAATGGTTACACAAATGTGTTTGAAAGTGGTCTAAAGGTCTCAGTGGTGCACTACCCCTACAAGTATGGATACCCCCCCCCCCCCCGAAATATATAAGACACAGAAGTCACCCGCCCTCAGGATCAACCTCGTTCCCAGGATTCAGGTTGCCTTTGGCATAGAAAATCTATTTATAGACTGCGAGCAGTCCCTCAGGATGGTCACGCGAGCAAGGAAATCGAGCGAAGGGAGCAAAAAGAACGCTTTCCCTCTCGGCCATTTCGCTCTCTCCATGCCAGTACAGTCCTGCTGAGCTAAAGGAAATGATGTGTCAGGGCAGGGGCTAGGTTTCGAGGGTTGAATGACGCCTCTTTCCTAAGAAACAATTCAGTTTTCAAAGCCCTTAGTTTTATATTTTAGAGACCAAAAGGAGAGAATAAAAATTTTGTGTTTTTATCTTACATGTATGCCGGGGGTTTTGTCGTTGTAAATGCCCATTGGTCCACTGAGCCCGGAATTTTCTTGAGCCACAGCGGAGGATTGATAGGTCAGGATTACGTTCTGTGACTTCCTGTTTGTGATTCCATGTACAACAGCACGGGGTGTACTGTTTCAAGAGATGTAAAGGCAAAATATGCTTAACTACAGCTTTAAGAGACACTAAGCAGGATGCAACAAGTTTTCATTGGTATTTGAGGCATAGCGAACTCTAGAATTCAATTGATGCGGTTTAATCACAAGCGTCTCGACATTCGCGCAGATGAACGATTTGTCACGCTGACTTGACCAACTATAGCCGATTGTCGGGGGAATCTTGTAGCAGTGATCTTGCATGTTTTTGTTTCCAACATAACGTCGAAGGGGTGCGAAATACATGGAAGGTTACCTGGATTTTAAAGAGTCTTCTAAGGTGAGAGGCTGATGCTGGAACTAAAATCACAGCTACAGATTTATAATTATGTAAACCTGTGAAAAACATCGGAGAGGCAAGCTCTGAATGCTAAATTACTTTGCATTTTTTATTCTTGACTGTTTCTCAGATCTGAACGCAAAACAGCTCGTTACTTTGTGGCATACAACAGGCAGTGAACAGTTAATATTTTAGCTAGTGAACTCCGATACTGCTCGGGCATTTAAACAAGTGTGTTTGATTTGAAGAGCAGCCAATGATTACAAAGCAAGTTTCAACTCATTATCGTAGCCGGTTTATATATAGACTCATTTGCTTCGATGTTAACGAGAATTAGTAAAGGCTAGTAGCATTTATTCCATAAGATCTTTGCGCATTTCATTTAAGTGACATGTTATTTTATAAGGACAAGACAGGAATTCTCGCCAGCTTGAATTGAACAACACTTCAGGAAACATGCCAGTCACACGTTTGGCGCTGTAACGTATCTGACCGCGCTCCTTCTCGCGAAATAAACCCGCGTTAACTTTTTGCCAGAACCCCGGAACTGTCGGCTTTATTTTATTTTTTCTATTTTACCACAAACACGATTCAACTGGAGGTCCACGATATACCTCGTTCTGACGACGGAGAAGTGAATCTGATCGTTTGAGGTCGCAGCTTTGGCATATTTTAGGGTATCTGTAGCTAATACCGCAAAGCTGAGCTCGATGTGTCAGGTTGTTTCAGATGCTAAGCCGTGCCAAATGACGTTACTATCTCTTAGAATTTAAGTATATATTTTTTCCAAAAATCGTGTATCTTTTCAGGAACTTTAGCTGATGATTCGAAAAAGAGCACATATACCAGACAATTTGAATTTCTTTTTATATTGACCTCCCTCGAACATTCATTTCTGCGGTCACAGATCGATGTATTAGAACTATCTTGCATATGTAATTTTATACGTTTGCTTGTCGGTTTAGATTCGAAAATAGGCGAACGTAGTTATGGATGCCTAGCTTTGAAAGGCAACTCCGGAACAAGGTCAGAATTTGGACTGAAAGAAGAAAATGTTACAAAAGTTATGCCATTTGTTCAGTGAACCAAAAAATCCGATGCAAAAAAGGGCGAACGCAATTTATTATGACGTCATTGCTCCTCACATCCTCCCCACAAATGTGACATCTTAGACAGGGTTTTAGCGGAAGAAGAGAGCAGGCGACGCAAATTAAATTGTAGGTCATCGGCACGAGTATATTTGTGCTGAGTAAATATCGTCATAAACATCAAAATCTACGTGGGAATCGTTCATTAAGTACAAAAGACTTAAGTGAGGTAAGAGAACGTGATTTATCAATTTGATGTGTTCGGATTGTGCCCGCATACCGACGTGAACTTCACTTCGATGTGGATTACCGCGCGTCTTAGCTGGTAATAAATTTCGATCATGCAGAGAGTTTCTTCATTGAATGCAATATACCAAGTGCGTCAAAATTCATTTTTTTCCCGTTTTCGCATGAGGTAATCACAAATAAGGTTAATTTGTACGCTTGTAGGATGCATTAGAAGTTGGATGAATTTCGCGTGTTTCGTCTTCCAAATATCGTCCACGACTACTTCCTCTCATCCGGATGGAGGCAAACTATCCAGCAACACGACTCGACTCCAGGTTTTGGGCGACATTTCTGGCGAGCATTTGATTTTTTATTGATCTTAAATAAAAACCATCGTTATTAGTTGTCGATAAAAGCTGCTCTTTTATATATTTGGCACTGAGCGAGGCAGCGCGATCAGCTGCATCGCCGACCTTCCGTTGATTTTTAGTGGAAGTTTAATATCATTAGTTTTCTGTAAGTGTACCGCATCGAATTGCAAACCATTATCCTAATGCTGAAGTAACCTTAGAAGCTACGGCTAAATTATCTTCCTTTTGGAACTAAATTCCCTTAAATGATTTCAATGCAATTAGCCGGACAGTCAACAAAGATAAGAAGGACAGTGTGGAGTGTGCCTTTGTCACGTACTTATTACGCTTCGACAACATTTGACTTCAGAAAGATAATTTGTGAGTAATTCAACGATTTGCTGTGTTCACATTAACATACCAGCTAATAATGTCAAAAACCTAAAATCAAGACAGCAAAGTTTATTTATAGTTTATGAAATTGATGATTACAAAACAATTGAGCACACTTCGGTTCTTTGCACTGCATTAAAAACATTTTTTGAACTCTGTATTTCAAGTACGTGTTTTTCTTTCTAAAGAAAAAAAATGACTACTTCCTAAAAAGAAAGCAGAAACTAAAATTTCTAATTTACCATATTCACTCAAAATACTTTGGTCAAGGAAAAAATTTAAAATAATAAGAATTCACAACACAACAGCAAGCTACAGGAATACTGTAATTTGCATGCAAGATAAGAGAAATAAATGAGATAGTTGCTGACCGAAGAAAGCTCCATTCTGCTCTTCTCTCTTTGTTTTGTTTTGTGTTTTGGTCTGGGTCATTTCATTCCACTTAATAACGAGGATAACTTTCAGTCACCAAAGCACTCATCAGGCCGAGTAAAAGGTGCAAGAATTAGAGCCTTCCTAATATTCTCTAGAAAATCTGTTTTAATATTAATAGCCTGCATGAATCTGAGCTTATAAAGAAAAAATAGTAGATTGTCAAAATCGCAAGATAACGCCAAGAAATAATACAATGAATCAGATATTTTTCATGTGATTAGTCACATTGATTGTGTTGCTTTCATTTATTAAAAAAATCAGGTAGTTTCCTGGATTTGGCACCTGATTAGATATATATTGTAAGCCATATTTTTATACATTGTAGCTAACTTAGAGCCTACAGTTCATTTTGAAATCAACGCAACCTAGAGATTTGTTAGATATCTGCTAGCAGAAAACTAACTAATCTGTTTGTCGGGTGCACTATTGCCAAGAACAATGTCAATCAGTTCATTGCAATAGTGTGTTTGTCATTATTTTCTTCAAAACAGTATATCATAAAACATTTAATTAGATTCGGTTTTTGTGAATAATAATCAAGGCCTCGGTTTTATCCTTGGTCTTGGCCTCTGCTGGAGATGTTAGTGACACCCATGGCTGAAAGAATGGATGTTATGTACATAATTTTTATTTGTTCCTCAAAAATTATTGCTTGCATCCTATGTCAACAGCACTGTTCATTTGTCAGATAGTGATTCAGCCACTGCCTTTATATTAGTATACAGTGTACTCACCATCTGTCTTCTCATTGGCTATAATCTTGCAGTTAATTTTGGAAATTAGTGTAACCTACAGATTCATTAGTTATCTGCTGGCAGATAACTGACTAATCTGTAGGTTGTGTGCAATGCATGATTTTTTAAGAGCAATCTCAATCTGTGCTCTGTGTGAGGGTTTTTTTGTCCTTATTTCCTTCAAAAATGTGTTTAATAAAATAAGAATAAATTTATTAAGTTATTAGAGTTGGTTTTTGTGATATCCAGAATATTCAGGTATTAGTAAGTGTCAGCCTGAGCTTACTTACCTCTACTTTTATTATTCTGGATATCACAAAAACCTCAACCAATAACAATTTGTTTAATATCTTTATGAGACAGTTGCTACACTAGCAAGGTTTGGTTTACTCCTTTCTGAATTAATAAAGGTGTATTGGCTAGAATAAAGATTTGAAAAAAAGTAAACTTATTCTTTGTGTAAAATACTTACCTTACTTTTCCCAAAGCTGCTAAGGCCTTGAACCTGTGTAAAGTACAGAAAAACAATATCTATTTTAAATGCTGCAATGCAAAAGTAATCCTGTTCAAAAAGGTTTCATCTCAGAGGTCATGTCACATATCAAGATAAACTAGTCCACAGAATCAGAAGTTTCACATCTCTCATAATCATTGACTGTGGAAATGAAATGGTTAATAGTTAAAAGCCTCAAGTTTGCATTGTTAATGCCTAATGATAGCAATCGATGACCACAAATCCAAACAATGAACGATAAGTACAAAAGTACACACAGGCTTGTTCTGTTTTGTTATACACATGATCAACATTATAATATCACCCTGCAGGACATGTGGCCCAGCTCTCATTAAAAATCTGTCATGAATCTTGGTTGTTGGCTCTTAGCACCTCTTATCAGATAGGCCACAGCTTTTATTTAATTTGTGTCTAATTACAGCTGTTTTGTTATTGGAAACCTGTGAACTATCCTCTGTTTCATTTATCAGTTAGAGATAAGAGTATCCCCTTTTGGCTAAGGTTAATTTTTCACAGCAGAGACATAACTAATGCCAAGTTCCAATGAGCTGCAGTTTTGGTCCCAACTGAGCAGATCTTGTTATCTTCAAATGCTTGCTTTTTGTTTTTGCTTTGATGAGTGGCAGAGGTATGAGTCCTGCATGAATCTTCTGCATGGTCACTTATCAGCAAAGAAAGAAAGAAATGTCCGATAGCCCAGGGCTAGTGGATTTTTCTGTCATGCTAGTGAATTCTGATTTTTACTTGCCTGACAGGCAAGTGATGTTTTTTGAGCAATTTGAATAACAGAGGAACTTTGAAATCAATAATATTTCTGCTCATCAAAAGGCTTTTGGGGCTAGTTGAAATGACATCTGGGCTAGTAAATGCTAGCTTCAGCTTGCCCAAATGGCCAGCTGTAAAAATGATTTTCTTTGCACCCTGCTTATAGTCTACAGAAGTTTGTCTAAAATATACCTTGCAGTGAGTTCTGTATGCCCAAATATCCAACGCCCAATTTCAATGACCATTAATAATTGCCAAGGCAACCTTTTTAAATTAAGTATACATGTATAATTAACTTCAATTTTATTATTGTAATCTTGAGAATGTTGTATTATTTTTACCTCATACACATATTTGAAAAAAAAAAAAAAATGGCAATTGTATGTTCCAACATCTGCAGTTAAGGGCTCTTTTATCTTTTGTAGAAGAATCTTCAACCAAGCTTTACAGGCTGTACATACATGTACACGTAGGCATTTCTCTTTTAAGTTGTCCAACTCCTGATCTTAAAAGCTCAACTCCAAATTGTTAAGTGCTGTGCAGTTTGTTCTACTTAATAATTATTAAGTTACACATAGCAGTCCCAGTAGATTAACTTGGTATTAATAGTGATGTTGATATTAGTCTAAGACTAATTTGACAAACCTAACATAATTTGTATATATATTTTTCTTTTTAGTGGGTGACTTACTGGGTTGTGATTCGTGGATCTCAGCTGGTTTTCTTTGCCAATGCAGATGCTCATGTTACAGAAAATGTAAGACAGTAATTAAACTGTGATTTAATTTTCTTGTACTTTGTTCAGCTGATTCATGACTTTTTAACATCTTCACGAAGCCAATTTTTAGCACACTGGAGCCTTCTTTGTGGCAAATTTCATTCTGGATTTTTACCATTTATTGCAAATGTCTATAAAAATTTGATTAACTATATTGTATCTGAGTATAAGTTAAACACAAAATTAATGAGGACAAACCATTACTTTTGTTTGACACCTACATGTACGTTATGATGACAATAAGCACTTTTTCCTTGGGGGTGACTAAAAGCCATAACAAGGATAATATTAAATTACCACACTGTAACAATATTTAATAAACTACAGTTGAACTCAGCCTCTACAATGGCCACCTTAATTAGGGACAGAAGAACGTGGAGGTGGTCGGAGATTATAAAGAGGTGGCCATTGTAAAGAGGTTTTAAACAAGAGTCAATGAATGAATTATTTGTCTGCCAGGACAAACAAGTGGCCATTATAGAGAGGTGGCTGTTAGTTGAGGCTTGACTGTATCAAATTTAAAATTACAATTTCTGCACAACACTCATCTACAGTGTAAGACCTCGGTGCAGACCTTTATCCCAAGGCAACTCTTTGCTTTGAAGGGGAAAACCATTTTTTTCTCCTGTGATACTGAAAAATATAGACATTATTTAATTTCAAAATGTTTAACCAATATTATACCTCTGATTTTAGATAAATTGTTTTCCCCTATTTTTAGGTTAAATTTCATATAGACCTCGGGCCAAAATCCAGTTTTGTGGATGGTAAACGTAAGGCAAAAGACAAGTTTGAGTTTGAAGTGAAGGCAGAACGTGGCAAGAAATATTTATTTAGGGTAAGACATTCTTTGGAGATGTTTAAAAACCCTCTACCTTCTCCTACCTACCTTGCCTCTTCACACCCTGTTATGCATAAGGCCTCCACAATTCTCAACCTGCTATCTTGAAAAGACTGTCTGGTTTCAGAAATGATATATTTTTTTTATGGGGATGGGACATTAACCCATGGGAAAACACCCAACCTGAAGGGCCAGACACAGTTCAGCCCACCAGGGACCAAGGTCCCATTTGGTGTAGCTTCCAGTGTCATCAAGGTGCACAATCCTCCCCATCACATTAAGGTGCAACACTTAGGGAGCTGATCTTTCAAGGTGTGTATATTAGTTATAGAAGGAATGGCTAGCCTGTTTGACTTGCAAAATGCAGGCCCCCTCGATCAAGTCCCACTCAAAATTCATTTCTTGAGAATCCCAAGTTCAATGTTATCAATATATGGTCTACCTCCCTGTAGTTGGAGTTTTAAACAAAACATGCTAGAGGTAATCCTTGATTACACATCTGCATTCGTCACTTACAGAAACAAAATTGAGTCGAAAGGAGTCCAATTTCCTGGCGGTGATGCCCCTGATAGAATTAATAGGGGCAGCTAATTTGCAGTCGCCCGTGATAGCTCTAAAATGTCTGCGTTTGTGCCACAGGAACACCAGATTAGGATGCATTCTGATGAACGTGATAATTTGAGCCAGAAATTTTTTAGTGGGTGTCCACGCACACCACGACTCTAATTTTTTTCCTAAAAATCTGGGCATCCATAGGACACCAGGCTACATTACCCTGCCCTTGGCCTTTTTGCCAGTTTCATCACGGTGGTGGTGAAAGAGCACTTTCATTCATGTCGCCCGCATCTATTGGTACAAAAGAAAGCATTTACATAAGAAGAGAGTTAATCTCCCTCAGGATTTGTTTGGACCACTAACATGGCCACCATTTCATTGTTTTGGAGCACCAATACAGCCTCTGTGACATCATGTGAAAATGCTAAATTTGTGAAAACTTTTCACTTAAGTGAAGTAAAAAATATCATTTGGCAGAGTCAGGCAGTTGGCTCTAAATAGACTTTTTGATAATTTCTTGCGCTAATGATAATGCCTTTGTTGCTTTACAGACAAACTCGGACCTCAACCGTCTTCAGTGGGTACATACACTTCATCTTGCTGCTCAGGTAATCATTTTGTTTTTAAGTCTGTCAAGTTGTTTTGGATGACTTGAAATTAAACATTATGCGGAAAGAATTTCTCTATAACAGTAAAACTAATTCCCTATTTGGGGTGCATGGGATGGTGTAGTACTCCAGTACTCACCTCCCACCAATGTGGCCTAAGTTCAAATCCTCGCGTTGACAGCATATGTGGGTAGAGTTTGTTGTTGGTTTCTCTCCTTTGCCCTGAGAGGTACTCCAGGTGGTGTTCCCCTCCCCTCCCCTCCCCTCCCCTCAAAAACCAACATTTCCAAATTCCAATTCGACCAGGAATCAGGTAGACAAAGAACCTCTGTGTGGATGTGCTACCTCTAAATCATTATTTACATTGTATTTATTTATTTATTTTATTTATCATTTGTCTCAGAGGCTTGCCATCCAAAAATCAAAGCTGTGCTTTGAGAAAAATTGAAGGGAACCCAGTGCTCTGGACCTGTGAATTCCAGGTTGCCCAGTGTAGTACTTCTATTAAAAAGCTACGATATCATAGTTCCCACCCAATAGCAAAAGTAAGGACTGCCAGGGGTCACCAGGCACTACTAGGTCGAGAGCCCAACCTTGAAAAATACATTCATTGTATACATTCACTGGTTAAGGATTTATAAGTACTCAACTGGGGCTTAAATATTTTTCTTCCTGATATTAAGCAATTATTGAATTCAGTTTTTGATCATCTGAAGAATTAGGGAGATCTTGGAGGGTGTTATGCACCTCGGCCTTTTTACGGCCGCAGCAGATAACACCATACAAGATCTCCATAATTCTTCAGATGATATGAAAACCGAATTCAATAATTGTTTTATTATTCATTCAAACTAATTCCTAGTTTAAAAACAAACTAAAATACCTCCATCGATGTTAAGTTCATCTTTGATAGCGCATGTTTATTGGCAAGTTTAGGAAATAAAGGGTTGTTCAGTTCTGCAAATATTCTTCTAATAGCAGTCGTCCATCAAGTTACCGTATCTTCTTGCTGCTCTTGCTCTGTTTTTAGCCAATAGTTTAATTGCCTATTTCTTCCTTGTGAAAGGAGTAATGTTCTGCCATTTTGTATTCACTACCTTTTTTTTGATTGCAGGGAAAACCCCCTCCGCCACTGATTGTTGGTAATCTCAACACTGGTGAATCAAAGACCTCACCTACATCAAGAAGTCCAACCGAGAACACGTATACTGAAGGTTGGCTTTTCTTCTGTTTTTTTTCTCTGCAAATATATGAATATATGAGAAGGGTCGACCCAAAAAAAAATTAGAAGGGTTTGTATGGAGTTCTCTAAGCATAACTGGGCTACGATCTCAGAGACAATTTGCCCCGAAATGCTTATTTTTGGCAAGTAGGCCTCTTGGACATTGTTCTTTCAGAATATCCTGACAAATCCCATAATTTCAGAAATTATTTCATTTTTATGTCGTCCTCACTTTAGTACTCTATTACCTTAATGTCTAAATTTCTTGCCTTCATTAATCAAATCTAGTTGTTATAATTTTTTCCCTTGGAATTCTTTCAGAAAGAGATTCTTTCTTAAGAAAGAGCATAAAATATTATGCAGAACACATGGCAGTTTAAGTGGTCTCACACTGTATTTCCTTACATGTAGATGCTTGGTTGAAAAGGTTGTAATCAGTGCTAAGGGGGTTGCTCAACTCTACCCCTCCCCCTTATTATTCAACCAAAAGGAGGCCCGCAGGGAAGGAAAAAAATGGAAGAAAATAGGGAGAAAACTTGTCTCCTTAACACATTAAGACTTGGATGAGTACTTAGACATTATATTAATGGTCATCTTTATTTTACAGTTCTCGAGTTTAACATAGCTGGTGTGACAGAGGAGGAAATGGCAAAGTCACTTTTGAAGAAACACAATTCATTTAGCAGCCACTGTAAAAAGCTCTTGGGTCGCAAGAAATCTGATGGCTTGAATAAGAGCTTTAATGCTGGGGTAAGAGAGATTCTGTGTTAGCAGGTATTCAAACAAGCAGGGGAGTGTTTCCTCTAATGTCCAAACACTGAAAGTGTACTAATCCTTTACAGTCAACTCTTGCCTTGCGGACACCCCGCAAGATGTTTGACTGAAATAAACTTCCGCTAATACGAACTTTCACTAATGAGGACACTAAATCGGGTCCCTATGGTGTTTGTTTTAAAGAGAGTTGACTGTAACCTGTTGATCAAAATTTAAATTCTCACTTGTTGCCCAAATCCATTGCCTATACAAGTACACTGTAGAAGGGAGAAGTTGATAAAAAATCAAGTAAATTCATCTTGTGTGTTTATCTCCTTAATTCTCATGAGCACTCCGCTGTGCAAAGCATTGATATCACAAAGAAAAATTTGATGCTTATCATTCTTAGGGCTTAAAGGATTAAAGGAGTGTAACTAAGAAATATCAAAGGTCCCACTTCACTGTTGTGAAGCAGGAAAAGTGTCCACAACTGGTCATGGCAGGCTCACTGGAATGATACTTGTATGCAGCTACTAAAGGGATAAAGGATATCTTGATGATAAACACTGCTTATACAGGAACAAAAAATACCACACCACTGTACAGCATTCTAACGTGTGACCATTTTGGTTGCGATATAGCAAGTAGAAACAATTTTTTTGCCTCAAAAAGTGAAGTGAAAACTATTAATTCGGTGACCTCCGTTTGGCGGTCATGGGCAACTGGCAGTGGTGTAGTGAGATTTCCTTTGCATTGCAACACATAATTCATGTTCTGTTTTCTTTATGTGTAGTTTTCCATTCTTACTCCATCTGTCTGGGTATGAAGCCCCAAGATGTGGTGGCCACTTTGATTGTGTCAAACTCTTATTATTTTAGTCTGCTACATAGCTGTTATTTTGTTGTCACACAACACTCCTACACGATGACTCAAAGAACGGCTGTGTAGCAGACTAACTCTTAGTGTAATCTCATTATATCCTTTCTATATTCTAATGACTAATCCCTAATAACTGACGACCATTTCACTATTATACATTGATATTAACCTTATGTTGAGGTGTTTGACATTAGCTGAAACACTCTTTGTAGTATAATTATATTTGGAGTTATAGCTTGAATTCTCAAATTAATAATATTTAACAATAATAATAAAATTATTAGTATAATCCATTGATTTAATTAGCTACCATGCATGTAACCCCTAGTAAACCATTAATTTTATAACTTTTCTTGTCAGGATTTGAGTCGTGAACCTGTAACAGAAGGTGCAGAAGCAGACTCAGGAGAAGCTTTTTATGACATTGTTCCAGGCAACAAACCTCCGTAAGTTGATGTAGCTGTTAAAGGTCAAAATTAAATTCAGGTTAAAATTTTTTTTAACCTAGGTTGATTTTCAATAATTTCCTTTGTCTCCCAGCCCCAATTTTTCATGAAGAATTGAATAATTGGGGCTAGGAGACAAAGGAAATTGAGAATTAACCTTGGGTAAAAGTTTTAAACCTGAATATAATTTTGACCTGTAACATAGCCATGTTGTAGCAGTAAAGACATTATGTGCTTAAATTAAGTCTACTCCACATTCTTCTGTAGATTATGCATTTCAATATGTACAATGTATTCAATTTGAACTTACATTGTATCTCTCCCAAAGATTTTTTAGTGCTACAATTAAATGTATTTAAGAATATTATCATCATACCAAAAGAAAACAAAGAAAAGTAAAATTAAAACTCGGAAAAATTTGAACCAAACACAATACTTTTATATATTGATGCTAAAATACCTTGAAATTGTTTTTCTTATGATTCAGTTTGGCACCCAGTTCCTTTTTAAATTGTTCATCAATACCAATGAATACTTGATCCTCTGCATCTAATAATGTCTATACCGAGAACTTTCACTGATAAAAAATCCAAACATTAATGCAGTCATAGAATTAAAGGTATGGAATCATTGAGATGCTAGCATTGTATGAAGAGCTTCCAAAAAAAGTTTTAAATCCAAGTGATAGGTTATAAGCTACACTGTATTACTGGTATAATTATTTTGAGGAAAAATGCCAGCTGTTAACTTTTACACTTGTTGACTCTCTTTTGCAGCTGGTACTTTGGAAAAATTTCGAGAGTTGAAGCCGAGTCTACTCTTGAGAACTGTCAACCGGGACGATTCTTGGTGCGAGACAGTGAGACTGTAAATAAACCTGGAGCTTATACTCTCTCCCTCAAGTAAGTGGCCATTTTAATTTTTGCCGTACTGTAAACTGCCCCTTATAACCCCCTTTCCCCCTGTTATAAACCCATCTACCAGTCAACAAAAAATACATCCAGTTATACCCCCCGCCCCCAATATAAGCCCCCCTTCAGATATGCATTGAAATGAATTTGATTTATTTTGACATTTTAAAGCTGAATAATTAAAAACCAACTGGTAAATGCAAGGCACATTCTGATCTATGATGTTATTGCTTGTTTCGAAGTGCTTTTTCTATTTCAGTCATAAGCGGATGTCTTGAAAACAAGGACTCCCTAAGATTAGGGATTAGGGTTAGGTTAGCCCCCTTGGATGCAAGCTCCTCCATTTATAAGCCCTCCTGTTTTGAACTTACTATGAATTTACTCTTTTCCTGTCTCTGTGGTTTTTACTTCAATGTTAACTGTTAATCTGTTCTTTCTTCCCAATGGTTAGGCATCATGATAGATGTCGGCACCATAAAATAGAAACTTTATATCCAGAGGGAAACCTCGTAATTAAAGGACATGAGGTTAGTAGAGAAAAATTAATGTAATATCAACAGCCCTACAGTCATACAGTTGTAAAAAAAAAAACGAAATAAGTATGAATATAGTTATCTTGCTTCCTGGTACTAAACTCAGACTTGGATCACCTTATTTATGCACTTACCAGACAATAAAACCCATTGTTATTGCTATAAGAAGTGTTCTCCCTAAATTTTAGCTCAGCAGGTAAGGTACCATTCTTGACCGATTAGGTCAAGAGGGGAGGAGGGGGAGGCTTCATTTTCATGAAGGCTTTATTTTTGAGTATCCTTTCAACCAATTGACTGAAAAGTATTTTAAACACCTCAAAACAAAGAATTTTTCGAATAAAGGCTGCCTTTGCCACTAGGGTCAATTTAGTAACGTAAGTCACAGAAGTTGCAAACTTTTCCTGTTGGTTGAGAAAAATTAGAATTGGGACAGAAGCCTAGGAAAAAATAATTTGTTAGTCTGCAGTGCTTCAAAAGGTACATGTACTAGTCAACATTTACATAAATTAGTTAGAGAGAATAGCTGTGTATACTTTTGTTTTTCTTTATTTACTTCCTTTTCTTGTGGGGATCGGCTTTGATCACAACTTGCATATTTTTTTTAAACAACTTATTTAATTTTAGTAACACTTCAGGTGGTTGCAGTCAGTAAGAAGTTTTTGCTTCAAGCGGTAAATTTTACCAGTTACCACCTGATAAAAAGAACACTGATTAGGAGAATGCTTGATCTGGTCCAAGTTTTCTACTTGCTCTCCTTGTTTTACTCATTATTAAGTTTTACTTTTCAAAGGAAAAAAAGTGCGTATTAGAATGAGCTAAAAGTTCAACTGTCATATACTTGTTTTATTTCAGGATAAGACTTTTCCAAATCTTGCAACATTAATGAAATATTTTGCAAAGAGCCAGGAAAAAGAAATCCATTTAACACCTGTAGTTTGCCAGGAACCAGAAGGTATGTTGAACAAAAGTTTCAATACATTATTGTAGCAACTGTGAATCCTTCTTTGATTTAATGATCTGTATTTTATTTTGTCACTGTTATAACTGCTGAGGCTGAAAAAATATTTAAACCATGGATAAGAGTTTTTGAGCCCAGAAACAAACATTCTCTAGACTGATCTCTATTCATTTTGCTAAAGTTCTCATGACCTTTTTTTCTTGATGATGTACTGGGTGTAATGATGTAATGATGTAGGATAAAAAGTGATATTGGTCAATGATGCAGCCTTGTGACTGAAACTGTTAAGCCCTGACACCAACCAACGTGATTAATTCTCCTCGTTGTTCTCTCCATTTACCTTAATATCAGGCTGATTTAGCAACAGGACGGGAACATCAGTTGACCACAGCGTACACAAATTAAACAACTGGCTTGACCAATGGCTGAGCGGCAAATTGGGCACCAGAAGTCATGTTTAGTCCTTTCCGCGTGCTTTCCCATCGTCAACTGACATTCCCGTCCTGTTACTAAATCAGCCTATTATATTGCTAGAAAGCTGCTTATAGATTAGTATTCCTATGCCTGATTGGTAATATTAATTTTCAGGTACACCACTATATATTTCTGGTTTTCCCAGCTGTTTGAGTTTGACAGTAAATCAGAAAACAATTTGAACCAAAACACACAAATACTGACTTGAAGCAGGGGAGGATCCAGGATTTTACATGAGTGATTTGCACCAACTTAACTTGGGGGGTTTGGGGGCATGCTCCCCCAAGAAAATTTGAAATTTAGTGCTCTCAGAATGCAATTTTCCTGCATTCTGAGAGCACCTCAAGCCATCCAGACACATAAACAGCACCTCCTCAGAAAGGCATAATTCTGTACAAAAATTCATTTGTGTGTCTTGAACAGTAGTTACACAGACAAAGCAGAATAACATCACAAAGTGGCAATAACAAAACAGTTTAAAGACTGTAAAGCTTATTCAAAAGCTATTACCAAAGGAGGAACTATGTGCTCCAGTCAAAAGACCCACACTACTGAGTCAATTCAATTCTCCATAGTAAGATGACGTAGCTTCAGTTAAGCTGTACTTCATTCTTACAATTTTGGATCTGTAAATCACTGTCCGTGATAATTTAACATTCTGCTTTCTATTTTTTTAATTTCATAATAAAAAATAGAACAAGGATAATTGATATCTTGATTTACAATAAAGAACCTGAGGAGTAACAAATGCAGGTTTGGAATCATTTGAGTGATTTCTGGAAATCACTTGAACTACCCTGGATCCACCCCTGTAAAGGAAAAAAAAGTGAAAACCAAAGGTTATTAAAACCCTGTAGATATATATTTGTGACCAATATTGCCACCTTGCAGGTCAAGCTAGTGCCTCCCCAAGTACCAGTAGTTGTCCAGATACACAAGAAGGTTATGAAATAGTAATGGATCCAGTTGACAGTGAGTACATTTAAGTTCTAAAGAGCAGGCTCCACATTTACCCTTCATCATCATTATCATCTACTGATTCTTGTTCGTCGATCTGCTTGATTATCTTCTGTAGTTTATATTTCTGAGATTTACACAGGACACTTGCTTTTGAACTAGTCAGTTTAGGCAAAGGAATATCTGAAATAACAATACCCATCGACTTCCAGAAAGTCCTTTGTAGTTGGGCAGTTGGTTTCTTTTTAATCAGGTGTTAACTGTATTTCTCACTTGAGGCACTCATAATGCTCACTTATGCTTTACATGCTCACCTTAGAGTTACTGACAAAATTTTAACCCCATGTCACTGATACATGCAAAAATTGGTCGACTTGGTGCAAGTCTACAGTACCCAAAATGAAAAGTTTTCTCTATCTGCTGTATCCAACCATTTTTCTGATAATTTATTTCACTTTACAGAATTTTCCTTTACCAGTAATGCATCCTCATAACCTGTAAAATCCATGTAAATTTTGGTGTTGTCTCCATTAGGCCGCCCCCCTGTTCCTGGATGTGAAGGCAAACCACTCGCTGAGAGTAATGAAAACTTGCCTTGTAAGTAATAAGTACATAGTGTCTCTTTTCATAAGGATATACATGGCAATACTTATGAGAGAATGCAGCGGTCTACCTGAAAGTCGCTTGGGGATTTTTTCCAGTCACCCCTTCAATTATTTGACTTGTAGACTCCAGAAATATTGGAATTGGAGTTGTTTATGAATTCAAGTGCTATGACAGCCAGGATGTACAACACAAAAAATGGAAAAGAATGCTGATATATCCAAGTGCCAGTAAACTTGCAGGGGTGCTAAGTGATTTCTGATCAACAGCTTGATTCTCTTTTTGGATAAGTTCTTTTAAAATGCTACATATGTAACTTTGTAGCTATACAGTAGACTCCTGATAACTCCAACCCTTGATAACTCGAACCTCCCACTAACTTCAAAGTAATTTTTGTTTCCCTTCAGATTATTTCTATATAATTTTACCCCCGATAACTCAAACCACTTTTTAAGCGCGTGACATGTCGGAAAAAAAAATGGTGTACCACTGTACAGAAATCCGAAGCACTGATTTTATTGCAAAACAACTGTGTCAATTCTTTGCTGTTACTTTTTTTGTCCACCTCCAGTTCAAATTCAGTGACCATCCCCGTGAAGTTTACATGATGCTTGCATTCCCTCCTGATCTATTTGCTAATTTGCTTCTGGTTATTTGCTTCAGACTCCAGATAACTCGAACTTTTTTACATTTCTCTAGAAGGTTCAAGTTATCGGGAGTCGACTGTATTTTACTTTTATCAGTTAACAATTTGTTCTGGTATTTGTTCATTCTCAGCTAGGAAACCCCCTCATGGATATGAAAATGTTCCTGATAAGCCAAGAGGTATGCTCAAACACATTTTAAGAAACAAGTACTATTTGCATGAGAACCATGTGAAAATTAAAGTGAAGTCAAGTGTGGAATGGCATTTGTCCCATATAATTATGCATTTAATCGTAACTATGACAAAATTCTCCACCCCATAATCTATTCCTTGCTGCTGTTTGGTGGTTTCATCCCCCAATAACCCGGAGAGCTGAGATTTCTGAGTAACTGACAACCTACCCCCCCCCCCCCCTTAAGTCAAAATTAACACTTAGGGCAAAATTGTGACTTAGGGGAGGAGTAGGTGGCCAGTTACTCAGAAACCTCTATTGACCTCAGATTAGTCTACTAGCAGATAATTCACTAATCTGTGGGTTGCACTGATTTTAAACAATATTGGATGAGGTTTTTGTCACATCCGGAATTATCAAGGTCTCGGTAGTGTTATCAGCCGAGCTGAAGGCCGATGCTGATAAAACTTACTGAGACCTTTATTACCGGTACTTAGGATATCACAAAAACCAAATCTAATAATGTTTTATTATACATTGTTGTGAAGAAAATAACGACAAACACACCATCACAAGGAACCTTTCGAGTGAATTAATATTGTTATTGGAAATCATTCATTGCATGCACAACCTACAGATTAGTCAGTTATCTGCTAGTATATAACTAACTAATCTGAAGGTTGCGTTGATTTCCAAAATTAGCTGTAGGCTCTTAGCCAATGAGAAGACAGATAGTGAGTACAATGTATAATAATCAAAGTTAACTGTAAGCGTTTAACCAATGAGATAGCAGATAGATGGATACAATGTATAATAATGTTAATAACAGTGTGATTACTGACCGAATTGGACTCCACTCGGTCCTGATCCTATTATTGAGTAATGAGAAAATCATGGTTAAGTCTATATAGAATTTAATTGCCATGGATGGTATTAGTTTTAGTGAAAGTTTTATTTTTATTTTAAAAATGAGGTCCAGGAAGGCAAAGTAGAAAGGATTGTTGATTTTCTTTTCTAGCAAAACCACCTTTGCTGAGTCGAAACACAGAACCAGTTCTTCCATTGCCAGGTTATCAAAACTTGCCTCCCAAAGGTTTGTTAATAATTTTAATGATAAAGTAACAACTAAGTTTATCACTTACTATAAGCATTCAGGCTCCGTCCGTCCAAACGTATCTGTCTTTGTTTCAAAACGGATATTTTTAACTGTGGTGTGGCCTCCCGTCCACAAGTACCCCGTGAAAACGGTCACCGAAAAAGCATCTTTTCAAAAACTCTCTCCATTGTGGAGATTTTGAAAACGCCGTTTTGCTGTACTCGTGTTATTAAATGGATGAGGAAACGAATTACGTCAGGCTGTGACATACCAGTAACTGCGCATGCTCCCATCAACGTACTGTTTTTAGTCACTATCGCGTTTTCGTGTGGACGTGGTTTGTTTGAAAAGGAGAAAAACTCTCCTTTTTTAAACCAACATGTGGACCTGGCCTCAATGTTATTTTGTTGCTTCCAAGTCGTATTCAAAATGGACATTGACAAAATCTGGATTGGAGCAGACTGAATGGGATTCACAATCCAGATCAGTTACAAAATTTAAGTTTTTAAGTTTCAACATCAGAAACTTTTTGATAACATTTATGTGCTGTTTGGTGCAAAATCACAAATAAAAAAAATGTATGTATGTTACATTTTTTAAACTTTTACTGTCATCAAGACAGTGTTAAAAAACGAGCTTATTGAAATGCTGCAAACAGACTGCCTATGTCAAATTTTACGCTGTTTTCTGCCCAGAAGTGCCTGAATTTTTCATGTGTTCTTAAATTTATTCAAAGAACATTGCCGCTTTTTTGTTAAAAGAGAGAAGACTATTGAATAAAGTCATAGTTATCGTAAGAAAAGTGGCTTTTAAAAAGGGTGCCTCCGCTTGTATCCTTTATTTTCCCCTCAACTTTTAGTATTTCCTGTGAAAATAGTAATAATTGTTCTTTATCTTAAATAACGGTGATGGGGAAAATTAATAACCTTCCTGACTGATTGGCACTAGACCTCTAAAACTTTGATAGAGCAATTAAAATTGGTTTACCGCTGGCGTCACTGCTGCCATGCATGTCACGCGACTACAAACCAAGACCGGTTGATTTCCACTGTCGCCTCATATTTCCGTGCGAACGCACGTAAAATTTACGTGCGTAAATGAACTAGAGGCAATGTATGAAAGGCCAAGCGTAAACATAAAAGTTGAGCGAGGTTCAAAGTGACTTTTACGTATACGCCTGTCTCTATTTTATTTATTTTATTTTAAGCAGATTTCTAGATATTGCAATGCACTTGATTGCAAAAACAAGTGATTTGTAGACTTAATTCCGCTTATTCTGGAACTTTGAAAGGTTAATTGTTTATAGAGGGAAAGTCAGAGTTGAAACTGCTGTAATGACCCTGACGCTTTTTAAGTCCGAAACTTTAATTGTAAACTCGCACTCGTTAAATTTAATTCCTTCCTCCCGTTCGTTTTTTCATTGTTTTTTGTCTCATTCTCTTTAAGTTTAGTAACAGCTTCTCTTTGGTTCACAGTAGGCAACAGAAGTCCAGTTCCCCGGGAGCCAGACTCTTACGAAACTATGGAATCACGTGGTTAGTGAATTTGTTTTCTGTCTGGAGTAAATAGAGACCTTTAGTTTCAAGGACGAGAGGGACTACGAGTACGAAATTTTATTAACGTTTTTTCGCGTATTCTCAAAAAAATAGACACTCCGGAAAGCTTCATTGTACTTTTTTTTATTAGAAAAGATAGCACTGTTATCTATATTGAAGGAGGTTAAGCCCTCTCTCGATGGCAAAATGGTAAAACTTCTAACATCAGTTAACTCGCTAAAACTCGTAGTAAAATGAAGACGGCTACCAAGTTTTCCCGCCAAAATGACGCTGGTTCACGCGCGAGCACTACTTAGTATTGTGGAAATCTCGTACTCGTAATAAGTCTTCTGGGGGCCGAAAGAGAACGGTTAGTTTGTCCCACCTATGTCCTCCTTCCACAGCACCTAGTAATCATCACTCGTCACTGCAGGGCCTTGTCTTTGCCTGTGGCAGATCTAGCATAAGAGTACGGGAGGTTTTCCCAATCTTCGGAGAACATATAGACTGCGATTAATCCCTCATTTTCCTCAGCGATAGTAAAGCGAGCGTTATACGCTAACTCGTGTGAAGGTGACACGCGGGTGGCAGTTTTCACGCGTTCGTATAATCCGCGCGCTTTGTATCCTCGTAGAAAATGAGGGACCACTCGTTGTCAAGAGGAAAAGTACCCCAGAGGGCATGGTAAAAAAGTTTTCAACATGAACCATATCATCAACATTGTTACATTGTTTTGATCTTTGATTCTTGCCGAATTTCATAACCAGTAACAAACTTAACATTGTGATTTTTGAGGTTGACGTTTAATTAATAGACCCCTCCTTCTTAAAACTGGTCCCTGTGGTTGTTTAGTCAAATCCTCCCACACAACTCCCTAAGACGGACACCCAGTGCTGATACCATCGGAGTCCATCTCAGGGATGGTTGACTTTAAGTCTAACATCAGTTATTGTGTTTCGCTTTAGAACAAAGAGATTCCTTTGTAGAGGAGCCCAAGCCTAGTTTGCCTCCAAGAAAACCGGCCAAAACCCCGCACGGGTATGAAAATCTCCCTGAGAAAC
The DNA here is from genome assembly GCA_038088405.1 of Porites divaricata. NCBI lineage: Eukaryota > Metazoa > Cnidaria > Anthozoa > Scleractinia > Poritidae > Porites > Porites divaricata. The sequence continues at coordinate 24,643,574 of JBBMOI010000003.1, read as the reverse complement.
CCGCAGTACCCCTGCCACCGAGAGAACCTGCTATTGACGGCTATGTTAACCTTCCCGGAAAGAACCAAAGATCTCTTAGTGAACCACCTCAGTTACCGCCAAGAGCTCAGCGACAAAGTCATCTTGGTTATGAAAATGTTCCTTCAGGAGGTAGAGGCGCACATCGCCCCGCTTCTGTTCCATACCAGAATATACCATCACAAGGTGAAGAAGCTTGTCTACATTTACATCCATAACTTGGGAACGATCCGATATCCAAAAGGTGCAAAAGCCGCACAACAGCGCAACGACAATAACTTTTTGTTGTTCCATCGCGAGGTCCTGTTGTTGCTTTTTACATGACGCCACTAAAATTTGAACTACAAAACTATCGATCCTACTGAGATTTTACTTTCATGATGTATTAGAGCAGCTGAAAACAAATTCTCATACAAATTTCACTTCGAAAGGGTTCCTAGTTTTATGATAGAGTATGCTTGAATTTCAAAGCTTTTGCGTAACGTGGCATTTACATGACGGTTGAGAGAGCTGTCATGTAGCTGAAAAAAAGTGACTTAATTCGGAGAATTTTGCTATCTAAGCAGTTCGTGTATTAGAAAAAGTATTACGTACTTTAATGTTTATGAGTTCCTCGAGGAACGCTCACGCTTTTGTAGCAGAACTCGGTAACAGATGTTTCTGTTGGTTTCCGTCCGCCCATGTTGGTGTCCATCCGCCAGGATGGCCATCGGCATGGCGTCTCCATACAAATCTCTATAAATCTGAGTAAAACATTTCTCCGGATATCTCGTATACGAAATATTCCTCTGACCTGAATCTTGGCGAGGGTCCTTGCGTATTTACCTCCTTTCATTTCAAGGGTTCTGGACTTTATCTATTGAACGGTTTTGATGTTCATTTTGATCTATTTTGAATGGCGTGACACTGGAAACCAGCAAATTTCTGATACCCAATGTTAACTATGTGTACTAGACAACTGGGCCGAGTTGTTCAAAGCTGGGTTAAGATAACCCAGGGTTAGTGCGAGATTTGAATTAAGATTTGAAAGCTTAAAAAGCATTTCAGTTTTAATTCTTTGTGTCCACAAGTTGATGATTGGAAGCTCTAAAAATAAGAGAGAAAATTATCCGAGAAAATGCTTTTAAACACAAGAAAAAGAAACCAGGGTTAAATTTAACCCCGGGTTAAGCGCTAATCGGCCTTCGAACAACTGGGCCCTGGGATTCAATTTATTATCTTCTACTGAATAAAAAATGCACTTTATTTGAGTGTCAAATGTATTTAGCACGAAAATACTAATTGGAGTCACTATTTTTACGTCTCCAACTGGAGACACGAGCCACGAGCCACGAGCCACGAGCCACGCAAGGGTCTAGCCTTTTGTTCCCAAGTTTTGTTTTCCCATTTCCCATGTCCGTTGTTCGTTTCCCGTTCGTCCTTTTAGTAATATCTACTCTTTCTTCCTTTCACTTCCTAAAGTTCTTAAATGATTAACAACGTCACAATGACATTATTTTTCTCAGGTTTTTTAATCATGTTTTAGTGGCTATGGTTGTCTAATGTAAGTCATCTTTTTATTTTTGCTTTCTAGGGTATAATCATTCACAAGGCCACCAGCCCAAACGACCCCCAGCACCCCCAATGACACGCGCAACCACATTACCAGCGCACATCATAGAGAACACTTTAGGGAAAATGGACTTGAGAGAGAATCCATATTAAGTGTATTATCTTCACCCAGCAATGATGTCATAATATAATGGAATTATTATCAACACAGAGAAAAAGACATGAGGTTCAACCAAGTTACAGCAGATGTATGTCGCTTATGTCATGACGTCACTTAAAAGGGAAAATATGACACCATGTCAGCTGGCTAATCTGGCAAGCTGAACTTGTAGACTTTGATAAATATTGATATCAGACCGTTAGAGTAAGATAGGAGGTATTCCATGTAAAAGTTATTCAGACCTAATTCGATTTGAATTTGCTGCTACAGCCGGCACCAAGAAATTGGTCGCGCTTCTTATACGGCGCTCAGTCTCGCAGTAAGTTTTGCAACATTTTGAACCTTTGAGACTACGGACGAAATCCGGTGCGTTACCACTGAAATGAAACCTCTTCTGCAGTGCTTACACACGGTACTACTTCTTGTGTTTCTGTGTTTCTACAAGAAGAGAATTGGTCTTTTTCTTCAGTGTTGATTTGGAACACTGTTTGGAGAAAGGGTGAAACAAGACAAGCTTTTGTGTGTCACTTATTGTTTAATCTGCAGTTGAACTATCGTCCATAGTGCCGGAATACGGTGGAATCGTGATGAAATAATTCGTTAACGGTTTTTTTTCCGATAGCGAGGTCCTGTTACATGTATTACTGTGATAGCCCATTTCCTAGTTCCAAAGCTCTCACTTTATAAACGAGGCTAAGTGCGAAAGTGATTTATTAGCATGAGTTTCAATAGCTTCACACTTAACCTCACTTTGAAACAGAGGCTTGGAGTTTGAGACTGGGTCGGTGTGCTGTTGAAATGCACTATGGGATTGTTTTCAATCTAGTCCCCAGAGCCTCCGTTACTTTTGTCCAGCGGGGATCGAGAATTGGGGGACGAATTTTAACCCAGTTTCGTGCGCAACGTGTCCCCAATCCCATTGTGCAATTCGACACAACATTGACCCAGTTTCCTCCTGGTTTCACTGTAGTCTCAAAATACCTCGCGAAAAATCTTCATAATTTACGTTGTAAAAAGAGCCAGTGACAATCATTGCTGCCGACTCCTCTCAACGTTAAAACTGAAATATTACTGATAAGTATTAAGGTTAATCCTGCGTCAGAAATTTTTATGGTAGGTCTTATTCTTGTTACTTCATCGCGTATTTCGATATTTTCTCTGTAGCGGTATAGCAAAAGGGTCATAAAAATTGATCTGTTACTAAAAAAAGACTCAAAAAACGGCACTTAGGAAGTTTAACTAATGTAACCTTTATGAAGTGCTCAAATAACTAGCCCCTAAGAGTGACTGAGCCACATATTTTGGCTTAGTTAAAGACTGTTATGTATTTGAATTCGATAATTGCAGTTGTACAGAAATAAATTGCTAATACATTAATGCAATTCTAGCTGTGGAGGTTTAGACTTGTTGCTTTGTGTACGTCAGGCCCGGTTCAGAGTCTTCAGACGCCGAACTTTTCGTGAGCCGAACCTAATTCAAATTAAGGCCGACCCAAACCATTTAGACGCCGATCTTAATTCCAGCCGAACTAAATTCAAAAGAAGAAAAATGCTCATTTTGGTCAAACTGCTTGCAAAATACATTATTATAATTTATGTATTTATAAGTTCGGTAAATGAAAAGTTCGGCGTCTGAATCAAAGTCGTTGCACAGTCCAAATTTCCGGCCGGGCCAAGCGTAAAGAACGGCTTCATCCTCGGAGACCCAGGGGCGGCCAGTCTGGCCGGGAGAAAAGGCGCGACAGTTTATGTTCCAAATTGAAACAGGCGTTCCTAATTGTTCAGATGCCGAACTTTTCATTTACTTAAGTCAATGTATTAGTTTCGGCTCATGAAAAGATCGGCGTCTGAACCGGGCCATAAATACCTACCATAAGCAGGAGTTCTTTACCGCAACTTCGAAGATTGCTTTGTAGAAACAAGCACACCTTTCAACTCCCTTTTACTCGGGTTTGCTTTGTTTTTGTTGCTAATTTGCCCTACACGAAGTAGTTATGATAGCATGCCCTAAAATCCTTCAGTTAAGTGAATGATTTACTTAAACCGTACCGAGGACTAATACGATTAACGGACAAAGCAAGAGGAAATAATAATGGACAGAGAGGGAGTCTTAGGGCATGGGCCGGGATATGAGAATTTTTCTTAAGTTATTTTTAGAAGTTTTAATTAAACGGAAGTCCCATGAGGCTCCCGGGGATAGGGGCGGTGGAGTTCATAGGCGGCCTGTGATTGCGCATGACTGGTTTGTCTTGTTAGAGACATATTTTGTGAGACGTTCAGATTTAGGATCACAACACCGTTTTTATTCAGAAAACTTCTTAGGGAAATTCAAAAATTATTTATGGGGCCGAGCCACGACAACGGGGCGCAGCTCGTAGAAGGAGAAAGAAGCTATTTTATCCCCGGAGCCGTTTACACTTAGAACCCTGGATATAGTTATTCCATCCTAAACATCTTAAGATTGGTATTTCTTGCCATTTGAGAACATCAAACTTTCAAAATCCTTCAGGGGGGTACCCTTGTAATATGCCCATTTTATAATCTCGTTAACATAAGCCCAACGTCCCCCTCCCCTGCCACCTTTAAAAAAAAAGGGAGAGAAACTGGTCGGCAGACAGGCTAAAAGAAGAGCAAGGAAAGAAAAAGTGGGAGAGCTTTGAAATCTAACCCTCCCGCAACATAAAAAGGAAAAAAAAATTTAGTGGCAGCGGTGGGATTCGAACCCACGCCTCCGAAGAGACTGGTGCCTTAAACCAGCGCCTTAGACCACTCGGCCACGCTACCATCAGATACTAAGACATGGCGAAATTAAAATATTTGGAGCTTTGGAAGGAATAACCTTAAAATTTTTACCTTATACACATCAGCGATTTGAACTGAACAAAATTTGAACATTCTCAACTATGTTATTTTGCAGAAACTTCTCAGTCCAGTGTTGAGAAAGCATATTGAGGAAATGACCAATACGACGCTTTGGAAGCAAATAAGCAAGGTTATAAGCTTAAATTTATGGCGCATGCCACGCAATCATGGTTACTTTATTCTTGGCCATTCACCCTGACCCCATCAAGTATATTAATTTTTTTTCTTATTTAACAGGATTCTCCGTATTTTGACAAACAGAGACCTTCATCAAAAAGTGAAAAAGAAAACACAAAAACAAAAAAAAACTAAACTATGATTCATGGATCGAGCGGGTGATTAATTACTGAACGACAGAACAAGAAACGCGAGGGTTATAATTGCTGTCAATATAAAAAAAATCAACTGTTGTTGGGAAGTCATGACGAAGAACAGTTACAAAACCAGAGAGGAACCCTTCTTGTAGGCCTCACTCTTCAAGACGCATTATTTGTGATGTGACTCTGTGACATGTGTCACGCATTCTTATTACCAATTTGTCGCGTAACAGCACCAGAATCAGTTTTTTTCCCATTTGGTCAAACGACAGTGAATGCAATAAGCGTCGACAGTAGCCTATAAAACGAGGAACCTCGTACGGCAGACTCCAGTGAGTAATAAAATTGCATAAAAATTTGTTTTTTTACTGCTGTTGCTGTTATTTTTTGTCTTTTTGCTTAATTTTGTTTGTAGCATATTTGCTGTGTCACCCCTCTCTTCCATCCCATCCCCTGAGATCACCCTTCCTCCCCGAGGGGAAGGGTACCATAGTAGTTTTTGGGCGAGGGCGTGCTGCTGGATATTCGGAATGCTTAGCCTATTCCAGACCTTTAAAAGTTTGTTAGCCCGTGTTTAGCCGCCCCTCTCCCTTCCAGCAGCTGTATACAGGCTAAGCTTTGTCTCATTTCCTAGAAAATGATACCCTACCAATCTCCCTCTGGGCCCAGTTGTTAGAAGGCCGATTGGCGCTTAACCCGGGGTTAAATTTAACCCCAGTTTCTTTTTCTTATGTTCAAAAACATTTTCCCGGATAATTTTCTCTGTTATTTTTAGAGCTTCCAATCATCAACTTGTGGACAAAAAGAATTAAAACTGAAATGCTTTTTGAGCTTTCAAATCTGAATTCAAATCTTGCACTAACCCCCGTTATGAAACACCTCCCCGAGTTATCTTAACCCAGCTTTGAACAACTCGGCCCTGATGCTTGGCAGAACCTCCCTCCAGGTTCTCAAGCCCCAAACATCTTCACTAACAGCTGAGTCACTAGACTGCTAGCAGTCCCTCAGGATGGTCATGCGAGCAAGGAAATCGAGCCAAGCGAGCGAAACGGCAAAAAACAAGAAGCCATTTCGCTCTCTCAGTCCTGCCGAGCTTAGACTCGACTGACTGAAGAGGGACTGCTCGCAGTCTACTGAGTCACGCACTTCTTAAGCTTCAGAGTACAAAAGGGAGTTCACTTGCTAAAGAAGCACAGAAGCTAGTTGGACTGAATTATTACTGAAAACATTTTGTTACAGCAGTAGAGTATACAATAATCATCTAGTAATTGCTTTATTTATTTATTTTTTTGAAATATCTCAATATTTTCATTTAGTATTTGCTTTAATGTTTTTGAAATATAAAATATATTAAATATTCAAATTGTCAAAATATCTATAAATTAATATTTTATTAATTTGATCTGTCCATTGCTCCCATCAAGAAATCAACTCCAAAAGTCGGTGAAAACTAATGCATTCATAATAGTACAATTATAATTTTTATTCACTTTATGACCATGTTTTCATATTTCTCAAGCATCACATTGAAATTGTAGACATTGTATGTCGCTGTAATGATCTGGCATGCTCACTGTAGCTTCTAATTGGTAATTTGACCCATTTTATGAGTTCTTTGATGGAACTTTTGATGTAACCTGCAAAAAAAATCAAAGATGCTGCAAAATTAGCAGAGCCTCAGCCTTTTTGATATGCATAAATGTCACTAACTGTAGGCGACTGGAATTTAATTGGCAGCTATCTTTCATATTTTTACGGACTTAAAATGTGCTTTGGGAATACTTCAACTGTCTGTCTAAATGTTATATCAGGAAGGCAAACAACCTATTTACTTCTTCAAATTCTTAGAGATTTCACAAGCCTTCTATTAAGAATATAAACAGCTGAAAGCCACTGCAAATTAAAGAAGCAATAAGAAAACGCTTCTTAACTGCAACAAGTAGCGAAAAAAAACCTTGCATTTTTCACCAATTCTTCTTCTTTGGACTGGTTTTTGGCTAATTAGCATAAGATTGGCTAAAAATGAGTTTTGTAACAAAAAGGGCATATTTTCCAACTAATTGGATGTAATTAAGCAGCTTTTTTCCGTGCATGTGCACATGGCAGAATTTGGACTTCTATTTTTTTTTGCAACTGTATTTTGATCTTTCTCTCTTGCTCTCTTTTTTGCTTTTCCTTCGTTCTTTATGAGCAGTTTTGTAGCTCATTTTATCGTCTTTCTTTTGTATGGAATTGTGGCTGGCTAACTTTTTAGGAAAGGAACAAATTTATAAATCTCCAAAGAGTAGTAGGTAAACAGTGAAATTAGCGGTGGATTTTCCCCCAAAATGTTGCTTGTTTGTTGAGTGCAACTTTATTAAGAGTGTTCAGAATATCCAAGATGAGGTATCAGAGGAAAGATCTATCTTTGCTGATGTTGTTTGTTACTAAATTATTAGCTTAAACTGAAAGCTAAATGGGTCTATGAAGGAAAAAATTTAATATGCATCATTCCACACAGAATGAAAACAGCCAAAGCAGCCATCAAGGGTTTAAACTAAAATCTCAGCAGGAGCTCCTACACATACTTCAGCTGTAAAGAACCTTGTTGGCTTCTGGGTACTTTTTCTTTCCCTTAGCTAATGGTATGATGTGTGCCACCCCCAAAGCAATAAGGTTTTTGAGATGTTCTGTTTCTTGAAGAAGGTGTCAAAACTTGAGGGCACCTGGGTCTGATTTTCTAACAGGGGATTTGAAAAAGACCGAAGCATAGTTAAGCATAGCTGCTCTGAAAATAAGTACCGGTACTAGTAGTCAGAGTGCATCCTGTACCCAAAAATATATTTAAGAACAACCCCCCCCCCCCCCCCCCACCAAGCCCCCTAACTAAGGCAAGGCAATAAAGAACCAGTGCATTGTCAACCAATAACTATTTATCACAGACGATTTAGAATCACTTACCGTTTTTACTTCCAGGTAAGGTAATAAGCCATATTCACCCCTACAAAATAGAAAATTATGGGGGAGGTGAGAAACCAATTCACTGAATCATTGTTGTAGAGTTTTGTGTGGAAATTGACCATAAAAGGTGAAGGTTTGTTGAGATGTGTAATTTGATGATGCTAATGTCCTCCTTAGTATTTTCTTTAAACTAAGGTGCATTTATTATTTAAATGGACCTTCTATGGCCTCTGTGTCAACATCAACAAGGTTTGAGTGTACAACTAACAATACTTCAAAAACAAATATTAGTAAATACCCAGTACTAGTAAATGTATGAAAGAATTTGAGTTGCCAAGAGTCAATGTATTACCTACTTCCTCTCGATTAACCAACTGGCCAATAAGTTACAATGACTTGAAACTTTTCATAATGCTGTAATAATCAGGTGATCTTATAAAACTTGACTTACCATTCTCTTCCTTGCCCAGACATTTTAAAGCCTCCAAATGGTGCCTGAGGAGCTCCAGCTTCATAGCAATTGACCCTAGAATAAATGATCATTAATATTAATCAAATTTGCATTACTTGAGGCATGTGGGTAAAGGATACTTACAAATAAAATACCGACGGTTGCATCTAAGGCCCAGTTCAGACGCCGAAACTAATTCGAATTAAGGTTGACCCAAATTATTAAGACCCGCTGAATTGATTCAGACATGGATCTTAACTGCAGCTGAACTAAGTACAAAAGGTGGAAAATGCTCATTTTGGTCAAACCGCCTACAAAATACGTTATACCGTATTTATTTGGCTATAAGCCGAGACCCCAAACTTTGCAGGTGTAGACTAGGCATAATGAGAACCAAAAATAAATCAAAAACACCCGGCTATAAGCCGAGACCCATTCATTATTACAAGACTGAATTGTTAACTATTAGGTTTGGTACATGAAAAGTTTGGTGTCTGAATCAAAGCTGTACAAAGTCGCTCCAAAGGTGAAATTCCCAGTCAGGCTGGGCGAAAAGACAGCCATTCCAAATTGAAACAGGCATTCCTAATTGATTCAGACGCCCAACTTTTCATGTACTTAATTCAATGTGCAGCGTATTAGGTTCGGCTCAGAAAAGTTTGGCATCTGAACCAGGCTTAAGTGTGGACTGAGACAAAAAACATGTTCTAATAGGGTGCCAGACATAACGTATTTTGCTGCCAAACATTTGAAGTTTGACAGCTGTTAAAACAAACTGTAGCACCAAACGTAAGTTGTTTATATGTCTTTGATCAGCATGCTCTGCTCATATTTTAATTGTCTCAACTTTCAGGCATATTTCTTGATCAGAAACAGCACACATGCCTCCAGCTATTATTCGCATCGTAACGCCTAAAAATTCTAGCAAAGAGTATTTTGTTGCGCAAAAACAAATCAAGTTGACAACATCTGCCTAATCCAAACTTCAAATGGTGCCACAACATGTCACGTTTGCACCCAATTAGAACATGTTTTTATCCTCTCATATACATGCTTATGCAACCGACGGTATTACCTGCATCATTTTTATACTAACAACATATAACTTCCTCACCAAGCAAATTATTGTTTACACAATTTTAAGTTAGAATGGTCTAATAATTTAAATTACGGTGCTGCTAAACTGGCATCAATAATACCAATGTAATGGACAGAGGAAACTCAGCAGATGAGTTCAAAGAACCTTACAGGATCTTGGCACACTGCAAGCAGAGGTGTTCACTCCAAGATGGTAGCTAAAATTCTCCACTCTTCAAATTTGTTGGTTTACATATTTATTATATTTTTAATACACTCTGAATTTTTTAATTATCATGCACTTTTGCATTTCTTTAAGACGTAAGCCATGCTGGGAAGCTGAAAGCTTACTGTTTTTAATTCTCAAGCAGTCGACAGAACGCCTTTTTTACCACGAATAGATATAAGATTATTTTACTATGTTCTACAGAAAAAAAAACAGCCCAAAATGCTGTACATGTATATTGAGCAGAGTATAGACAGTGAACATCATTAAATTAATTGGTAAAAGAAATGAAAGTGGTTTGTTACCACACTGTCCCAGCACGCAAACTGTGGGAAATGGTTGTTACTTTGTCTACATCTTTGGTAAATACTCCAGCTGCCAGTCCATAAATTGTGTTATTTGCCCTGTCAATAACCTCACTTATGTCACTGAATTTTATTATCTGCTGCACTGGGCCAAAAATCTGAAACCAAGAAAGAATAAGCATAATCACTATCTGTCCCAACAATAATATTTTTAATTTAAGGTAACCAGAGGAAGATCCATTATTCAGTCTTGAAGTAAGTGTGAATCTATTAATAATGATCTTCCAGATCCTCAAATAAGAGGAGAAGAAGACCACTGCATATTTTGGTGATAAGAATTAAACTCAATGGCCACTATGGAGTAATATAAGAAATTTAAATCTACACTGAAATATCGCAGGGCAAGGCTGGTGACCTGGTGCAAAAACTCATTGCCACTGAATAAAATCTTGTCGCATCGATGACTCCACAGGTCAATACACCAAGCCCTGTATAAGCTGAAGGCATAGTACGATTCAGGGTTCTCATTAAGGTATTAGAGCTGCTATAAGGTCAAAAATTGACCATGCTTATAAAACCAATTATTTGAAAAGTTCGCTTAACCTGAACATAAATTTCAAAATGAAGCATTTTTACAAATGATAGAAGCCAAAAAAAGTGAAGGCCAAAGTTGGTATCTAAGAGCACTATTTTGGAAATCTCAATAATCACAGGCCTGTACATGTAATCCGATACAATACTTTCTGTCGTTGACAGAAATGTTACGATTTTCACAACCCGACAAACAATATTGCTTTATGAGTTTCAAGTAAGCTGGGGCAACTTATGGTATAGCAAAATTCTCCTTCAGCAAATAAAGTATGATTGTTTTGATCTTTCTTAAACATTTCTATGGCTGAAAGAAGCCTTCTAGAGACGCATTGGATATATGAGCCTTGCAAGGTGCAAGATGAGGCCGCAGTTAATAAATTACCTATTATGCAAATTACCATGTTGCTAAGGCTAAAACATTGTTTAACCATATTGAGAGCACATCACGAAACGAGTTCAAACGAAGGTTTTGGCAATTTCCTGCCACAATCTGTGCTATAATGGGGTGTCACAACAAACATTAAGGACAGCGGTTTACTCGTAAGAATGTAAGATGGCGACAAAGAAAACAGCGGAGCACAACGACAATAAAGGGCGAATTAAGGGCGACTTTGCAGCTGTGTTAGACTGCACTGAAAACAAGTCTATGTAAAAAGATGGGAATTTAATATACCGTGCTGAAACTTGCTTTATTCACATAACGTTAAGGAAAAATGTATTAAATTCCAGGCAGAGAGGGAACATTCTGGAACTTTTAATGGCGGCCTGAAATTACAGGGCATTACAAAACAATTCCACCTCTATATCTTACGGAAAAAAATTGCCGGGAATTTAAAGATAAATGAACAATCTATGTATTAGCTCATTCCAATTTATTTTTATTCCTAGCTATCTAGGGAAAGCCAGAAACATGCAATTTTTGAATTTCTGGGCGTGCAATATAAATCGGAAATCACACCTTACGTATGAAAATTGACCCCTTGGATATCAATTTTCTGAAACCTCATCTCTCGCTTGATAGACCTGTGTAATTTTTATTTTGCAAAATTCTTTATTATGTGAGAAATAAACTTTTCAATGGAAGGGTTTATAGCAGATCTAATACCTTAAGTGCCATCAACCAGCTAAAAAACTGGCTACTTCTTGAGGTGTGAGCCATCCACTTTTGGGGGAAAATGAGTACAGCAAGGGAGTGAAAGCCTTAAATTGCCTACAGCACTTGATTACCATGCCGCCTAAGTTTACATCCTAGCTTTCTACTTTGAAACTTAACGTCAAGAACCCTGTGGTTAGAAATTTAGCTGGCAGTACATTGACTTCAGAAAGAATCAAGGAGGTAAGTACCTCTTCCTTAGCAATTCTCATGTCATCTTTGACATCTGAGAACACAGTCGGTTGTATGAAATATCCCTTGTCTCCATGACGACCACCACCACATTCCAGCTTCGCACCTTCCTTCTTTCCACTTTCAATCAAATCCAGAATTTTATCAAACTGTTCTTTATCCACCTTAAGGGCAAAGAGAAATTTAAATTTGAGTGACAAGTAAAGTATGTATTAGTTGAACTCTGCCAGGAGAAAATCCAAGGCTGTGTGCACAGCTTTACTAGAGAACTAAACTGAGTAGTTTTTTCTTTTATATAACTAATGAAAATAATTAGCTACTTTTTTAAATTGAACATTATTAGATCTTTAGTGGCTTACAAGAAATTTTGGAATAGACTGTTAGGCCATTGATAGGTAATGAAAAATTTCAGGTTTCCTGTAGTGCCAATAAAGATTTTTTAGTCTTCAGGTTGAAAATACAGATTAAATAAAGAGTTGATGATTTATCATTTGTTGAAAAAATTTATTACCTGAGGCCCTTGCTCAATTTCTTCATTAAATGGATCACCAACTGTCCTTTTCTGAGCTCTGAGCACACTCCTCTTGACAAACTCATCATAAATGGTGTCCTGTACAAATGTACGGGTCCCTGCACTGCAGCACTGTCCTTGATTGAAAAAGACAGCAGCATGGGAATACTCCACTGCATAGTCCAAATCACTGTCAGCAAACACAATGTTAGGGCTCTTTCCTCCCAGCTCCAGTGTTACACGCTTTAGATTGGATTTTGCAGCAGCGGCTTGTATTAATCTACCAACCTTAAATAGTTATACAAACAATGAACAATTTTTATTGCAAATCCCTAATTTGTTTACCCATGGAGCTCTTAGGAGTTCTTAAGAACTCATTGAAATGTGTCCATTTGTTCAAGATTGATTGGAATTTGGAAGTATTGGTTTTTAACGAGAGGGGAAAACCCAAAAACCCGTAAAACACCTCTCATAGCAAAGGAGAGAACCTGAAACAACATTTACTCAACCAATATAATTATGGCAGCAATACAAGAAAATTATTGAGATCAGCATTGGACTGTTCAAAGTGCCCTGTGTTCCCATAAGATTGTCACAATTCAGCAATTACTTTTTGAAAAGTACCCAGGGGTGGAGGCCAGTGTGTAAACATTTTGTGAGCAAGGTGCATTTCTCTCCTCATTATGCTAAACACCCTAAAAACCCACCCCCTACCCACCCCCCGTTAGTACATCTGAAACCAAGGTGGTTTTTTTAGGTGTTAAAGAAAATAACATTAGGCAGTCAAAGTGTTTTTTAATGCTAACTTTTACAGTTTAATCAAGTCAGTTTTTTAAATAAAATACTACGAAGCACCTCTGTTGACCCAGTGAATGAGACTTTATTGACGTCCATGTGTTCAGATATGGCAGCACCTGCAGTGGGACCATAACCAGGGATGATATTTACCACACCAGGGGGAAAGCCAGCCTATAATATACAGAAAATTATTTAAGAGACACAATACAATATATTGTAGTTTTACTTTTCACTACCGTCGAACCTCGATTATCTGGACTTCTTTCCCTGGTCCCGTTTTATTCATGAATGTTAAAAAGTTATGATCTTGAAAAATTGAAATGATTAAAAGTTCATGGATTCTTCCAAACGTGTGTTTAAAACGCTGTTTTTGTTTTGCTTTGAAAGAGCACAAGCAGCATGAGATCAATATTACTCTGATGCATTCAGCTGAAATCGGATTGGCTCAATAATTATTATTGTTATGTAGCTACGGGAACGTCATTCTTGATTTCACATTCATTATGTAAACACAAGTCCAATCAATTGAACACTCAGATCACAGCCATGCCTGTGCAACGAAAGCAGTCTGTTCTCTCGATAAAGGATAAGCAAGCAATTATTTCACGCTTGGAGAAAGGTGAAAGAGAAACAAATTTAGTACTCAAGTTTAAAATCAGCAAGCAGCAGACCTCACATATACACAAAAACAAAGAGAAGATCCTGAAATTCACCAACAGTGTCAAGATGAGTGAAGAACTGAAAATACATAAATACTTACGGTCCGTACATAAATTCAAGTAAGAGCTAATTAACATTTAAATTTTGTCGTCTTTAATCCCTATGACTACATTTTTGTCTCATTAATTAATATTCATATTTTTGATTATCCGGACTACCGGTATTTACTGAAGTCCCAATGAGTCCAGATAATCGAGGTTCAACTGTATATAAAATCTACTGTCACTGATTACCATCACTACCCATACTATACTGCCTGTGTACATTGTAACACCATGTCATTTGTGACATCATTGATGTTTACATTCATTCATATTAAGGAGGTGCATGAAATATGGACCAAAGTGACTCTAGATGTACCATGAGCTAGAACAGTGATGCCAATTAACTCTCCCGCTTTTGGCGGGAGACTTACGCTTTTTTGCCTTGTCTCCCGCTCTCCCGCTTTGGTACATAAATCTCCCGCTTTTTACGTCACTATAAATATTGAATACTTAGAAAAAAATAAAACAGACTTAGTTTGAGATTTAGCTCATTTTTAGCTCAAAACTTGAATTTTTCTTATTCACAGTACGGTTTCTGGGGCATTTTTGTCATTGACAAAGATTATTTCTAGCATTCGAATTTTGATAGTATGTACATCATGTAAGACATCATATAATGTCCTAAGTCATTCCCATTGGGGGCTGGGTCAATTTTTCGGGGGAGGGGGGGGGGGGTTGGGGGAAGTAAAAAAAAGAGTCTCCCGATTTTAGGCCTCCAGAGGTTGGCATCTCTGCAAGAATCACAAGATAACAATGTTCCTCCAACTGAAAGGCTCCATACAACGTACAGAAAAGTCCTCTAGATACTTTGCAACATTCTTATTGTAATTTTTAAAGAGCTCAAAACTAAGTGGACATGGTAAGGGGACTTTGTAAAACGTCCAATTTCCATGTTGGTTTGCTTTGTGACCCTTGCCTTGAATAACAAAACAATATTTTTCTTTCACAAGGAAATTAAATTTAAACTGTCTTGTGTATCTGTTGTAAAAGTGGTATGGATCTTGACAAAGTGAATGTTAACAGAGGTGAAGACAATAAAAAAATAACTTGTTGTGAATTCAAAAAAGTTAAAGAGGTGACCTCAAATACAGGTTCACTTCTTACAGGTTTGACTGCATGTCATCCATGAAACACTTAAAAGGAAATTCCATATCTAGGCATGCCCATGGGTTATTTTCTATTGGTCCATTCAAGAATTAAAAAAATATACATTGTTTGCAATGATCAATAAATTATTATTTTTAAGTAGAGCAGCAAAATATCAAATTACCTCTTTGACAAGAGAGCCAATGTAGAGGGCTGTTAGTGGAGTTTGCTCTGCTGGTTTAAGTACGACAACATTGCCGCAAGCCAGAGCTGGAGCAAGTTTCAGGCCAGCTATGTAAAGAGGGAAGTTCCAGGCAGTGATGGCTCCTACAATACCCACAGGCTCATGTCTTGTGTACACAAAGTATGGACCATCTGTGAAATATAAGGCAGACAGTTAAGGAGTTTGATTTTTGAGTTTGATTATTTGATTTTCATGTTACACGTTTTTTGCCTTTAATTTTTCTCTGGCATCCTTGACTTAATTGTGTTCATTCTTGCATGATTTGAAAGATTCCCCTGTAGATGTTAGATGACAAAGTTGTCATTGAGCTTTTACTGATGATCTCACAAGCCGTACAAAGAAGGACATGTGTCCACATGGGCAGTTCAGGGGCAAATGGGTTAACAAGTGCCTAAGGAGCATCCTACAAATTTGGCAGCCCAAAGAAATTTGAAATGAAAAATTGTGGAGACAGGCAGCTGCAGATAAAGGAGGAGGTAAAAACACAACTTAAAAGCGATGGATCCACACCGAGGAGACCAGAAGGACCTGTGGCCAAGACAGCCCCAGGGAAATAATGAAAAAAAAAACCAATACAATTGGTCAGAACTTGAGAAGAGAGGACTGATACAGTGAATGTATGTGTGGTGGGAGGCAAAAGTCACTGCTCAAAATAGAGGCAGATCAATTGGTGGGCATTAGTGGAGGACCTATGTTTTATCAAGAATGAAAAGGACTGATAACAATGATGATGACAATGATGATGGATATGTGGTCATCGATGGGAGGTGGTCTAATGGGAAAGTTGGTCTTGATAAAAGACTCAATCGTATTCAGACTTTCACAAGCT